>CM035422.1:26416786-26766786 GCA_020310875.1 Ceratopteris richardii
ATAAAAGTATGACAATCACCTAATAAGAGATCCAAGATGATACATCATGTCTCGTACTCCTTTCATTGCACATCCATCCATAACAAGATGCAGAATGTGCTTCAGAAAGGTTTGTCAATCATGTATATGTAACCCATATTAGCTCCTATCATCCAAAGTAAAAATGTTTTGGAAAGATGCTCCACATCTGGTAGGTTTTTGAATCTACTGAATCCAAGGAAATGGTCCATAAGTTGTTTCCTATCAATCTTTATCAGAACTTTTCCATAACTTTGGTTTTGAGTTTTGATCCGTTAAATCATTTCTTGATATTGTTGTGTATTTGAATATAAGAAGATGTTGCTATTATGAATAACAAGCATTCTTGAATATATGCATATAATCAAGAAGATGATAGAGCTTTAACTCTCTCAATGCTCCAGAGAATAGCATATCGATGTATTCTCTGTTAGTGACAACTTGCATTTACCTCTAATCTTCATATTCTCATCATCTTCATCATCACTGAAGATTTTGGATTGTGGATCTACAAGAGGCCCTTCTATAAAATTACACCAACATACAATTTGCTCTTGATGGTAGAAATCATCCTGATTCGTATCCGACAACGCATGTCAAGTGATTGCATGGGTAGGAGGTGGTGGGTATGGTATGATTGATCTGAATCTGATTATAACATAACAATGAAAAAATATATATTAGTCATGTATGTATCTATCAAATATTAGAAATAAAAGTTCGATATACTTACAGTAAGTAGTCCTTGCATGATTAGGAGATGATGGTGGAGCTCCCTTTGATTGTGTAACAAAAAAAGGTACTAGATACTAACACTTTGTTTTTTTAAATAAATACACATTCAAATGTATACATTTATACATACACACATATTCACATATACATAGATACACATTGTGACATATAAATACCCATACATAATCATAAATATATGATGTGTGTGTGTATGCATGCATGTATGTATGTATGTATGTATGTATGTATGTATGTACGTATGTATGTACGTATGTATGTATGTACGTATGTATGTATGTATGTATGTATGTATGTATGTATGTATGTGTGTATGTGTATGTATGTATATGTTTGTATATGTTAATGCATCTGTGTGTATGTGTGTGTATATATATTTATGTTTTGTTATGTATGTGTGTATGTGTGTGTATGCATGTGTATGTGTGTATGTGTATTTGTATTTTTGTATATTTATTAGAATTTATTAATTTTAATAATATTATATATATGTATGTGTATGTATATGTGTGTGTATGTGTACATGTGTGTATGTGTATGTATGTGTGTGTATGTATATGTGTGTATATATGTGTGTGTGTGTGTACATGTATGTGTATGTGTATGTGTATGTGTATGTGTATGTGTATGTGTATGTGTATGTGTATGTGTATGTGTATGTATGTGTAAGTTTATGTGTGTGATATGTATATGTAAGTGTATATGTATGTATAAGTGTATGTATGTGTGTATGTGTATGTGTGTATGCATGTTTATAAATGTGTATGTATTTATTACCTATGGATCACTTTTTTATTTGAGATTAAAATAACAAGAGATATAGTATGGTAGAAAAAAATAAGAGAAGATTTGACATACTACCTAAGATGTGGAAGTATTTTCGCAAATAGCTATGTCTTCAAGAAACATTTCCTAAGCAGAAGGTATGCAAAATAGTTTACATTACTGTGAGATATAATTCTCAGATGTTTTATAAATATTTTACATTTAACCTATGTACTTCTATTTCATTTAAAAAAAAGGCTCCTGCAAAGAAGAGAGTTGAGTCAGGTCATCCATCACACTTAGGCCAAATGGGCCATCACGGTTTTGTTGCTACATTTGTAAGTATATGTATTATTGAAACTTTATTTTTCATTTTATGTAAAACACTAATCATTTCTCCTTTTTATTTTTTTCAATGTACAGAAGCATTATGGATGTTATCCTATGAAAAAGGGAATCATATTTGCTACATATTGTGGATATCGACATCTGAATGAGCACATATGAGATCATTCATATGATTTTGTGAGTATAAGTAAATTTGATATACTTTATTTGTTTTATTAATGTTTAATATGTTTTATTTATTTATTTTTGTTATATTTGATACAAGAGTATTATGGAGACGTAGATATGCATGAGGTGGAGTGACTGCCACAAGAGGGTTGATATCGATCGTCATAGAGTATTGACTACTCTACCCATGATGCCTCTTTAGATATATCAGATCATGTGGATGATCTTCATGATGTGGATGATCTTCATGATGTGGATGATCATGATCAGGAAGGGGATTCTAATGGTTGACCTATTACATTGGATGTATTTTTTACATTGATACATGCACACACACATGCACACACACACACACACACACACACACACACACACACACATATATATATATATATATATATATATATATATATATATATATATATATATATATATATATATATATATATTGATATCATTTATGTTTTTAATTGTATCTATGGTGTGAAGTATATGATTGAAATGTACTAATGTCTATTATTATAGTATACATTTAACATTTGATTTATTACTTTGATTGTATGATTCACTCATATTATATGTGTCTTTTGTGTGTGTATATGTATGTATGTGCATGTAGTTCTATGTGTAAATGTATGTATGGATATGTAGGTATATATCTATATTTGTGTATGTGCATGTATGTGTGTATCTTTGTGTGTATGTATGTGTATGTGTGTGTATGTGTATGCGTATGTGTATGTGTGTATGTGTATATGTGTGTATGTGTATATGTGTATATGTATGTGTGTATGTGTATATGTAGGTGTATGTGCATGTGTGTGTATGTGTATGTGTATGTGTATGTGTATGTGTATGTGTATGTGTATGTGTATGTGTATGTGTATGTGTATGTGTATGTGTATGTGTATGTGAATGTGTATGTGTATCTGTATGTGTATTGTTAAACATTACAGTTACTCTATTCTTACTCGTGGGTTCTTGGGATAGTCAGGGGTCTGATAATTCCGAGGCCCTATATGTATTTTCCCAATTCACTACTTAATTTCAGACTATCAATTTCATTGATTCATCTCGAACAATTACAGAAGATGCAATTACACTTTAGTGCATAACAATCTTAATGATCACCGCGATTATGTAACCAGCACTCTCACTCTCTCTTTAATATTACTGCTACACTTCACTTCAACACAGTAAATAGTAACACAATACCTGTTCTACTTCAACTTCAAATATAGATTCGTATAGACAATTCTGCAATTAATATAACTTCAAAACAGAATCGACTCCAGAGCATCGCCCAGACCAAATAGGCTAGCGATTCCCTTTCATCTCTTCCGTGCATATTCTATTGATTAGAAAGAAACGATACAACATTTGCGCTACACCCTTTCGGTGTGCGACTTTTCTAATTACAAGGATTCTTCTAAGTAATATTCCGGTGGCCTTAACACTGGCACGCGTGGTGGACTCCAACCTAGCAGGGATAATTACAATGTTTAGGCATTATCAATAATGACTTATATGTACATAGAGTGGGATAATTTAAAAGTGTGGGATATCTTCTATTTGAGTGACTCTAGCATCTCTGTCAAAATTTGAGGTTCAACCAGATGTGCATCAGTTCGCACAGAGCTGGCAGCGATCACCTGAGTAACTAAGTGGTCCGCTTGAGACTGCAAAGATGCTTCTTGAAGTTAAAAATCATTGGCAAGCGTGCCATCCCATCGTAACTTCATCTCTGCAATTTCTGCATCGATACGAGAAAGTCGTTCTTGTTGGACGCTGAGCTACTTCTCTCTGTGTTCAAGCTCCTGGGACTAAAATTGCACGGTTTTGAAGAAGTCTTGTCTTTCTTTTTGAATAGCTTCAACTTCCTTCTTCAAGGTGATGGTTCTTCCTATTTCTTCTGTTAGCGACTGGCTCTTCGCGAAAAGTTCTTCAGTGACCTGCTTCAATTCTGCTTCAACGTTCAAAACTTTGGCGGCCAATTCTTGATAATTCTGTTCCACTACAAGGACTACGGGCGTATAGCGACGATTAAGGCGATAGAATTTCGTCGCTATAAAATTGCAACTTGCGTCGTAATTAGCATCGGGCGCGGACCATCGATTAGACGACACAAAAACGACGGTATT
The DNA here is from genome assembly GCA_020310875.1 of Ceratopteris richardii. NCBI lineage: Eukaryota > Viridiplantae > Streptophyta > Polypodiopsida > Polypodiales > Pteridaceae > Ceratopteris > Ceratopteris richardii. The sequence goes on from CM035422.1 coordinate 26,420,980, forward strand.
TGTGACTTGGATTGCGACGCTCCCGTACAACGTCGCTATTTAAATGCGTCGCATAAGCGACGCTTTTTTGCGTCGCATAAGCGACGCTGGTAGCCGTCGCATAAGCGACGCTAAAAAATGTCGCTTATACGACGACGAATAGCATCGCTTACACGACGATGTGTTGACGGACAAAAATTAAAACGTTGGAGGCTCTGCAATCGGCATTTTCACGCATCCGATCGAAGAGCTCTCCAACGTTCGCAATTGCGCTGCGCTTACGAGCTGAAGCAAGTATATGCACAATTGTTGTTTTGCCTAAGCTCTCTGTTATTGTCTCCCTCTATCTTTGTTTTTCTCTTTCTACATCTTTCTCTCTTTGAATTCTCTCTCTCTCTCTAGATCTCTCTCTCTCTCTCTCTTTTCTTTCTCTCTTTATTGCAGGTTATTCAAAAAGCTAACCAAGCAAAAACTATGGCTAACAATTGTAAGTACAATTTCTATTATTTGTAGATCATTTGAATTGTGTTATTTTCATTACATACCATACTCACACTTATTGATATGCACTCATACACTTATACATGATGAAGATGCACACACACATGCATATACCTACATATACACATATACATGCACATACACACACATACACATAGAGTTATACATATACACACACATACACAAGAACATGCACATATTGATACATACATATACACTTCTACATGCTCATGCATATACATACATATACACACACATACACATGCACATACATACATATACACACACATACATATACACTTAGGTACACACAAATGAATGAATTATATAATTAACGTATTAAAACACATATACACATGCACACACACATGCACATACCTACATATACACATATACATGCACATACACACACATACACATAGAGTTATACATATACATGCATATACATATACACACACATACACATGCACATGCACATACTCATACACACATATACACTTATACATGCACATGCACATACATACATATACACACACATACACATGCATATACATACATATACACACACATACATATACACTTAGGTACACACATATGAATGAATTATATAATTAAAGTATTAAAACACATATACACATGCACACACACATGCACATACCTACATATACACATATACATGCACATACACACACATACACATAGAGTTATACATATACATGCATGTACATATACACACACATACACATGCACATGCACATACCCATACACACATATATACTTATACATGCATGTGCACATACATACATATACACACACATACACATGCACATACATACATATACACACACATACATATACACTTAGGTACACACATATGAATGAATTATATAATTAAAGTATAAAAACACATATACACATGCACATGCACACACACATGCACATCCCATACACATATACATGCACATACACACACATACACACACATACACATAGAGTTATACATATACATGCATATACATATACACACACATACACATGCACATGCACATACTCATACACAAACTTATACATGCACATGCACATACATACATATACACACACATACACATGCACATACATACATATACACACACATACATATACACTTAGGTACACACATATGAATGAATTATATAGTTAAAGTATTAAAACACATATACACATGCACACACACATGCACATACCTACATATACACATATACATGAACATACACACACATACACATAGAGTTATACATATACATGCATATACATATACACACACATACACATGCACATGCACATACTCATACACACATATACACTTATACATGCACATGCACATACATGCATATACACACACATACACATGCACATACATACATATACACACACATACATATACACTTAGGTACACACATATGAATGAATTATATAATTAAAGTATTAAAACACATGCTTAATATAAACAATAATAACAATCAATAGAACAAAACTCTTCATTACTTAATACCATACACACAATTCAAAACATAACTGAAATGAAAAATATATAGATAAAAAAAATATATATATATATCAATGTAAATACATATAATCCAATGTCATAATCAACTAAAATCCTAATCATCATCATCATGATCATCATCATCATCAGCAATATCATGATCATCCTGATCTTCCTCATCCTCATCGTCATGATCACCCTGTGACGATCGAGGTCGTCCCTCCTGTGTTTGTCTCTCCACCTCATCCATATTTGTCTCCCCATAATACTCCTGTATTACATATAACAAACATAAATCAATAAAATAATTAAAACATTCATAACAACAAAATAATTATATAAAATTTAAAAATACTCACAAAGGCATCAGGATGATCTTGTATATACTCGCCCAAACGCCGATATCCAAAATGTGTAGCATACTCGATCTCGTGTTTCGTAGGATATCGGCCATAATCCTTTCGCTGCAATGAAACAAATAAAAAACATTAGTTGCTTGCATTTTAACTAAAATAAAAAATATACTCACAATAACACATATACTTACAAACGTAGCTACAAAACCATTATGGCCCATTTGGCCTAAGTGCGATGTGTGGCCCGACTCCACTCTCTTCTTTGCAGCAGCCTGTTTATTCAAGAAAAAAATACATAAATTAAATGTAAAAAACTACTAAAATATATAAAAATTATAAATATAAACTATTAATTTATGTACCTTCTGCTGAGGAAATGACTCCTGAAGACGTAGCTCTCTACGAAAAAACTGCCACGACTCAGGTGGTATGTTAGCTCGCCTCTTATTTTTTTCGACCATACAATATCTCCTGTTAATTTAATCTCAAACAGAAAAAAAAGTCAGAATACATACACATATATACACACACATACACATACACATACCCACATACACATATACATGCAAACATATACGCATGCATATATGTATATATATACACATATACATACATATAACATAAACACACATATACATATCCACATATATACGTACACACACATGCATGCATATACACTCATTCATACAAAATACATGCATTTATCCCACAATAATATGTAGTTGTGTATATGTGAATATGTGTGTATGTGTAAATGTGTATATGTGAATATGTGTGTATGTGTAAATATGTATATGTGAATTTTTTATTTATATAGATAATCAAATTATTAATATCAAATACCATTATTTGTAGATTGTGATCAATCAGATGGAACTCCACCACCGTCTCCTCATCGTGCAACGACTTTATACTGTAAGTATATGAAATATTTAATTTTAACTATATTTGATGGATACATAACTTATATTTTTTTTTTCTGTTTCTTATGATGTGCAGATTCTGATCAATCAGAGGGTACTCCACCACCTCCTACCCATGCAACGACTTCACATGTGTCCTCCGATAGGAATTATGATGAATTTTACTATCAAGAGCATATTATATGTTGGTGTAACTCTTGTTATGGCACGTATCGAAGACCACGATTGGAATGTATTCAACATGAGGCAGAGTATGGTACTTTTGAGTGTGCACCATCACCTAGTCAACGTGATAATGCTTGGGTATGTATTTTCTATATATATTAATGTCATTATTTTATTTAAAAACCATGTATAAAATCAAATTATTATTGATATACAGGAATACTTGCTCGATGATGATGATGATGATTTTTCTCATAATGTTAATATACCTCGTACACGTCATGGACTTGCTGTTCATCAATTACAAGCAGAGGTTTCTAGAAATCCTCTACCTTCTGGTTTAGAGAATGAAACGGCTGGAGATTATCCATTGCCAGCTCGTGATCGTTCTTTAGTACAAACATATGATAGAAGAAGATATGGAGGATGGAATAGAGGACCACTTCCTTTAGATGGAGAGGTTTTCAACTTTTGGGGTAATCGCTATATGATTGCTCCATCCACTATTACTAATGCTGGTCATGGTCTCTTTATTGTAGAGGATTTGTATGTGCCTCCGAACTCTGAAGTCACTCTTATGTCATTTTGTGGTCCTATATATGGATGGGGAGATTGGCATCGACTTTCACATTATGTTCAAAGCATGAGTACTTATGGAATATGCTTGAACGCAGCATCCCTTACTAGTAGAAGGATTTTACATGCAGAAAATGAAAGATTATATATTGATGGAAGACCTTACACACATGGAAATATAGCAGGTTTAGTAAATAGTAGTTGAGGGTTACATAATAGTTCAAGGACTAATTGCACATTTGAGGAGCGTGAAAATAGTCATGAATCACCATACATGAGTAGAGATGTATCAAGATACATAGTTGTCAATGCTATTACTACATTACATGCTGCTGATGAACTATTAGTGAATTATGGATGGCGTAGACCTCCAAGAGCACCTTTTAGCTAGAGAGAATAAAAATTTTCTATCCATATTTAATAAGTTATATACTTAATTTTATATTTTAAGTTTAATTTTTATTCATTTATGGAATACTAATGAGTTTTATTTATATGTGTAGATTCCAACGTATGATGTTGATGATATTCGTCCACAACATTCACAATTACCAGTAAGACCTCATTTATCAGAAGCTTCCATGAGGAGGCTACGCAAAACTAATCCTGTGCAATATGCAAAGTTGAAAGATCTATATTCAAAAGATGATAAAGTACAAGATTTGTGTGACAATGATGAAGATGATGGCATGGCAGATTTTAATGAGGATTTGTATCAAAATGACAGTGAGAGCATGGATATTTCTAAAAATGAGAAATATCTTCGAGAGGAATGTCTAATGCATGTATATGAAGGAAGTCGTTTGACACGACTAAATGCGAGCTTACTTATTCTCAACCTTCAAAATCGTTTTGGATGGAGTAATGTATCTGTTTCGACACTATTAAGGTATAAATTTCAATTTTCTATCTATTTATATATATATGCATAAATATATATATATATAAATACATGCAGGTTTTTATTCTTACTTTAGATGAGGTAAGAACAAGAACTTGAATTGAATGGAAACTTTTTGTCCGCGCATCTTTTAAAACTATTAATGCATCTTTCCAAATATTTGCAATGGTGACCTGGATGAGTCGCATGCATAGAGGTTACTCAAGAGACAGCAATCTGATTATAATGGAGTAGTCCACTTTGTATCCTAAAGTTCAGATGCTCATCATTGACATGCAAGAGGTTTACTGCATACCCGATAAATCTTGCTCTATCTTGAGTAACCTCTGTGCATGCGATTCATCCAGGTCACCATTATATGAACATATGTGTGAATTGACAGGATACGATTGTTTGGATGGCAGGATACGATTGTTTGGATGGCGGGATACGATTGTTTGTTTTGGAGGATATGAATGATTTGTCGATTCACACATATGTTCAGTTTGAAAGTGTGAATCGACAAATCATTCAATGAAGGTACATACTTCATATCATCCAAAACAAACAATCGTATCCTGCCATCCAAATTTTGCGTAAATATTTTGAAAGATGCATTAATAGTTTGAAAAGATGCGTGGACAAAAAGTATCTGTTCAATTCAAGTTCTTGTTCTTACCTTATCTAAAGTAAGAATAAAAACCTGCATGTATATATGTATATATATTTATTTACCTTTTTTAATATATCTTTTTTTGATAAACTTACAGGTTATTATCTGAAAAGTTTTTACCAAGTCAGAATATTCTTCCTACCTCACATGATGAAATGAAGAAGATAATCAACAATCTTGGTATAGATTATCAATGTATACATGCATGTCCTAACGATTGTATTTTATATAGAGGTGAATATGCAGACTCTTTGACATGTCCCAAATGTCAATCTCCTTGATATAAGGGTGAAGAAGGTAAAATCCCGAAAAAGGTATTGAGACATTTTCCATTGGCTCCACGGATTAGACATATGTTTCAAAGCCCCGAATTATCAAAGCTTTTGACTTGGGGACATGATCACAAAAGTACTGATGGAATAATCAGAATTCCTCATGATAGTGTTGCTTTTCAGCATATTGATTCTACATGGCCTGAATTTGCACAAAATCCACAGAATCTAAAGTTAGGAGTTGCATTAGATGGGGTTAATCCATTCTCCATGAAATCCAGTAAATGGTCAACATGGCCAGTGGTAGTCATAAACTACAATCTTCCGCCATATCTTAGCATTAAAAAGGAACATTTAATGCTTTCACTTTTAATCCCAGGCAAAAGACAAGTTAAAGATATGAATGTATATCTTGCTCCTCTCATTGACGATCTTCAAGAGTTATGGAGAGGTATTAATGTCATTGATGTATGGAAAAGCATCAATGAAAGACATATTACGATTCTTGGTATTGTGGCTTGGACTATTCACGATTTTCCAAGATATGGCGTTTGTTCAGGTATTGATGTAATTTTTTAATTCAATATGCATGTAAATAAATATGATTTAATCTAATTATATTTTTATCATTTTCCATGATGCAGGAATATCTACTAAGGGTTATAAAGATTGTCCATATTGTGGTGATTGGTTGAGATCAATCTATAGTAAGAATCTCAACAAAAATATTTATCTTCGACATCAACGATACTTGCCTGATGATCATCCATTAAGATCTAAAAGAGAAGCGATACATTTTAATGGAAAGCTTGAAACTGGCCAGTATCCAAAACCTATGACGCCTATGGATTGGTATAAAAAATGGACAGATGGACCTATGATAGATCCAGAAGCAGAAATCTTCAGTGATGATTCAGATAATGAGTATGTGAACAGAGGTAAAGGGAAATTGGCACTCGTAGAGAACATATCAATATGGTATTCTTTGGAGTATTGGAAAGAGTTAAAAGTATGTCATCTTCTTGATCCTATGCATATATTCAAAAATATTGGTTATTCACTATGGCAGCATCTTCTTGGACTAAAAGATACCACAACATCAAGGAATGATTTGAAAGATAAAAAATCCAAACCAAAGTTATGGCCAGTTTTTGATAGACATCGACAAGAAACGACTTATGCATCTGCTCCTTGGGTACTTACAACAAAAGAGATACAGACTATCAACAATAGAATTCAATTGATCAAGACTCCTACAGGATATGGAGCATCGTTTCAAAACATGTTTACTATGGATGATAAGAGCTTATGTGGGTTAAAGACCCATGACTGACATAACTTTTTGAAACATATTTTACCTTTGGTTATCGATGGATGTACAACGAAAGGAGTACGAGATGTGATCTATCGTCTTGGATCACTTATAAGGTAATTATGATACTTTTATATTTAATATGTATGAATATTGGATATCTTTTATTTTTTAATTAACTTCTTTACAATTGTTTTTATGATTTGTATAGGTGGATTACATCCAAAGAGATCGATAAAAATTCGATCCCACAAAAAAAACGTGAATGCAAAGAGCTACTATGTTTGATGGAAAAAGAACTTCCTACTTCATTTTTTGATATTCAGGTTCATTTACTAGTCCATCTTGTAGATGAGATAGAGATTGCTGGTGATGTCAACACTCGATGGATGTTTTGGGTCGAGCGATTTATGGGAATACTAAAAGGTTACATGCGACAAAGACCAAAACCAAAAGGATCCATGGCAAAGTGTTGGATGCTTGAAGAGTCCATGTATTACGTTAGTGAGTACCTTGAAAGAGTTCATGAAGAAGCTCCACGTGCATGGACCAACGAGTCTTCTTAAAAAATAACAGATGAGGTATTATGAGGTAAGGGGGTTCCATTCTTATTTACGTTTCAAGAAAAAAATGATGTTTCTACTTTTGTAGCATATAATAGCGAATGCATGCAAGCATTCCTTAGCGAGTACGAGGAACTTCAAAGTCTCCGAAGTAAAAGGCGAAAAAACAAAAGATCTAGATGTAATCTCGATAATAATGAGATTACAGATATACCTTCTTTCACAGATTGGCTATATAGTCGTTTGCAACGCGCCAACGCAAATAATGAAGAAATCTCAGATGAGCAAAGAGAGTTAGTGATAGGTTGTGAACAAAAGGTAATTTTATTAAAATATATATTTTATTTTTTTCATATATGTATGTTAGTTTCTATTTACTAATTGAATTTATTTTGCAGGCTCGAATGTTCACTAATATGTGGGCTTTTGGACAGCATATTAGAATCAAAGCCATTGATTCTTTACGTAAAACAGAGGATTCTAGTATTGTTGCTTGTTTCAAGCAACTATCACGTGCTAGCTCAAAAGACACGAACCTTATAGATAGCGAACTTGGTTATGTAGGAACTATTGTTGGTATCTACGAATTTCATTTCGTACATTCAAACAGGTAGAAAAAAGTTTATATATTTTTTTTAGAGTTAGTAATTTTTTAAAGCACCTAATAATGGGACGTTTTTGTTGTTATATATTTTGATAGGTCATTTTGAAGATTGACTGGTATCGAGCGGAGTATAAAGGTAGTAATTCTACAATAAGAAAGGAATTATCTGGGTTTTGGGCAATTGATTCTTCCAAGGTAATGCGATCTACTAAAGAACCATATATTCTTCCTAGGCATATTGAACAAGCATTTTTTTTATAAAAACCCAGATGCTCATCCTTGGTGGCAAGTCATTCATGTGCAACCTAGAGGTAGGTCATTGTTTGAACAATTTATTGTTAGAGACATTGAAGAAAGTCCTCTTGATGATTCAGCATCAGATACTGATACATCAACATCTGGAATAGAAATTAGACTCATTATACGTGATAATGATACTAATCTTTTTGATGAAGAGGATAATTCTCTACATGCTGATTCTACTGATGAGGAAGAGGAATTACCAGAAATAGATATTAATCCACCAATAGATGATGTGATTCATGAGAACATAGATTTAACAATAGAAGAAATAAATGAAATCAATAAGGATAATGAAGATGAGACTATATTGATGTCTTACCAAAATGATGGCAATAATGAAAACATATGAGCAGATTAGATAGTAACTTGAAGCTTCTGAATGGATATCAGATAATAGGTTTTTTTTATTAACTTGAATAACGATGAATCCTACTAGAGAGATGAAATCATGTTCTTCTAAGTTAGAACATGAAGCTCGGGGGTATGCCTAATTATTTTATATATAGCTTTATCTTCGAGGAGTAAATTTTTATCATGTATGTATGCATATGTGTGTGTATTCATGTGTATTATATGTATACATATGTTAGTATGCATATATATGTATTTCATGTATATGTATGTGTTTGCATGTGTGTGATATATGTATACATGTGTTAAACATGCATATGTGTATATATGCATATGCATTTATGTAAAATATTCATGTATTCATGTACGTAATATATGCAAGTGTTTATAATTGTGTACATGTATATATGTATATGTGTCTATGTGTAAATATGTACATGTAAATATGTATGCATGTATATATATGTTTATGTGTGCATGTAGGCATGTACATGTATGTGTAAATATGTAAATGTAAATATGTTAGTATGTATATATATATTTATGTGTGCATTTAGGCATGTATGTGTGATGCATAATATATCTACTCCATTTTATATTTATGTATCCTATCTACATGATGTGTATATATCTTTACATATATTATGATCCTCGTTGATTCGAGTAGCTATATATAGAGGCATAAGGTTGGGAGGAGAGACATCTCTCTAGTAGGACGTCGGAGGTGTACATATACTTCAAACATATGGCTAAAAGGTTGAATTAGAGTTTTTAAATTAGGGATTTCAAAACCCTAATATCGAGATTAGTGTTCTCTCTCTCTCTCATATACATACATACCGTGCATTGTTGCAACGATGAGCCATAAGTGTCCGCATCTCTTTTAAAGACCATTTAAGAGACCATCCTGTCCCAAACTCCATCTCAAGTGAACTGAGCACGTACTTTTTATCCCTCTCATCATGTTCACTACAAAAATAAAAAACATAATATAAATAAAACATAAGATATATATTTCAATTTATATGTAAAACTTTTACTTACTTCCACGGTAAGTGGATAAAGCGCAGGTAAGAGTCGCATAGTGCACGCATTCTCCTCTTGAACTCCAATCCATTTCCTATGTATACAATATTCCCCTCTGGCTCTATGTCGCACTCTAGTCCTAACGTGCCTATGCATGTCCTCATAGGCAACGTCTCTGCTCTGCTATCATGTGCTGGAGGTGGTATAGGTGTCCTGAAAATAGATAGATAGAAATAAATAAAAATATGTGTTATAATATCATTAAAAATGTTTATGAAAAAAAACATACCTATGAGCAGATAGCTCTCTTTCTGCGCGTGGAGCCGCAGAAGAGCCCTCGTCTGATCGCGTAAGCATCTGGATCGTTTAATCCAGCTGCTCATCAGACATCTCTGCATAGTCCCGCATTATGGCCCCTAGAGTATCTGACGGAACTCTTGCTCTCATAAGACTTTTTATGAGAGTGAGTTTCACCTTTCTCTCTCTACTGGGATCCTTAATACCTAACATATAAAACAAAATGGTTAGAAATCAATATATAAACGTGTATGTGTGTGTATGCATGTGTATGTGTGTGTATGCATCATTATGTGTGTGAGTGTCTATGTGTGTTTGTGTGTGTGTATATGTGTGTGTGTGTGTCTATGTGTATGTGTGTGTGTCTATGAGTGTGTATGTGTTTATGTGCATGTATGTATCTATGTGTGTGTATGTGTCTATGTGTGTATGTGTATGCATGTATGTATGCATATATGTGTGTATGCATGTGTATGTGTGTGTATGCATCATTATGTGTGTATGTGTGTATGTATATGTGTGTGTTGTCTATGTGTATGTGTGTGTGTCTATGAGTGTGTATGCGTTTATGTATATGTATGTATCTATGTGTGTGTATGTGTGTATGTGTCTATGTGTGTATGTGTATGCATGTATGTATGCATATATGTGTGTATGCATATGTATGTGTGTGTATGCATCATTATGTGTGTCTATGTATGCATGTGTATGTATGTATGCATCATTACGTGTGTATGTGTCTATGTGTGTATGTGTGTGTGTATATGTGTTTGTATGTGTGTATGCATGTGTATGTGTGTGTATGCATCATTATGTGTGTAAGTGTCTATGTGTGTTTGTGTGTGTGTATATGTGTGTGTGTGTGTGTCTATGTGTATGTGTGTGTGTCTATGAGTGTGTATGTGTTTATGTGTATGTATGTATCTATGTGTGTGTATGTGTCTATGTGTGTATGTGTATGCATGTATGTATGCATATATGTGTGTATGCATGTGTATGTGTGTGTATGCATCATTATGTGTGTATGTGTGTATGTGTGTATGTGTGTATGTATATGTGTGTGTTGTCTATGTGATGTATGTGTGTATACGAGTGTGTATGTGTTTATGTATATCTATGTATCTATGTGTGTGTATGTGTCTATGTGTGTATGTGTATGCATGTATGTATGCATATGTATGTGTGTGTATGCATCATTATGTGTGTCTATGTATGCATGTGTATGTTTGTATGCATCATTACGTGTGTATGTGTCTATGTGTGTATGTGTGTGTGTATATGTGTTTGTATGTGTGTATGCATGTGTATGTGTGTGTATGTATCTATGTGTGTGTATGTGTCTATGTGTGTATGTGTATGCATGTATGTATGCATATGTGTGTGTATGCATGTGTATGTGTGTGTATGCATCATTATGTGTGTATGTGTGTAGGTATATGTGTGTGTTGTCTATGTGTATGTGTGTGTGTCTATGAGTGTGTATGTGTTTATGTATATGTATGTATCTATGTGTGTGTATGTATCTACGTGTGTATGTGTATGCATGTATGTATGCATATGTGTGTGTATGCATATGTATGTGTGTGTATGCATCATTATGTGTGTCTATGTATGCATGTGTATGTGTGTATGCATCATTACGTGTGCATGTGTCTATGTGTGTATGTGTGTGTGTCTATGTGTATGTGTGTGTGTTTATGAGTGTGTATGTGTTTATGTGTATGTATGTATCTATGTGTGTGTATGTGTCTATGTGTGTATGTGTATGCATGTATGTATGCATATGTGTGTGTATGCATATGTATGTGTGTGTATGCATCATTATGTGTGTCTATGTATGCATGTGTATGTGTGTATGCATCATTACGTGTGTATGTGTCTATGTGTGTGTGTATATGTGTTTGTATGTGTGTATGCATGTGTATGTGTGTGTATGTATCTATGTGTGTGTATGTGTCTATGTGTATGCATGTATGTATGCATATGTGTGTATGCATGTGTATGTGTGTGTATGCATCATTATGTGTGTATGTGTGTATGTGTGTATGTGTGTATGTGTGTAGGTATATGTGTGTGTTGTCTATGTGTATGTGTGTGTGTCTATGAGTGTGTATGTGTTTATGTATATGTATGTATCTATGTGTGTGTATGTATCTATGTGTGTATGTGTATGCATGTATGTATGCATATGTGTATGTATGCATATGTATGTGTGTGTATGCATCATTATGTCTGTCTATGTATGCATGTGTATGTGTGTATGCATCATTACGTGTGCATGTGTCTATGTGTGTATGTGTGTGTATATGTGTGTGTGTGTTTATGAGTGTGTACGTGTTTATGTGTATGTATGTATCTATGTGTGTATGTGTCTATGTGTGTATGTGTATGCATGTATGTATGCATATGTGTGTGTATGCATATGTATGTGTGTATGCATCATTATGTGTGTCTATGTATGCATGTGTATGTGTGTATGCATCATTACGTGTATGTGTTTGTGTGTATGTGTGTGTGTCTATGTGTATGTGTGTGTGTCTATAAGTGTGTATGTATTTATGTGTATGTATGTATCTATGTGTGTGTATGTGTATGCATGTATGTATGCATATGTGTGTGTATGCATATGTATGTGTGTGTATGCATCATTATGTGTGTATGTGTCTATGTGTGTATGTGTGTGTGTATACATTATGATAGTGTATGTAAGCATGCGCATTATGTATGCATATAAGTATGTATGTATGCATATGCATATGCATTTTGTATGCATATGCATATGCATTATGTATGCATATGCATATGCATTATGTATGCATACGTGTGTGTGTATGCATATGCATGTAAGTATGTATGTATGCATATGTGTGTGTATGCATATGCATGTAAGTATGTATGTATGCATATGCATATGCAATATGTATGCATGTATGTGTATGTGTGTGTATGCATATATGTGTGTGAATGTGTGTGTGAATGTGTGTGTACATGTGTCTGTATGTGTGTATGCATGTGTATGTGTGTGTATGCATCATTATGTGTGCATGTGTGTGTATGTGTGTGTGTCTATGTGTATGTGTGTGTATCTATGAGTATGTATGTGTTCATGTCTGTGTATGTGTCTATGTGTGTATGTATCTGTGTGTGTGTATGTATCTCTGTGTGTGTATGTATCTATGCATGTGCATTATGTATGCATGTAAGTATGTATGTACATTGTATGCATATGCATATGCATTATGTATGCAAATGTATGCATGTATGTGTTTATGTGTGTATGTATCTCTATGTGTGTGTATGCATATATGTGTGTGTATGTGTGTGTATATGTGTCTGTATGTGTGTATGCATGTGTATGTGTGTGTATGCATGTGTATGTGTGTATGTTTCTATGTGTGCATGTGTGTGTATATACTATATGTGTGTGTGTCTGTGTATGTGGGTGTACCTATGAGTGTGTATGTGTTTATGTGTGTATGCGTCTATGTGTGTGTATGTGTTTATGTGTGTAGTGTATGCATGTATGTGTATGTGTGTGTATGTCTCTCTATGTGTGTGTGTATGTGTATGCATATATGTGTGTGTGTATATGTGTATCTATGTGTGTATGCATGTGTATGTGTGTGGATGCATCATTATGTGTGTATGTGTCTGTGTGTGTATATGTGTGTGTATGTGTGTGCGCGTCTATGTGTGTGTATGTGTGTGCGCATCTATGTGTATGTGTGTGTGTCTATGAGTGTGTATGTTTGGATGTGTGTGTGTATAAATGTGTGTCTATGAGTGTGTATGTTTGGATGTGTAAGTGTATATGTGTGTCTATGTGTGTATGCATGTGTATGTGTGTGAATGCATCATTATGTGTGTGCATGTATATGTGTGTGCATGTGTATATGTGTGTGCATGTGTCTGCATTATGTGTGCATGTGTGTATGTGTATGCATTATGCATTGTGTATGTGTGTATATGTGTGTGTATTTGTGTGTATGTGTGTGTGTGTCTATGCGTATGTGTGTGTGTGTGTCTATGCGTGTATATGTGTGTGTACATATGTATGTGTGTGTAAGTGTGTGTGTGTGCGCATACCTGCCAATGGTCTCGCTCTCTCTCTCTCCCTCTCGTGCACGCTCTTTCTCTCTCTCTCTCTCGGTCTCTCTGTTCTTGCTCGCGTCCAAGTAACGTCGCTTATGCGACACTAAAGTCGCTTATGCGACGAGGGTTGGGCAAAAAAAAAAATCCGAAATTCCTACCGTCGCTTATGCGACGACTTCGTCGCATAAGCGACGGTTCTCGTTTTTTTCCCGATTCAGGGGCATCGCTACGCCCCCCTTTTTCTTGTAGTGTTCGGCCGTCACACATTGAGTGCGGGTAGTTAGCAGATCGCCCAAAGCTTTCATGGCATCATTCCTATCAATGACTGTTTGATTAAGATGGGGGATTTCATCATCGCGGATTGCAACGATGGCATCCTTCTCCATTAGTTGTCTTTGTAAAAGTTGAATATGTTCCTGCAACAGATTAGCCTCAGCTTTGGCAGCGAGAACTTCTTCCTAGAGAGGTGCGATATCTGCCTCCAGGAGATCAACTTTGGACTGATACTCCGTATGCATGGATTGTTGAGCATCTTGGAGTTGGTGAGGGAGGTGCTTGGATAGGCGGAGAAGATAAGTTCCAATATTGGCTAATTGCACCACAGAGTCAGAAATGTTGGGGGTAGAAATGGATCGAGAGGGAATCGCCGAAACGGTGGTGGAAGAAGAAGGCGGTGAATAATCGGGGGAGGATAAGAGGAGGTTGGCAGTGCTGAGGGCTTCTGATTGTTTTGGTGAAGGAGGAGGGCTAGGTGGCAAATGCACTTTGGACGATGAGATGGAAGGGTTATTGTGAGGTGAAGACAACAGGGCCAAAATAGTTACCTTGAGAGACTGTAACTCCCGTGCAACTACTTCTTCCGCGGTGTGCAATTGCTTTGCGCTCTGCACAACCTCGGTGACCTTGGTGAGCACGTCTTCCTGGGACTGAGGTTGTGGCGGAACCATCGAATCATCGGGGTCAACAACTTCCATTACGGTATCGGGAGTGGTGTGATTCTGAGGAGGCGATGGGACAGAAATGATCTTGCCAAAAGAAGCAGTATCTTGCACTTGGACAGAGGAAGAAGGTTGAGCTTGACTCTGGGAGGGGCTCAGTTTCCGATGCTTCCCCTTAAAAAAATGTAGCAGGTCGGCATCATTGTCGTCCTCCAAAACCTGCATGGATTCTTCATGAAAAAGAAGAGTGTTCATTGGAGGGGGCTGGGCAGGTTGCATCACGGGGAGTAGGAACATGAGCAGTTCTAGGAGTCGGGCACAAGGAATGTCGCCCTTAGCCATTTGCCGTGAGATCACTTGACATTCTTTGTGAATTCGCCGGAAGAAGAACGAAGCAAAATTAACGACTTCCTTCGCAGTGGCATCAATCATCGAATAGAATGGTCAAGAAATGCCGTATGTCCATTTTTGGAGGTTAAGAGCTGCTACTAAAAACTGGAGGGTGGAGCGCTCCGGTTCAGGGCGACAAAGGATGGTGAATTCGTTGGAAGAGTGGCATGGAAATAGCTCTCTCATGGTGGATATTGGTAAGAGAGGTCCATCGACTAGCCCCTCCTGAGGGAGATGAAAGCATTCAGCGATGGTGTTTATGTTGACAACTACACGTGGGTTAAGACAAGCAATCAGCCAACATGCTTCGGTAGCAGGAGTAGTAGCAATGGCGGATATGATCTGTGCAAAGAAAGGATGGCATTCCACCGAATGCTAGGGCAGTTCAGCGAAAGCCAAAAGCCCATAGTTGCACAGGAACTTGCTCAATTCCAGAGCGAGGCCATCACGGAAAGTCACAATGTTAGCCAGAGCTTCCATGGCGAATACAAGAGCACGAAGACACTAAAGAACAGAGAATACACAAACACACAAACACAGAACACCAATAGTGGAAAGAAAAGAGGGAAGAAAGAGATTAAGTAAAAACACCGAATGAACATGCGAGAAGAAACATAATCATCACAAAGTGTGGAAATATATAGTCATAATGGCAACATGCACGTATTAACAGAATCTTAGACACATAAGGCGGCTGCTAATCATGGTTAGGTAAGAAAACAAAAATATTACGATCACTCGATCAACCGAACCACGTAGAACGAAAAGGAACATCAAGCTAGAATAGTGGTATAAACTAGGCGGAGAATAAAAATACTGATAAAACATCATGATGAAGAAGGCGGGGGATAATAGGGGAGAAGCTTCGATTCATTGATTGACTTAGGGAGAAGGGTATAGTTTAAGTGGATAACCGGAATGTAGCAGGACCAACCTGCGATTCAATACGATAAGGACCAAACCACCGAAGTTTGAACTTGCCTGTTGATCGATTAGATTTAGCATTATAGAACGGAACTAATTAGCCGTTGGTAAAAATAGGAGTGTGGAGAAACCGATCATGTGTCTTGGCTTGTTGTAGTTGGACTTCTTGCAGCATTAAAAAACTTTCCCAGCGTTGTTCGTCCAAGGACCGCAACACATCCAATCGGAAAGGAAAAGATTCCTCTGATAAAAGCTTATGTTCTATCACCACCCTGAGGCTAGGTAGCACCACCTCCATGGATGCAATGGCCTCCAGCCCATATGCCAATTTAAAAGGCATATTCCCTGTAGCCACTTTGTATGTAGTGCGGTGTCGGGTCGTGAGAGATGCTCGGATGGTGGATCAAGTCATCCGCCTAAATTGTTCGGCACACGCAGGGTGTCTGTAGCGGACTCAGGCTTAAGGAAATAAGGGTTCTCATGACAAAACAATATAAATTACCTAATTCTATGACTGAAACTAAAGTTTTCTTACCAAAAGTAAATAGTTTTAACTAGCTATGGACCGTAAGGACGGGTAGCCTCGTACATAGCAACAGCTTCCTGATATGAGATTGAAACTTCCATAATGGGTTCTTCTACTAAACTTTCAGGTAAGCTAGAGGGTTCTGGTCTGTCTAGAGTTGGCGGAACATTTTCAATATTTTCAATATTTTCAATAGTACTGTGCTCAGACTCATGAACTAACTTAGAAGACATCAAGGAAAGTAATGGAAAAACTAATGAAACAATATGATGCTAAACTGTTTGAATGAATTAATTGATATGCTAATGGTTCTTGATGAAAGTAATGGGAAAGAATATTGTTGCAAAACTGCTTAAATAAATTAATTGATAAGCTAATGGTTGGAATCAATAAATCTAATACAACTGGAAGGCCTAAACAATTGGATAAATGTCTAGTCAATTGGATAGTTGACTAAATGAGAAATAAGATTTAAATGGATCTTTAGGCTGCCGCTTCACTTCAATTGTCTTCACTTCACTTTAATTGATTGTAATCTTCAATGTTTCTGCAAAAAACATTAGGAATATTAGTAATCTAACAAGAAATTAATGAGAAACATAAAAGACATTCTTCTCATACATTGTTCATACACATGCATATGTTCATGCATACATTAAAGTATTCACATACACTCTAATGCATACATTCCTCATGCATACTAATGTACTTTACATACATGCTTTCAAATGCTAATATCTGCTAATGCACATGTTAACACATAATCTTATACATACTAATATACTTTCATAAATATGGTAACACACATTTATACATGCATGCTAACACATTAATCATTCAAACACATGCATTCATACACATGCTTATGCATACTAACATACATGCATGCTTATGCATATTAATCATGCATACACATACATATTCATGCTAATGCATATAACACTTAGTAACTCATATGCTAAAAAACTCTAATTAAACTTTTGGAAGTAAGTATTTAGAATACCAATTTCTTGAATATCTTAATAAAAGTACTTATATTTAATTGAAATAATGTAGTAATATAACTAAATAGATATAGTTAATTAAATAATGTAATATTAACTAATTAATTAATATAATTATATTTAATTTAGATTAATGTTAATATAAATCGTTTTCTCTCTCCTAACTCTTTCTTTCTCTCTCTCTCTCTCTCTCTCTCTCTCTCTCTCTCTCTTTCTCTTTCTGCGTCTCTCTCTTTCTCTCTCTCTCTCTCTTTTCTCTCTCTCTCTCTCTCTCTCTCTCTTTTCTCTCTCTCTCTCTCTCTTTTCTCTCTCTCTCTCTCTCTTTCCTTCTCTCTCCTCTCTCTCTCTCTCTCTCTCTCTCTTTCTCTTTCTATGCCTCTCTCTTTCTCTCTCTCTCTCTCTCTCTCTCTCTCTCTCTCTCTTTTCTCTCTCTCTCTCTCTCTCTCTCTCTCTCTCTCTCTCTCTCTCTCTTTCCTTCTCTCTCCTCTCTCTCTCTCTCCTTCTCTCTCTCTCTCTCTCTCTCTCTCTCTCTCTCTCTCTCTCTCCCTCTCTCTCTCTCTCTCTCTCTCTCTCTCTTTCTCTTTCCTCTCTCTCTCTCTCCTTCTCTGTTTGCGCGCTGCCACGCTCAGACAGAGGAGGGGAGGGAGAGTGTTTCTCTCTCTCTCTCTCTTTCTCTCTACGCCTTTCTTTCTTTCTCTCTCTCTCTCTCTCTTCCCCGTTCTCTCTCTGCCTACCTACCTCTCTCTCTCTCTCTCTCTCTCTCTCTCTCTCTCTCTCTGCGTGCTGCTGCGCGCAGCGCCAGGGAGGGAGGGAGAGACTTTCACTCTCTCTCTCTCTACTCTCTCTCTCTCTCTCTCCTTCTTTGTGCGCGCTGTCGCGCTGCAGCAGAGGAGGGGAGGGAGAGATTCTCTCACACACATACATCACACATACACACACACGTCACATACACACATACACACATCACACATACACATCACATACACACACATATACACACACTTCACACATCACACATAACACATACACACATAACACACACACGTCACATACACACACATACATCACATACATACTTCACATCACATACACACACACATATACACTTCACACACACACATACACTTCACATACACACACACACCACTTCACACACATACATCACATACACACACTTCACACACACACATACACACACACATACACACATAACACAAACACGCACATACACCACACACTACTGCAGGGACTCAGACCAAGCTACGGAATAGGCATGGTCATGCTTTCGGCCGGACAATCATTCATGCAGCAGCATGGGGCATATCAAGATCATCGTACACAACAAGACATGACGGCTCAATATCCCGAGCATGAGGAGGGTCTAATGAGAAAGAAGGAAAAACAGAAGAAAGTAAAGAGCAGGAGACAGTACCTGCAAAAAACATTAGGAGAAACTTGAGCTCAACACACATTTAAATACATACACAAGTCCTTCCTAATCCACTCTTTTGGTTTTAACTTTTAATCTACAACCACACTTTAATCTCCTTACTTTCACCACACTTTAAATTGACTTTATTTACACAACTCACTTACTCCATTCTTTTAACCATTTTCATATACACCATTCACTTAAAGTTTCTCTTTAACTTCCTTTAATTGCATCATTTATTCCAACCACTCTTTCAATCACTTTAGTTACACATCTTCTATAAACCATTCTTTTTCCTAGTACTCATATAGACCACTAGTTATTTATCCATTTAATTTACCATTTTTAATTTAATTAGCCTATATTTCTGATTTTAAATAAATCATTTAATTCAATCTTATTTTAAGGGTTTAATTAATTAGAACCTTAGTATTTAAAAGTATACACACTATTAAATTAACAAATTAAACCATAAATTAAATTTGTAGGTTAACCAATGTTAAATTATAGATTAATTTCATTAAATATTAATTGTTTCAACCCTTCAAACTAAGGCTAATCTTCATTCTTGCACACTAAACCCCTTAAAACCCTTTTGGAATCCTACCATTAGCTCATTAACATTTAAATAAACCCTATCATTAACCCTTTGGAACATAAATAAACTCTAACATGAACCTATTAGAACCTTTTGAGACCCTTCAAATGAACCCTATTGTCATAAATTATATGAACTAGAGTTATATACCCATGTTTCTAGCATGTATAAATATAAATACTCATTAATTAAGTACTTAGGGTAAACCCTAATATGAACATATGTCCTGCTTCATCCTTCATACCTGATAACATTTTCAAAATAGTTAATCCAATTAGCACAACTGATCAAAAGTGAAATAAAAGAGGTTTAGAATTCACCAATAAATATTTTAATTTTTCAGGCCATCAATTGGAAGATGCAAATCTTCCCGACATCCACCGCCACCAAACCTGCACATCGTCCCGATGGGCCAACTTGCAGATTAAGGGAAGCAGCATTTTCAATGATTATCCTGAAATTAAATCATAGAACAGCATCAATTCTTTTTTAAATATATTTAATCTTATCAAATTTTAAATCTTTTCAACATGCACATGAAGTTTATTTCAATTACATCTGGCAATGAAAACATATTAAAGTATAAAGGTAAACTATTAACCTTTTCAGTCAACAAACATTAGTTTACATTTTATCCATTTATAAACTATGTAAAGATTAGTATAAAACAGAATTCATTTTCATTCATTCAAATGCAGGTTTCGTCATATATATGCATTCACATATGAGCAATCAAGCATGCCAAAGAAATCTACTAAATCTACTTGGACAGACAGCCGCCTTGTATGCCCAATTTTAATCACTAGATGTGTTTTTTCACAACTAGTTTCTTCATATAAATATGATATAAACTTCATATCGATAATAAATGTAAATACATTTTTGGGGTGGAAGAAGGTATAACTTCCATGTCAATATTCTTTTTTTTTTTTTCTACTTTTTTGTTTTAAAGGGGAAAGGCTTAACCCCTTAATCTGAGCTAAGGATCTAGCTGCATGGACAAGAAAGATCTAGGTTTTCACAGACATGAATCATGCAACAATATGCTCCTACACATATACAACTACTTTCGTTATCTAAATGAACTACAAATCCTTCTATTTTTAACAAATCTCACTTAATCTATAAATGTAGAAATATAAATTATGTTTATTTCCCTAATATGGTTAAATAGAGTCCTTTATAAAATAATATTTTTCATTCCAGACTTTATAAATTAGTTTATATGAATGCAAAGAAAATACATAAATCAAAATTGTATGACAAAGAAAAATACGACCTAAAATCAACTTCATCTTCAATCTGCTTCATCTTCAATCTGCTCTCTTTAAATTCATCAGAACTTTTGGCATAACATCTTCAATTGCTTTGATCAATGCATCTTCAGAACTTGTAATCACTTATAAAATAGAAGCTACAAAACAAGTAATCTTCATTATCATTTATCTTGCAAATATAAATTCATATATTCTATCAGATTCATCTTCATCATGTCATAAATTTCATCATAAGAAATTCATAGTGGTTATAATTATCATAAATAATGCCTTCTTAATTTTTTTAAATAGGTTTTTCAACCTATGAAACAAAGTTCATAAAATTTAGGAAAATCAAAATGTTCAAAGTTTTTAACTTGTATCTTTATGAATGAGCATCAATTTTTTTTATATCAATGAAAAATTCATATAAAAGTTCCTCTTACTCATCATATGGTATATCAATAAAATCATCCTCATATTGTAACATTTTTTTCATGTTCTTCATATTTATCATGATCATATTTATATCATATATATTTCTTTCTTTGAAAAGTATATCATCATAATTGTTGTAAACAAAGATCACTTTGTGCAAAATATTCATCATAATAATATTCTTCATAATTGTTCTTCATAATAGATTTCTTCTTATTTGTGAAAGAAAAAAAATCATAAATTTATCATAAGTTTAGGAAATGACAAGCATATTGATCAAAATCATTTGCAAGCATAATTACAAACATGTTTTTGTTTAATTTGAAACAAACTTTGTGTTTTCATATTTTAGAATTCTTTTGATTAAACAAATCGTAATGTAAACTTAATCATAAGTTTGTAATTAGCTTTTCAAACATTAAAACTAAACAATTTAGGTATATGTTTCTCAATTTTTAGGAAAACAGCATATATGCAGTAAGCAAAAATCAAAATTTGAAATGTTTTAACTTCAATAAACAATTCCATCTCAATAAAACTATTCACTTAAATTCTTCTCCTTTTTCTTACCTTTAGATGAGTTTTTGATATTATTTTCAATCTTCCATATGGCTTCTTGTACCCATTTTCCCATATTCTTGTCATGTTCTGATTGAAGTTGAAGATTTTTGTCTTCAGATGTTTGTACTATTCTTTCATCATTTTTATTTTGATCACATTTATTGTCAATTTCTATGACTTTAGGTTCTGTTTTAACTGCCTGTATATCTATATTTCCATCAATTGATTGTTCATTTTCATCATCTTTTATCTTTTCATCTTCTTCTTTCTTAAACTTTTTCAATGTATCTTGATCCTTAGATTTAATTTGAAGATCAATGTTATTCATAGATTTAGGTTTAAGAAGGTTTTGATCATTGTCCAAACATTCACATTTAGGCACAATCTTGGTGTTCATAGAATGTAATTGACATACATTGCTTTTCTCCTTATGACTCTTAGGTTTCCATTGTTTTTGAAGTTTGGTTTTAGGACTAAATTTTTCTTGGTCAAAATAGTCTATCATTCCTCCTCTACCTAAGTTTAATCTCAATGGTAGATGCGTTTGATAATCACATATTTTCTGTTCACTTTCTAATACCAATTGTTGGCTACATGCTTTCTCATAGGCCATACAATTCCCATAAGTATGACCTAGTTGGTCACACCAGAAGCATCTTACAGTTCTCTTCAGTCTTTGATATAAAGCCTTAGGATCAACTTTTCTATGATCGGGTAAAGGATTTTGGTCAATAGAATACATAAATCTACTTTGAACTCGTACTTGATATCTATCTTTGCATTCACATGTAGCACTTTCGTGTATTTGATTGTTTAACCTTTCAATGTTCTCTTTTAAACTTGCAATTTCATGACCAATCGTTTTGAATGATGAAATTTCTTTTACATGATTTGCTATTGTTTCCATATTTTCATTCAAATTTGAGAGTTCATAATGAAGAATTCCTTCTAAATTCCTAAACTCGTGATCAAATTGAGTATCTATTGACTTAAGATTCACATTAAAATCAGATACTACTGTAGTTAAGATTGAAAGAAACGAGTTTAAGGACTCAAACTTGGAATTAAGCTTTAAATCTATAGATGAAATTAATCGTGCTTCCATATCATGCAGAAAATTCTCTACATTAGATGTCATTTTCATTTAATTATGTGCAAGCAAAAAGAATCCAAATATAAATACCTGGAATTTGAATCGAAGAAGAGGCTTAAAGAGTGACTTGTGTATAAGTTTATACAATTTTTAATAGAATCAAAATCTAATACATCAGTTACTAATGGATGATTTTGCAAACGTTCTTGCTTCTAATGTCGATGAAAAGGGGTGGCGAGATGAGGATAGCTACTTGCCACTCTTCGTGGAGGCGCTCAGTTCCCTAGGGAACAGCCCTCAACACCTAGAAGAGTGCAAGGAGTCAAAGACAAAGCCACTGCTCCCACGGATGAAGAAGCTTCTGCAATCCAACCTGTCGATATCATGTATGCACATGCACGAAAAAATTTAAATTTTATACCTGAGCTGCAAGGCCGTTTGTTCACGTCGGGTTCACCAATGTCGGGTCGTGAGAGATGCTCGGATGGTGGATCAAGTCATCCGCCTAAATCGTTCGGCACACGCAGGGTGTCTGTAGCGGACTCAGGCTTAAGGAAATAAGGGTTCTAATGACAAAACAATATAAATTACCTAATTCTATGACTGAAACTAAAGTTTTCTTACCAAAAGTAAATAGTTTTAACTAGCTATGGACCGTAAGGACGGGCAGCCTCATACATAGCAACAACTTCCTGATATGAGATTGAAACTTCCATAATGGGTTCTTCTACTAAACTTTCAGGTAAGCTAGAGGGTTCTGGTCTGTCTAGAGTTGGCGGAACATTTTCAATATTTTCAATATTTTCAATAGTACTGTGCTCAGACTCATGAACTAACTTAGAAGACATCAAGGAAAGTAATGGAAAAACTAATGAAACAATATGATGCTAAACTGTTTGAATGAATTAATTGATATGCTAATGGTTCTTGATGAAAGTAATGAGAAAGAATATTGTTGCAAAACTGCTTAAATAAATTAATTGATAAGCTAATGGTTCGAATCAATAAATCTAATACAACTGGAAGGCCTAAACAATTGGATAAATGTCTAGTCAATTGGATAGTTGACTAAATGAGAAATAAGATTTAAATGGATCTTTAGGCTGCCGCTTCACTTCAATTGTCTTCACTTCACTTTAAGCCAATTGCTGGTGTGCTCAAAGAATTGTTCAAAACACTAAACAGGTGAACTAAAATAGCAAGTTCTTGATTGACCCCAAATGGAGGTATTGTTTCTCTCAAGAATGCACTGTATGTATCCTATGTCAAGAAGAATTTGATTTTGGTTCCTAGTATTTCTAGTGATAGATTTCATGTACACTGTTGATAATAAATGTATTGTTCATGATTTCTCCAATGGTGATGTTATTGTGATATCGGGAACATTATGCCATGGCTTGTATCACTTGGAAACATATAAGAGAGTTTCCTCAAATGCCTTTCTTACATATACTTATTCTATGGCTGAAATGGAGTTATGGCATGCTTGTTTTGATCATTTGCTTCAATAATTTGCTTTACTTGCAAAAGAAGGATACAATTATTGGTTTTCCAATGCATGCTTCCATTGAAATTTATGCATGTGAACATTGTATACTTGGAAAATTATACCATGCTCCTTTTCCCAAAGATGGTGCTACACATGCTACACAAAAAATACAAATTTTTCATAGTGATGTATGTGGTCTAGTCAAGACTCCATCTTTTGGCAAGCGTGTATACTTTTTTACCTTCATTGATGATGCAACACACCATACTTGGTTGTATCCTATGAAAGAAAAGAATGAGGTATTCTCTTGCTTTAAAATAGTTTTTGCTATGGCTGAAATTTTTTGTGGAAATAAGATTTTTCTCTTCACATGGATCATGGCCGAGAATACATGTCACATGAATACAATGCCTTTCTTTACCAAAGAGGTATTTCAAACCATTGTACAACGCTATATACACCTCAACAAAATCTCGATGCAAAGCACAAGAATAGAACACTTCTTGAAATGACATGATGTATGGTTAAGGGAAAGCATCTTCTAGATACATTTTGGATGGAGCCAAACTACATATTGAACCTTTGTCCTACAAAAGCATTGAGACTCATTACACCTTATGAGGGTTAGAATGGGTAGAATTCAGTAATTAGTCATATGCACATTTTTTGTTGTTCATCATATGCTCTTATGCCATCACAACAACATCCCAAACTCGATGAAAAGGCAAAGAAATGTATATTTTTTGGACAAAGTAGTGAGAGTAAAGGTAATTGTTACCATGAGTGTCCGTGTGAAAGCCAAATGGCCACTCGACACTTGTTCTTTAATAAAACATATAGTAGCCTAGTGAGCCACAAACTCTAAGTTTGACCATATTTGTACGAGCTAAGAAGTCTATGTTCGTAGTTTGTGTACTGTGTGTTTTCTATGTAGTTTGCACCCCCTCTGTGGAGTACTATGTGTAGCATCAAAGTTCGGGTTTCCACAACAAGGGTATCATTGTGGCACTCTCAAGAAGGAGATTCTACCATCCTACATCGTCATAGAAATACTTGATTGGTATCAAAGCATTTCAATGCAAAAGCTTTGTTCCTTTTGTGCGAGTGAGTGAGAACCTGCCTGCCCACCCAAGGTTTTTGACTAAGGTAGTGACCAAGGCATAGACCTTGGCATACCTTGTCATCCGAGTCACCGAAGTCGCCGTTGGCTGCACACAAGGGAGGACCTCAACGATCAAGGAAGACAGAGGTTCCTGTAACTTCCCAGGAGGTCACCGATCCCAGTATTATTCCCTTAGCAGTTGTTGGAGATAAACCTCTGTGGAAGCACGCGAACAACACAAGGAAGAAGAAGAAGCTTGGAGCATAAAGACACAATACTGAATGTATTACTAGAGAATGTACAAAGATAAGTAGCCCATTAGGGCAATAGGCGTATATACAAGCCGGGGGAAAAAAAACCTCCTAAAGAGGGAAAAAAGTGCCCCGGCGGTCCTAGTGTGTTCACACACATCACTACCTAAATATATCAACAAATCCCTCATGGGAGTGAAGCACTCATGTATAAGGAAGTGCCAAGCTATGTGGAAATCACTCCACAAATGGAAGTAAGCCCAAAGCTTTGCGGAAAGCTTCAAACTTCTCCCTAGGCAGAGACTTCGTGAAAAGGTCTGCAATGTTCTCCTACGTGGGCACATATGCCAAGCTGATCTCCCCAGCAGAGAACCTCTCCCTAACATAGTGATAATGCACCTCGATGTGCTTAGTGCGAGCATGGAACACAGGGTTCCTCGCAATTGCCAATGCGCTCTGACTGTCAGTGAAGATGGTGGTGGCAGAAGACTGGCCAACATCCAAATCAGCCATAAGGCATCTGAGCCACATATACTCAAGAATCACTGTGAAAGCTGCCCTATACTCAGCCTCACAACTAGAAGTGGCCACAGTAGGCTGCTTCTTGCTCAACCAAGATATACATGAGCTACCAAGCATGAAGCAAAAACCACTGGTGGACACACGAGTGTCATAGCAACCAGCCCAATCTGAGTTCGAAAAAGCATGTAAATCTGGCGGTAGTGATCCCCCCTTGGGATAAAACAACCCAAGTAGCCGAGTACCACTCAAGTAGCGAAAGATGCACTTAACCGCCTTCCAATGTGTGATTCCTGGGCAATGCATAAACCTGCTCATCTGTGAGACAGCAAACTGAATATCTAGCTGAGTAATTCATAAGTAAATCAAGCATCCAACAACCTGCTGATAGAGAACAGCATCAAATGCATCTCCAGCATCATGAAGACTCAATCGTAAACCTGTCTCCATAGGAGTGGCAATAGGCTTACAGTCTTCAAGGCCAAAACACTGCAATAATGTATCAATATATTTCATTTGACACAAAGCCATTCCACCATCAACTTGCATAAACTGAATGCCCAAATAGTGATGCAAATGCCCCAAATCAGACATCTCAAATGAGGCATGCAAATCAGCCTTGAAATCAGCAATATGCTTCTCAATAGGACCAGTGAGCAACATGTCGTCAACATAGACAACAATGATCATAAGCACATCATTACCACGCTTAACATATAAGGTGCTTTCAGTTGGACTATTCTCAAAACCATGTGCAACCAGATAGGCATGTATCTTCTTGTACCAAGCACGTGGTGCTTGCTTTAAACCATATAATGCCTTCTTTAACCTACACACCTGGTTTTCATGCCCTTTCTGCACAAAGCCACAGGGCTAAAAAACATACACTTCTTCATGCAAGTCACCATTCAGAAATGCTATTTTAATGTCCAACTGATGTACATTCCAACCATGATGGGCTGCAAGTGCACAAATGCTCCTAACAGTAGTCATACGGCATGTAGGTGCAAAGGTCTCATCAAAATCAATGCCTCTTTCCTACGCATAACCCTTTGCAACAAGCCTAGCCTTATACCTGTCAACTGTACCATCAGGTTTATGCTTCAGCTTGTATACCCACTTAGTACCAATGCCCTTCTTGTCAAGAGGCAAGTCACATAAAGACCATGTACCATTCTTCATTATAGCATCATATTCAGATTGCATAGCAGCCACCCAATTTTCTGAATTCTGTGCTTCATCAAAAGAAACAGGCTCATTCTCATCATAGAGACTAGACGCAGCCATAGCATAGCAATCTGATGCAAAGGAGGTACTATGAGAGCCTGAACGAGTATGATATGACAAAGCTGCATCTAATTTGTTGTCGCGCAAAGTCTGCACCAGCCATTTTGGCATAGTTTTTGCCTGCTCAATATCAGCTCTCTCATCAACAACTGCATCATGTAAATCTCCATCAGAAATGGAATAATCTGCATCATCATATGAAACCTGCAAAGGCTGAGAACTTGCCTCATTAGGAACAGCACTAGACTGTCCACCTGTAAAAAGAGGCATCAAAGTATCATACATGTCTTTGGAGCTAACAGATGTCTCCTTAGTACATGAAAGCAATGGTTGAATAGCATCTTCCACAAAGACAACATCACGACTAACCAGAATGCGTTTAGTCTGTGGATGATACAGATGATAGCCTTTATTTTCAGAACTGTACCCAACAAAAATACATTTTACTGCCTTATCATCCAGTTTTTTGCGATGTTGTTCAGGCACTAGTGCATATGCCAAACAACCAAAAACATGCAGATGAGCAATAGATGGCTTGTGGTCATGCCAACCCTCATATGGAGTGATAGACTGCAGTGCTTTAGTGGGACACATGTTCAGTACATATGCTGCACACATGATAGCCTCAAGCTAGAAACTATGTGGTAAAGCCTAACTTTTGACCATGCACCTCACCATCTCCATGAGTGACCTGTTCTTTCGTTCAGGAACTCCATTCTTTTGAGGTGTATACGGCATTGTACACTGGTGTTTTAACCCATGTTCAGCCAGAAATGCATTATTCCACCCCTCGATCAGAACGGAGGGTGCCCATTTTACATGCTGATAAATTTTCAGCCAAAACCAAAAACTGTTTAAAGCACATGAACACTTCAGACTTTGCTTTGAGTGGATATACCCATGCATGCCTGGAAAATTCATCAATGAAAATCATGAAGTAAAGGTAATTTCCAAAAGAGGGTGTTTGCATAGGACCACAGACATCACTATGTACAAGCTGCAATTTTTGTGTAGCCCAAACTGAACGATCTTTTCGAAAATACAACCTTCACAAACATGTTTTCTAGGTGCCTCAAGTTTGGGCAAAGAGGACACCATTTCAGATTTCTGCAGGCATAGCAAACTAGCAAAATTCAAATGACCAAAGCGTGCATGCCAAAGCTTTGCATCTGACATAGCCTGAGAATCATTTACTGCACATGCCAAATCATTTTCAGATCTTTCATAGTCTATGAGCTTATACAGCCCATGACATAAAATGCCAGAAGCAATAATAACATCGTCATTTGACAGATCATGAACTGTACATCTGTCATCAACAAATTTCACAACCAAGCCAATCTTGGCTAATGCAAAAACTGATAACAGATTCTTCTTGATTCCTGGCATAAATAAAGCATCTGACAAAGTGAAAGAACTACCATCAAAAGTAGTCAAAATGATCTTACCAACTCCCATAACAGGATAAGAGGAGTTGTTGGCGCATGTAACAGTATTCCCTGTAGGGGCAGGCTCGAGTGAAGAGAAGAAACTGCGCTGCGAGGTAATATGTTTGGTCGCCCCATTGTCAAAGTACCAAATATCTGAGTCTACTACAAACATGCACTGCTCATGAGAAGATGGGTCAAAACTGCAAACAGTAGTGAATGCCAATTCTTCTTCATGCACAAGATTAGCAAACTCCATTTTTGGTGTAGAGGCTTCTGCAACAACCATTCCAACCTCTTTCTTCTTTGCCTCTTTTGCATCCAGTTTTGGAAAGTTCTTTATGATATGATCATTCCCTTTAGAGTACTTACAAAACAATTTTTGCTTTTCTGATTTCTTCTCATCTTTATCTTCCTTCTTTGAATATGCAGAATTAGCAGATTTTGCTTACTAGTCAAAGAGCTCCATTTTCCTTTGCACTTCTGACTAGCCAGGAAAGCTTGATCTGCAACTCGCATAATGGACCTCTTTTGCCTGGACTGATCTTCCTGCAACAGAATAGAGACTAACTCCTCAAATGATAAAGGCATTTGGATTGCCTTTCATCATCAACCAAAGAGTAGAAGCAAAACTCTGATATGAATCAGGAAGACCATTCAGAACGGTGTGCACAAGTGAGCTATCTGGTATAACCTTATCAGCAGAAATCAACTGTTCCTTCAAGTCTTTGATCTTCGTTAGGAAACTGTCTATAGAATCACCTTCATTCATGTGCTCACTCTCCAACTGTTTTCGGAGGTAAGCAACACGAGCCTCATTCCTAGCTTGGTACAATGTGGTAAGTGTATCCCAAGCATCGTTAGCTGTTCTACAAGAGCGAATGTGATGAATAATGGCACGTTTGACAGACAAAGCTATCAATGTATGTGCCTGGGCATCTTTGCCATCCCAACGAATCTGCTTTGCAGTAGGTGCAGTAGAAATAGCAGCACGAACAGAAATCTGCGGATATCAATTTCGACACCATCTTCATCAGCTCCAGCACCTGTATTTGCAGTACCTGTAGTTAGAGGTTAACAGGACGTCTTTCAACACCCTGCACAATGTTCCACAATCCTTTTGCAACCAATACATGCCGCATCATATAAGCCCATAACAGGTAGTTGTTACCATCCAACTTATCCTCAACAGCCAACATACGGAATACATCACAGCTTTCAGCCATGGCCAGTGACTAAAATACCTTGATGTAGAAAATTGACTGTATCTCAAAAAGTTGAACAGAACTGCCCAGACGAATTACTCTAGACCTGTAGCAGGCTTTGAGACGCTTATACTGGCAAACAGAAATTGGTATATACCTTTGGCACAAAAAGACTGCAAACGGAGGAGTGTCGATGGCGCCCTAGATGAAGCGATGACCTGCTATGATACCAATTGTTGGAGATAAAGGTCTGCGAAAGCACGCGAACAACACAAGGAAGAAGAAGAAGAAGCTTGGAGCGCAAACACGCAATATTGAATGTATTACTAGAGAATGTACAAAGATAAGTAGCCCATTAGGGCAATAGGCGTATATACAAGCCAGGGGAAAAAAACCTCCTAAAGAGGGAAAAAAGTGCCCCGACGGTCCTAGTGTGTTCACACACATCACTACCTAAATATATCAACAGGAGCTTCCTTAACCAAAAATCCCTTGCCACTAAGCTACACTCGTTTGGTGTTTGAAGAAGGGGAAAGAATAAGGTTAACATTGCCTTGAGCATGTTTTGGGCCCCCAAAGCTTCATTCTTTTGCTTTCAAAACTTTTTTTTAAGCATTTTGGGGTGACTCTTGGAACCATTTTGTAGTACTTTCATGGATAGTTCTCTTTACATAGGTTCAAGAACATCACAAAGAGTGCTCTTTGTACTTCTTTGACAATGAATGTTCACCTTTTGGGGCTATTTTTTCAGCCACACTAGTAAATCTACAGGTTTCTTAAAAGGTTTTAGTTGTGGTGGGAGCAATCACCATAAGTTAGTGTAGGTCTTTGAGCCTAAAGAATAGAGTTGACAGACACTTGCAAGTGTTGTTGGCCATTGTTTGGGGTGTGAATTTAGCCTTTCCATGCCAATCTAATGTATATATTAAGCGCATACACACTATGTACGCATCTATAGATACCGCTTATGTACGTCCATGTGGTAATTGATATAGCAGTTACATTTTTGCGTAAAGCCTTTTATGTTTGAAAAACAGGATCGTGGTAAGGTTTTCTTAATTAGAAGACATCTAGATGTTGGGTCTCTTCGGTGATGCAGGCAGAAGACTTACCCAACCTCGCTATAGGAGATGTATGATAGTTGTTCATAAGTGCTCGATAAGAATGGTTGGCTTCTTTTCGATAGTTGATTATATGTAGTGGAGTTAGTGATTCACTATGCAGGTAAACATGTTAGTACTTGAAATTTTATAAGATTTTGACACTCGTCATATGCTCATTTTGCAGAGGATACTCTAGCAAAATTTTTCTAGATTTTTGATTTTGACAACTATAGAGTGGTCGATTTACTCCATCATGCACTTACTGGTGTGAGCAAATGTGTTTTCACATAATCATTTTGGTTGTTCAGTATTGTTCATTAATTCATTTTTCTGGGAAGAGTGTTGAATTTTTTCCCAAAATCTAACACTTGGTCCTCCTTCTTTGAGCCTTAGTGGTGTTTGGACTCTTTTAGCTCCATTACCATTCTATTTAATTCTCTATCATCATGGCATCAGAGGTCTCAGGCACGTCTGGTGGATCAAGGTCTAGTGCCAATGTTCCAAGGAGGAGCTATAACTTACAGGGCAAAGACCATTTTGAGATCCAAAAAAATTATGGCACAAACTTTGCTCTACAGAAGAATCAAATTAAAGATATGCTGATTTAAAGGAGGCAATGGAAGCCAGTAAATGGAATCTCAAAGAAGCCTATTGACACCAATGAGGATGATTGTATGAGTTAGATGAAATGGCTAGACCTACCATTCGATTGCACTTGGTAGAGAATGCTTACTTTATAGTATTAGACTTCGAAAGTGTAGAGGAGCTTTGGAAGAAGTTATGCAATACATATGAAAAAGAGACGACATCAATTAAAGTTTATCTAATTGGAACATTACATGAGCTTCGCATGAAGGACACAGATAGTGTTGCTATTCATCTAAATGAGTTTGATGTTATATTCTCCCAATATACAGGCTCAAAAAATGAATATGGATAATGAAATGAAAGTAGTCTTGTTGTTATGCACCCTGATATCATCATGGGATATGTTTTGCACAACTATTAGCAATAGTGCACCTGGTGGTAAACTAGTCTATGATGAAATATGTGGAACACTCTCGAGTGAGGAGATTCATAGAAAATCTATGGTTGAAACTCAGAGTGGAGATGCATATAATGTCTATGATTCTTACCAAGGAAAGAATCAGAAACATGGGAGGAGCAAGAACAAGGAAAAGAATGGCCAATGGAATAAGAGTAGAAGTAAATCAAGGAAGAGGGATATTGCATGCCATTAATTTCACAAGAAATGACACATGAAGAAAGACTACTATGCATTAACGAATGCTAAAGATAAAGGATTGAATGTTGATGGGTATGTTGAACAACCACCTACACCATCTTCTTTGACTATGAAGATTGAAGAAATTAATGCCATTTTTTATTATGCTAATGTGTTGACACTTGAAAATACTGTGTCGATTGAGGCTCTTATGGATGATTTCCTTTCTCACACATGGCTACTAGTTTCTCGTTCTTCTTTCCATGTGACAGCACATGGAGAATTCTTCCCTACTTATGCAGCAAAGTCTCTTGGTACCGTGAGACTTGATGTCTCTTACCAATGTGATGTTGAGGGGATTGGAGATGTGGTTGTGGAGTTCACTGATGGTTCAAAATATACTATGCATAATGTACGCCATGTACCTCAATTATCGCATAGTTTGATGTTAGTTGGTCAACTTGATGACCTTGGTTATAAGTGGTTTTCTATGCTTAGTCCTTTTGCATATCAAAGGGCAACATGGTTATTGCCAAAGGAAGTAAAGTTGGCTCACTTTATTCTTTATTTGTATCACAAAAAGAAGACCCGTTAGTTGTTATTGAACAACCTATGGCTTGTATTTGGCATGGCCGTTTGGACCGCATATCTCATAGAGGAATGGAAAATCTTTCTCATTCTTGCTACTTTCATGTGTTACCTTGCTCTAATTTTTCATTCTGTTAGCATTGTCAATATGGAAAGCAAACTAGGAATGTGCATAAGACTCACATTGACTCTTCAATTCAGCCTTTAAATCTCATTCATATAGATGTGTGTGGTCCTATTCCCACAAGGTCATTAGGTGGTTCTCTTTATTTTGTCACTTTCATAGATGATGCTAATAGAAAAGTATGGGTATATCCTATCAAATAAAAGAATGTGGTATTCTCTACCTTCATAAAATAGCTTGCTTCAATTGAGACTAAAAAAGGAACTAAGCTCAAAGCTCTACATTCAAATAATGGGGGTGAGTATACCTCACATGAATTCAACCTTTTGTATGAGTCTAGAGGATTTCATTGAGAACTTACAACTGCTTATACCCTAGTATAGAATGGCGTAGCTGAAAGGATGAATAGAACTATTCAAGATAGAGTAGTTTCTATGCTACATCATGCAAACCTTTCACAAGGCTTTTGGGCAGTAGTATTGACTGCAGCTCACGTGATTCATCGTTCACCTAGTATTGCCAAAGGTCAAAAGTTGGAACATAAGTGAAAGGAATGCATTTTTCTTGGATATGGTTAAGAAGGAAACTCTGGATATCGCGTATGGAATCTTGAAACATGATCAATGACCAAAACTAGTGATGTGATTTTCAATGAGTCTAGGATGCATAAACAACCCATTAAGGAGGTTGAAGTGAGAAGAATTGTGTCTGAGGATACTAGTCCTCTAGTTAGCATGCATAAAAATGCTACACATAGGCATGTTCAAGAGAATTTTTTATCAGATCAGTCTACAAATGTTCCTGTTTAGCAACCATTGAGATGCTCTACACATGTCTCACATCCACCTGATAGATTTGTTCTAGGTTTGGATTTTCTTAGATAATAGGTGCTAGTAAGCCTTCCTGCTACAAAGAGGCCATGCAAAGAAAGGGTCATGTTGAGTGGGACCATGCAATGAAGAGTGAGTTGGATTCTACTCAAAAGAATGGTGCTTGGGATTTAGTACCTTTGCCAAAGGGCAGGAAAGCTTTATCATGTAAATGGGTGTATAAGTTCAAATTCACATCAAATAGTGATTCTCCAAAGTATAAACCATGATTTGTTGCAAAGTGTTTTAAGCAACAACATGGTGTTGATTCGAAGGATAGTCATCATGACTACTAGAGGGAAATCTTCCCTCTAGTAGTCATGATGACTACCCTTCGAATGTTGCTTGGATTCATTGCAATGGAGGACTTAGAGCTAGTCCAAATGGATGGATTAGAGAAAAAAGTGAACCCTACATAGACCTCTTAGATTAAGGAGTAATTAGTGACGAAAGAATCAGAAGAGGGTCATGGACATAGTCTATACCCTATAAATTACTAGGTTGAAGGGGGAAGAGGGGATCCTATGTCCATACCCTATAAATTACTACGCTGAAGGGGGAAGAGGGGATAGGATTCCCCTATGTTCAAGTTTTGCCTCTAGGGAAAGAAAGGAATCTCGTAACTTGCCAGGACCAAAAAGTTCAAAAATTTCAGAAAGTTTTAGAACTCATCATAAGACCATTTAATGGCCACCCAACCACTTTTTAGGATCAAGAGTGCTATTTTTGACTTCTAATTCCAAATATGTGCATGAACTGACCTAAAAAAAGTGATGTTTAAAAAATAACTCAAAATACAACTTTCTCCCTCCAAAACTTCAGAGTTTCATACCTAGATCCCAAAAATTCATCTCTTTCCACTAATTTCTTCCCTTGTGTAGCTTCCTCTTTGAATTCCTACTATAACTTCTATAGCTTAAACTCCAATGAGAGAAACATATGTCTTACAAGAATCCAAAAGATGAGGTTATTGTATTAAAATGTCAGAATATCAAGGTTGTAGAAGGAAATTGGTTAGGGCATGAGTTAGGCAAAGGTGCACGGGTGTACATGCAACCCTCTAGTGTTGGCCCTCATCATGTAAGAGATCATGGAAACTTGGATCTTCATTGGAAAGGGAAGTTATTGAGCTTCAAAAATCTTAAAAATGGTGAAATTGTTGCCATTGTACATCATGTTTTTACAGTGACAAGAATGAAATTAGAAAACTCATACAAAATGAGCTATCCTATCAATTGTAAGTATTACTCTTTATTATTGATTGATTTCTATCCTAATTTTTTTTATATATTTTATTAAGATGTGTATTTTTTGTTGCAAACATATTTCTTTCTATCTTGGTGGAGGATCAAGCACTTCATAGTCTTACACGTACTTTCCAAGCATCGCATGCAGATGTTGGGGTAGTAATCTTTCCACCACGCCTATCTGGCTCTAGTTTTATGTGAGAGAGTTTTCTTTTACACACATACATATGTTGTACCCTCTACATCGAATGATTTTGGTAGGTTAGTGATGATTAAGGTTGTAGAGGGACAAACAAGCAAAAAGAAAAGAAGAAGAAAATCAAAGTCTAGAACGGCTCAATAGAAATAAACATAACAAGAACAAGTCCCTGCAAGAAGCCCCGCAGGGGCGCATCACCCATCTCTGCACAGAGCCCCGCAGGGGCACACACACCAAGGAAAAGCACGCAACCGGAAGGAGGAATCAGGGCCAACAAGTATTCCATATGAGGGTGCTTCAACCTCTTGAGTTACAGAGGATTCAGATAAAGGCTTACGAGCTACATCCTCATATGTGCACTGGTGGCGTGTGTGGCAAACCGAATTAACAGGCTTCGAGTAATACAGCAAGGTCCGATAAGTGAAACCAGGACTAATCAGAGCGCCTCTAAAACATAATGCAAGATCAAGAATCAGGTAGAACTGACCAAAGGGTGCGTGTGCTGATCGAGACAAACAAGAAGTAAAGCCTGTCAAGGGACGACAGAGACAAAGAGGGGGAAAGTGTTGTAGAGTAAAGGAGCATAAGAGGAGAGCCCCAAATTTTCAAAATGATGGGCATATTTTTTCTTCTTCGAGGTCTTCAAGAATTCCCTCAAGCCATGTAAATGCACTAGAGGAGTCCTCTAGTTGCATAATCCCAAGTTGTTGTAAAATATCCCTTGTAAAATAGTAGGAGATTAGTCTTCTAGTGAATAAAGTGCCGGTCTCTTGTGTGAAAGGACCAAACTTAGGGCACATGTATATAAGTCACTTTGTGACTCTTTGTAGAGACTTTTTGCCATTGTGAAGAAGGAGCTCTTCTGAATTTTCGAATTTGCCTCTTTCCTACAGATTTCTATCTTCTCTTTGATCTTGTATGTGTGTGTAATGCTTGGAATGTACAGGACTGTTGTCTACCCCTCCCCACTATTTTTGAGCTACTGTAGTGTGTGTGTGAGCTTGTGGGAGTTGTGGCATGAGTGTGGGTGCTTCCCGCCATTCACTATTTTGGTCATAACTTGAAGCAGAGTTATCAGAATCAAGTGAAACTACTTCCAATAGATGCGTCTCATTGAGAGCTTCGAAACAAGTACCTATTGACTATATTCGGAGTTCTGAGCTGAGAGAAATCCTCGAATTACTGAAAACTACTATAAGAAGTATCGCGGCAAACACTTTCAGGATTTCAGTGAGTTTGAGAGGTGGATTAGTCTCTTCTCATGCATGATAGTTTAACCACTTCATTTTCTGTCATGTGCACACATGTCTTCATACACTTGGTTAGGTCGTTTGATCGAATTGACATTTGAATGTGTGTTGATTTCCCACTATATGCACTTGTGTGGCAATAGAGGTACAGTCTCATTGGCACAAGTCCTTGAGTCTTCTTGACTTAGGTACACACGTTTTTGGCGCCGTTCCCAGGGACTCAAGGACTCAAGGAGACTCAAGGACTTGTGTACCTAAGTCAAGAAGACTCAAGGACTTGTGCCAATGAGACTGTACCTCTATTGCCACACAAGTGCATATAGTGGGAAATCAACACACATTCAAATGTCAATCCGATCAAACGACCTAACCAAGTGTATGAAGACATGTGCGCACATGATGGAAAATGAAGTGGTTAAGCTATCATGCATGAGAAAAGACTAATCCACCTCTCAAACTCACTGAAATCCTGAAAGTGTTTGCCGTGATATCTCTTACAATAGTTTTCAGTAATTCGAGAATTTCTCCCAGCTCAGAACTCCGAATATAGTCAATAGGTACTCGTTTTGAAGCTCTCGACGAGACGCATCTACTGGAAGTGGTTTCACTCGATTCTGACAACTCTGCTTCAAGTTATGACCAAAATAGTGAATGGTGGGAAGCACCTACACTCATGCCACAACTCCCACAAGTTCACACACACACTACAGTAGCTCAAAAACAGTGGGGAGGGGTATACAACAGTCCTACACACACATTCCAAGCATTACACACACATACAAGATCAAAGAGAAGATAGAAATCTGCAGGAAAGAGGCAAATTCGAAAATTCAGAAGAGCTCCTTCTTCACAATGGCAAAAAGTCTCTACAAAGAGTCACAAAGTGACTTATATACATGTGCCCTAAGTTTGGTCCTTTCACACAAGAGACCGGCACTTTATTCACTAGAAGACTAATCTCCTACTATTTTACAAGGGATATTTTACAACAACTTGGGATTATGCAACTAGAGGACTCCTCTAGTGCATTTACATGGCTTGAGGGAATTCTTAAAGACCTCGAAGAAGAAAAAATATGCCCATCATTTTGAAAATTTGGGGCTCTCCTCTTATGCTCCTTTACTCTGCAACACTTTCCCCCTCTTTGTCTCTGTCGTCCCTTGACAGGCTTTACTTCTTGTTTGTCTCGATCAGCACACGCACCCTTTGGTCAGTTCTTCCTGATTCTTGATCTTGCATTACGTTTTAGAGGTGCTCTGATTAGTCCTGGTTTCACTTATCGGACCTTGCTGTATTACTTGAAGCCTGTTAATTCGGTTTGCCATGCACGCCACTAGTGCACATATGAGGATGTAGCTCGTAAGCCTTTATCTGAATCCTCTGTAACTCAAGAGGTTGAAGCACCCTCATATGGAATACTTGTTGGCCCTGATTCCTCCTTCCGGCTGCGTGCTTTTCCTTGGTGTGTGTGCCCCTGTGGGGCTCTGTGCAGAGATGGGTGATGCGCCCCTGCGGGGCTTCTTGCAGGGACTTGTTCTTGTTATGTTTATTTCTATTGAGCCGTTCTAGACTTTGATTTTCTTCTTCTTTTCTTTTTGCTTGATTGTCCCTCTACACGTCCCTCCTCCTGAACTCTGTCGTCCTCGACAGGCTTTTTGTGGCGACGTGTGTATGTTTGTATGGCTTGTTGCTCTCTGTGATTTAGCAGATTAGCGTGACAAAGCATAAATTCTTTCCATTGTTGTGACTTTACACCGTCGTCTGGCGCCTGTCGATGATCCGTGAAGAAACTTGTTTCATAGGCAACCAGGCGTGCATTCAGATTGGACGTCATTTTGACAAAAATTTCTAAATCAATTTCAAAGAAGCCGGTGAAAAATGCTTCTTCGAAGGTTTGCATATATGTGGATGGCAAAAACATTAGGCGGGAATAATATGCCATGATAGTTAGTCGACTGGGAATAGTAGATAAATAAAAAATGAGTGCTTCCGATCCTTGTGTAATGCCGATGAAATTCAAAAAGGTGTATTTGGCGTGTTGGAACACCTTGAGTACCGTAAGCATCATGCTGAATATTTTATTTGTCATTTTGATCGCTAAATCGGGTACTGTAGCATGTCTGGCAATCCAAAATTCCATAGTTTTTACCATATATTCCTCGGTCGGTAAGTAATTATGTGGCGGACTAGGTAACAGTGGATAATTGAGCCACTGATTATTAATGCTACCCTGGCGCTGGCCTTCCCAAAATTGCGTCCAGGAGCGTCTGCGGTGTGGAGGTGATCGCAATCCGGGTGGATCGGGTCCGGTCGTGGCACACACAGGGTGTATGAAGCTAATGAATGTTGGATGGTTTAAGGACATGAAAGTGAAATTAATGTTGAGTATGGAGAAGAGAGAGATGTTGAAATGATTATGGGAATGGGAAAGTAGGAGTGCAATTTAGATTTATGAACATGAATGATAAGAATGAAAGAGAACCATACACACGAATCAAATTTGGAAGGAAGAATGGTCCATTGGAGGAGCCTCTTAAACACTTCCTAATTCTAATCCATATGTATAGCCTTCTTTGGATGATATGTATGCATGACGAGAATAGATGGAATCCTTACACATAAATCAGTTTCGAAAGGAAGAATGGTCCAATATTGGAGCTTCTTATACACTTTCAGAAACTAATAAATATGTATGGATTTGTATGGATTATATGCATGCAAGTGAATTATGATGATGGATTTTACTCACAAGCTCAAAGAAACATCCTCACTGGTTCAACGCAATACTGCGGAGCCTTCTCACACATAGAAGAAATAGAAGACATGTAAAAATACTTAAGAGACTGAGAGAGGTGACAAGAGACAAGTGACAAGTGACATGAATTAAAAGAATTTGAATTAAGTTACATGTAAAAGATCGTCGTGGTACGTCATGCTAAGCAGTCTACTGATCAAAGGTGGTTCCGACCCTCAAACCATGACAGTTCAACCGAATGTCACACGTAAGAAGGTGAGTTCCACTCCAGTGACCCTATGTCTGTCTAGGCTCGTAACGTCTAACTAAAGAAGTCTAAGACTCATTAAAATCAGCTCTAACTCACTCACACGCTCCACCGAGGGTGAGTCAAGATAGAGATGCTGGTTTCAAGAACCTATCCTAAATTGGAGTTCTAACTTAAATTTGAAACTAGGTTCTATACTCATACTAGCTCACCTTGGATCCTCACTCGCTCAACCGAGG
Organism: Ceratopteris richardii; assembly: GCA_020310875.1. Classification (NCBI taxonomy): domain Eukaryota; kingdom Viridiplantae; phylum Streptophyta; class Polypodiopsida; order Polypodiales; family Pteridaceae; genus Ceratopteris; species Ceratopteris richardii. The sequence continues at coordinate 26,461,664 of CM035422.1, forward strand.
GTGATCGTCTCAAGGAAACCGTAAGCTAGCATGAGCCCTATGGATGCCTAACAATGATGCTCTAGGAGTTTGGAGGGGGGTTTATATAGTTTTTTGAATGAGTTTGGGCCCTTGGATCTAGAGAAATCAACTCTCAACTCTAGGATCACTACTTTCGATTACAACCATTTGATTAATCAAATCAATGGCTTGGAATTGTTCTTTCTATCAAATCTAGTGTAAAGGAGTGAAATTTAGGCGCCCTCATTCTCCACCATTGGATCTGGGGATGATCTGGACCGTCGGATCAGTGTTGACATCAATTCGGATAAGATAAGCCACTATTTTTGGAGAAACTTTGCATTATTGATCTTTAACTGTCAACAAAGTCTTCTTTTATGGAAAAAATTCGTGGATCCTCCTTCCTTTATGCTTTAGTGCATCTCCACCCTTGAATAGGAGCTCATCTTGACCGTACACCATGGTTCAATCATATTTTGACATGTGGCAGCCCTTCAAGCCTTCAATTTTCTTATTCTAGAAAACTGCGGTGACCTTGAAAACTGGACTTTGTGCTCTTTAACCCTCCAAAAAGACTTTGATGAAGATGAAACTTTGTAGGACTATGTTTCCAAAGATCTCCTTCAGGAATATGCAGGAAAAACTCCCATCTGAATCTCCCTTGTACAAGTTTGACTACATTTGGAAGCTTGCAAGGTGGCATTAAAGGTGTCTAGGAAGCTCTGATAGCCTTGAAAATTTGTACAAATATGTAGCCACATATGATCTTTATACATGCCAAACCATATGGCTAACATAATTTTCTATACAAGAATTTGTAGGGTCAAACTAGAAAAATTACATTTTTACAAAATGAACATAGCATATCAATGTGCTACAAAATCCATTTTCTGCTGAAATTTGGGCTATAGACTGCCTTTGACAATCTTTACAAGTATATGGATTTTCATCTAATTTGGTGACAATGAAATTTTTGCCCTAATTTCCCAACTTTGACCAGCTTTGACCAGCTTTGACCGCTACCATGGACTTTCTTGATTTCTTTGAAACTTTGTATGTGACCTTCCTTTGACATCCTTGATGCATCCTGGACTTCTCGGGGAATTCTGGCTACCTTCGCCAAATATGTTTTTTGTAGGCCTTCACAAGTGAGAGAGGAGAGCAAATCTCGACGACATTTGCCCCCACTAAACCTGCGATTCCTCCGGAAGCGCCACTCTAGCATCTGTGAAAAGCAAAATGTTCCAGGCATCAAATTCTTTTATAGGCAACATAAGAAAGATGGAAGGAAAATTGATTATATGCATGAATAAGTAGGTAACGTGACATGAAGCAAAATTTGCATGAAAGAAATAATTGAAACAGGCAACATGAATATGCATGAACAAATAGGCAACATATATGCAAATGAACAAGCAACATTGGCAACAAGAAAGAAAAAAAAACAAGCATCAATATGAAGTGGAAGTGGATGTATTGAGTTGTTTTAAGCATCAGTTCCTCTCATCTTGAAGAAAATTTTGTACCTTTTTCATATAGCAATCTACCTTAAATATGATTATAAACAAAGATTTAGGATTTTCAAGAGACATCTTTCATCTTTAGCTTATTTTAGATCAACTCCTTTCCTACATAAATATGAATATGCTCTTTCTCTAATAACATGCAAGGAAATCTAACTAAACTCCACTAATGCATAAATCTGCCTATATAGCCCGTGATTTATTCTACTATGCCTCTTTATCCTCCTTTGGCTTGCCTCTTTTTTTTTTTTTTTTTTTGATGATGATGATGATTCGGCAACTTTATGGTTACGATCACTTTTTTGGGGTGGAAGAAAGTGTAAACTTCTTGGTAACATGTAGCTTTTTTTTTTTTTTTTTTGACGAGGAAAAATTAAACCCCGATACAAGGTACAACCATTTTTGATGACGGAGAACAGTCGTTTAAACTCCGATACAAGTGTTGTGAGATGGACTAAGGATGTAGAAACATGCAATAGCAGGAGCTAGGATTTCAACAATTATGCTTTCAATATAGGATACATATGCATGTTTATATATGAAAGTCATGTCACCAAAATAAACCTCCAAATCTACATGCCCTATCTTTCCACAATCCTAGATTATAATCAATTCCTTAGTAGATAAGTTACTACTTAAGATACAATTTTACACAAGTAGAGAAATCATCATTTGCCTTTTTTGACTCAAGTGATGTGGATATGCAATGCATTGCAAAGACTAAAAAAAAACATGCATGAAACAAGCATGGAAAAAAAATAGAATGAACTTGAAAAAAAACAAAGCAACATGAACTTGAAAATTAATGATATATATATATATATATATATATATATATATATATATATATATATATATATATATATATATATTTATAACATGGATACTCCTGTTTATGAATCGGCCTCATTGTTGTCGTCTTCTTCAATGTCCTCATCCAAAATGTACTCGTCATTATCACGCTTCTTGAATAACTTTATCCTTTTACCTGCAATCAAAGTTTTTAGTGCAACACCATTTAATTCACAAAGAGCATACGTACCATTGTTGTTGACTTTTGATACTATGTATGGCCCAAACCACCGTTGAGTGAGCTTTTTGCGTGCATCATATTGAGAGTCAAATGTACTATCATAAATGAGCACCGAATCTCCTACTTCAATTGGCTTAGGATGCAATCGATGAATTTTATCAAAATAATGCTTGTTCTTCATTCTAGATTCTCTTAATTTTTCAACAGCATCATCAAGTCTTAATTTACCTTGTTCTAACTGTTTAATACGCAAACTCAAAAAATCATCAGTAGACATGTTTTCAGACCAAGGAAAATTTGACCATGCAGAAATATGAGACTGAATTGGAAACAATGGTTTTTGACAGTACATGAGTTCAGCAGGCATATATCCAGTAGTACGTGTGCATGTCATTCTATCTGCCCAAAGTGCAAAAGGTAAGAATTTAGGCCATTGTTTGATGTCACCATTACATGCTTTAGATATGGCTTTCACAATAGGTGGATGCCCTCTCTCTATTTTACCATTGGCCTCTGGGTTATATGCAGTAGTGAGAGACAAACGAATACCGTGACGCTCAAAGAACTCTTTAGCTTCTCTCACATTTAACTCTCCACGATCGGCAACTACTTTCTCTATGTACCCAAAGCGACTTATGACATCTTCAAGCAAGAATTTGCAAACATTGTAAGTGGTCTTAGATCGTAGTGCACGTCCCTCTACATGATTAGTTAAGTCTTCTCTTGCAAGTACAATGTAACGCATTTTGTCGATACCTTTAGGCATAGTTACAAGATCTACTACCCACTTGTAGTGAATACAAGGTGGATAAGTAGGATGCAACGGATCTCTATGTTTGACTGATGAATGAAGTTGACAAGTAGAACATGTAGAAACATAGCTACTAATGTCAACATACATCCTAGGCCAATAATAGGTACTTCTAATTTTTTCATATGTTCCAAAAAATCCTTTATGACCGGCCCATAATGTCTCATGCATTTCCTTCATTACTTGCAATTGAAGACCTCGTTTTCCCAGGACTCATTGTGGATTCTTAACCTTACCCTTAGCATGTCTCCAAAGATAACCATTACATAGGAAAAAGTTATAAGCTCGTTTCCTAATGTTACGGAATCTATTCGTAGTCCAGCTAGGTAATGGTTGTAGTGTACTGAGATACTTTCCTATGTCTCTCCATTCATCTTCGTACTCAGACTCATGAAATTTCTCATACTCATATATATGTGGAACATAGTCAACTAAATTCACATTCTTTATTAGATCACTTTCAAGATCATCATCAAATCTAGCTCTCGATAACATATCAGCAACTGAGTTTGACTTACCTGAAATATGAACTAACTCAGGATTTATGAACTTAATATATGAGATCCATCTAAGCATGGCTATATCAGGAGATGAACAATTGGTTATCATTCCAATGAGAGGCAAACAATCAATCTCAACTTTGACATTTGCACCAATGAAATATTCTTTGTCTATTTTCAAAGTTGTTACCATACCCCATAGTTCTCGTTTGATCTGTGGATATTTTCGTTGTGTTTCATGTAGAATTTTGGCACCAAACCTAATTGCATATCTATTCCCTTCACTATCATCTTGACTTATGACCCAACCTATACCAATAGGACTAGTATCAACAGTCAATATAATAGGTTTGTTAGGAGAATAGTCTGCACGCTTAAGGATGGGAGCTTCAAGCAATAATTTCTTCAATTTACGCATAGCTTGAGTGTGTTTGTCAGTCCAAATAAATTTTCGTTTCTTCCTCAACAAGTCATAAAGACAATCAGCAACATGAGCAAAGTGAGGGATCCAAATAACATAAAAGATGCAAGCACCAAGAAATCTACGTACCTCACTCACGTTGTTACATGTTTCAGAAATCTTGCTAATGGCATCAACTTTTTGTGGGTATGGCTTTCGACCATAATGGCCACATAAATGTCCAACAATAAGCACCTCGTTGACACCAAAAACAGATTTCTCTATGGAAAATGTGAGACCTACCTCTTCAAATCGTTGAAATATTCTTTCACAATCAGAGATATGGTCAACAACAAATTTACGACATCCAGATGAATCTACAGTAATGTCCTTTACACGTTCCTCACTCCCTTTAATTGGAATATCATCAATGAATGGCATAGTTATATGAGGGATAAAATCATGTAAGACCATATTCATAGCACTCATCATATGAGCCACAGAATTAGTCGCTCCTTGAGGTAAAGTACACATTCGCACTAAGCCTAAAGGAGTTTTCATTGTGGTTATGTCACGACTATCAATTGCTAATTGGAATTGGTCATATCCCGAATATAAATCACCCATTGAATAGATAGAATGTCCTGAAAATGATTCAGCAAATTCATCTACAATGGGTCCTGTTCCTACATTCCTTATGGTGACTTTACTGACGGGTTGGAGATCTTGAATAAAACGTAGTTTCCCATTCTTTTTAGGCACAGTGAACCATCTGTTTGAGTAAGGTGCAAAAGATGGCTCTAAAATTCTCATGTTTATCTTCTCCTTAAGTAGTTTCATTAGCTCAGGTAAGTGAGCCTTTGGAACAGGTATAGGACGAAGATTCCATGGAATATGTGGAATAGTAAAGATTATCATGGGTGCAACTAGCTTAGGATCTACACAACCAATCTCATGAGGATACATAGTAAAGGCTTTTCCATGGCTCCGTATAACTCTCTCAAATTTATCTCTCTCTGCTGGCAAAAGAAAGTCATCATCTCTACCAATTTTCACCTGTTTGATTGTCTCATCCGTGAATGTATGTCCTATGTTTTTCTTATCCCGAAGAATTGGATCATTTTTCACATCAATAATTTTTTCATTACTTCCTTGAGGTAATGGTTGAGCTATGGGTTTGATTTTTTTGTCTACAGTTTTGTACTTTGTTTCAACTAAGGCATCATGTGTTTGGTTAAATTTTGAGCACTTGTCAACATTGAGAGCATACTCTTGGATTAGAGCATACTCATCAAGGGAAGAAATAAGAATAATATGGGAATTAGAATTTTGTTGAAGACATAACTCTAACTCCTCAAGAGTAGAGAAACAATGAGATGTCTCAATCACATGCTCAATGTTCTCATCATGTTCCATGATTTTGTTGTTTTTATAATTTTTTTGGCTTTTTTGGATAAAAGACTTGGACAATTGACTCTTATGAAGAAAATCTAATCTAGAATGTGGAAAACAAAGTGACAAACTATTGTACATGTTGGTTGGATGCGAGATGTCAAACCAATATCCACTGTTGTCCCGCTCAACAATGGATTCTATCCGAAATTTTGATCATATGTAGCTCCAAACATGAATCGAGGTGCACAATCACTACAAGCATGCTCGTGACCCTGAGTAACAATAGGTTTCTTTCTAATTGACAATCGATTCCTAGGATGATTCACTCCTACTGTCATGACTTGAAGTGATTGCATTCCATCCTTAGACTTGAATCTAGCATAGGTAGACCCATCATCCATGGCTTTAGTTTCCATACGACTCTCACAAATAAAGGGTTGACCTAAGAGAACTTCATAGGAGCAATTATCTTGAATAAAAAAGTGAAATTCTTCTGTGATTCCTCCTATGGATATGGGCACACTAGCACAAGCTCCGTATAGGGTACCTACAACATTATCTGCAGTTCTCATACGCCATCCACAATCTTTATCTATGGGCCATCGAAACTTATCATAGACTTCTCTTGAAATCACATTGATTTCAGAGCCGGAATCTACTAATGCATTTACAGTGATAGTGTTCTTATCATTTCCTATTTTAACATGCATCTCTGATGTACCTCTAGACCAAAATGTTCTTTTAAAGTGACTTTCAGGATTGTTTTCATGATTTTCATGGTCAGGTTGAATAGGTCCCAAGAAATTTTTATTAACATTTACTTCATCATCATCAAAGTCCTCTTCATCAGATTCATCAAAGTTTAAGGCTTCATTCATAGCTTGATCTTGATCTAGAGAATCTTGCATCTCAGTATCTAGATTAAGTGGAAACCTCTTCCTTTTAATTAGGCCGATAAAGTTATCTTTAAAAACAGGCTTTGCAATAGAGAAAACTTGTTCTAAAGACATAGTCACTTGACTCTTAAGCAAAATGTCATCTAAAATCTCCATAGGATCTATTTTTCTCTCAATTTCTGAAATCAAGATGGCTTTAGGTTTTCTCTTTGGTTTCTTTTGTTTTTGCTCAGGGTCTTGTTTTTGTTCATGTTCTCGTCTTTGGTCTTTAGTTTGTTTTGATTGTTCTTGTTTATCTAAAGGCTTTGGTTCTATTTTTCTTTGCTTTGTCTTCTTCCCTTTTTGTTTCTCCTCTTGTTTTTGTTCATTGGGTTGTGCTTCTTGTTTTTTATCTTTGGATTGTGATGTTTCTCCCTGCTCTATGATTGTTTCTATTCCCTCTGAGGTTTGTTTTCGTGTTACTCTTCTTTGACTAGGCTCAGCTTCATCTCTTTTTCGTTTTTCTTCTACATTGGATATGTGAGAAATAAGAGATTGATCTTCTATTGGTGACTCCCAAGCCGTTATTCTCCTAATCTCATCCCGTGCTCTTACTAAAGCCTCTATAGAAAAATCACCTTCCTTTGTGGGTTTACTTGATTCTACTTGTTGTTCATCAAGAGCTTCTAGTTTCACTCCTCTAGTTCCTACGTCCATTATGGTTATATTTTCATAATGTTTTTTCATTCCTCCCTTATCATAATTTCCTTGCAAAGGTAGCCTAGATCGATAGTCACAGATTTTCTTGTCTATGTCTATTACTAGTCGTTGCTCCTTAGCAGCCTTCAATAATTCACAATCTCTCAAAAAGTGCTCTAACAAATCACACCAAGGACACCTACGAGGGCCACGCACAAAACCATTTTGATTTTGAGGATTTTGATTAACTTGTGGTGGGAAATTTTGAAATTGAGGATTTTGTTGATAAGGTATTGCTTGAACAGGATAATTAGGATTTTGAAAATGCAATTGATGTATTTGAGGAGCTTGGGGAGCAACATGTGGTACTTGAGGTGCAAGAGGAGCTTCCATATTATACGGTTGATGATTTTGAAAATTTTGATTTTGAGGATTTTGAAAAGCTATTTGAGAAGCTTGAGGATACATGTTTTGATACATTTGAGGATTTTGCACATGAGGATGAGGATTTTGCATTGAAGGATTATGCATTGGAGGAACTTGATATGCTTGAGTAGGAGCTATTTGTGGATTTTGATTGGTAGCTATAACATGTTGATTAGGCTCTTGAAAAGTCATTGGGTTCATTTGATTTTGGAAAGTTTTGGTGTAACTAGATTGTAAAGCATCTATAGTCTTGGCCAAATTGGATTGTGTAGCAATAAGACTTTCCATTTGCTTAGTGAGAATATCCACTTGAGATTGTTCAACTACACTTTTATTTGGCTCTACTTTAAAACCTTGAGTAGGCTCCATCATTTGAGGAATAGGAGTAGAGTCAAAAAGCATAGCATGGGATTGTTCTCTAACTTGCTCCTTAGTTTGTGGAAGGCTAGCTTGAGGAAGACTAGTTTGCTCATAAAGCATGGATTGTCTTTGATGTCTATGGGCTACAGCCTCTACTACTTTACGCACTTTTTGCCAATTGTCAGTAAGACCATAGCGCTTATCTGGTTCTTCTAATTGCCGTTCAACTTCCCTACGAGTTTTAGGATGAAGAAGCTTAAGAAAATTGATCACAAGATCAGGTTCCAAAGTTATCTTATCCTCATCAGGAAGTTGTTCATAGCGTCTAATATACTCATTTTGTAAGTGAGTAATAGAGCTACTAGGCTTTGGAGAATTGACCCATCGTAAGAATCCATCCCGATTATGTTGGCTATAATCTTCAAGATAGAATTCTTTGAGCATCTCCTTTCTAAAATCACTCCAAGGAAGAGTATCATATTGAGTGACATGGTTTATGATAGAGCTATCAACAATTCGTTCAAAGAATGATATCAAAAGATCTTCAGGAAGACCAAAAATCATAGCTTGCTCTTCAAACAAATCTAAGTAGCTTGTAATGTTGATGCCATTGAATTTTCCCTTCTCTCTCAACATAGAAGAGACTATTCTTTGGCCTTGTTTCTCAACAATAAGGGATTTGAATCCTTCCTCCATCTTATGTGAACAAGCAAGTGATGCACGATGCTCTAGATCTCTCACAAATGCGTTTACTTCACGACGAAGATGTGCACGATACTGTGAGAAATCTAGTGCAACACTCAAGACTGATGATGATGATATGATGAGGATGAAAAACATGAAACAAAGGATATGGATCACAACCTCCCAACAAGATCAGAAGCAAATACCACGAAGCGTTTCACGTCGGGTTCAAATGTGGAGGTGATCGCAATCCGGGTGGATCGGGTCCGGTCGTGGCACACACAGGGTGTATGAAGCTAATGAATGTTGGATGGTTTAAGGACATGAAAGTGAAATTAATGTTGAGTATGGAGAAGAGAGAGATGTTGAAATGATTATGGGAATGGGAAAGTAGGAGTGCAATTTAGATTTATGAACATGAATGATAAGAATGAAAGAGAACCATACACACGAATCAAATTTGGAAGGAAGAATGGTCCATTGGAGGAGCCTCTTAAACACTTCCTAATTCTAATCCATATGTATAGCCTTCTTTGGATGATATGTATGCATGACGAGAATAGATGGAATCCTTACACATAAATCAGTTTCGAAAGGAAGAATGGTCCAATATTGGAGCTTCTTATACACTTTCAGAAACTAATAAATATGTATGGATTTGTATGGATTATATGCATGCAAGTGAATTATGATGATGGATTTTACTCACAAGCTCAAAGAAACATCCTCACTGGTTCAACGCAATACTGCGGAGCTTCTTACACATAGAAGAAATAGAAGACATGTAAAAATACTTAAGAGACTGAGAGAGGTGACAAGAGACAAGTGACAAGTGACATGAATTAAAAGAATTTGAATTAAGTTACATGTAAAAGATCGTCGTGGTACGTCATGCTAAGCAGTCTACTGATCAAAGGTGGTTCCGACCCTCAAACCATGACAGTTCAACCGAATGTCACACGTAAGAAGGTGAGTTCCACTCCAGTGACCCTATGTCTGTCTAGGCTCGTAACGTCTAACTAAAGAAGTCTAAGACTCATTAAAATCAGCTCTAACTCACTCACACGCTCCACCGAGGGTGAGTCAAGATAGAGATGCTTGTTTCAAGAGCCTATCCTAAATTGGAGTTCTAACTTAAATTTGAAACTAGGTTCTATACTCATACTAGCTCACCTTGGATCCTCACTCGCTCAACGGAGGGTGATCGTCTCAAGGAAACCGTAAGCTAGCATGAGCCCTATGGATGCCTAACAATGATGCTCTAGGAGTTTGGAGGGGCGTTTATATAGTTTTTTGAATGAATTTGGGCCCTTGGATCTAGAGAAATCAACTCTCAACTCTAGGATCACTACTTTCGATTACAACCATTTGATTAATCAAATCAATGGCTTGGAATTGTTCTTTCTATCAAATCTAGTGTAAAGGAGTGAAATTTAGGCGCCCTCATTCTCCACCATTGGATCTGGGGATGATATGGACCGTCGGATCAGTGCTGACATCAATTCGGATAAGATAAGCCACTATTTTTGGAGAAACTTTGCATTATTGATCTTTAACTGTCAACAAAGTCTTCTTTTATGGAAAAAATTCGTGGATCCTCCTTCCTTTATGCTTTAGTGCATCTCCACCCTTGAATAGGAGCTCATCTTGACCGTACACCATGGTTCAATCATATTTTGACATGTGGCAGCCCTTCAAGCCTTCAATTTTCTTATTCTAGAAAACTGCGGTGACCTTGAAAACTGAACTTTGTGCTCTTTGACCCTCCAAAAAGACTTTGATGAAGATGAAACTTTGTAGGACTATGTTTCCAAAGATCTCCTTCAGGAATATGCAGGAAAAACTCCCATCTGAATCTCCCTTGTACAAGTTTGACTACATTTGGAAGCTTGCAAGGTGGCATTAAGGTGTCTAGGAAGCTCTGATAGCCTTGAAAATTTGTACAAATATGTAGCCACATATGATCTTTATACATGCCAAACCATATGGCTAACATAATTTTCTATACAAGAATTTGTAGGGTCAAACTAGAAAAATTACATTTTTACAAAATGAACATAGCATATCAATGTGCTACAAAATCCATTGTCTGCTGAAATTTGGGCTATAGACTGCCTTTGACAATCTTTACAAGTATATGGATTTTCATCTAATTTGGTGACAATGAAATTTCTGCCCTAATTTCCCAACTTTGACCAGCTTTGACCAGCTTTGACCGCTACCATGGACTTTCTTGATTTCTTTGAAACTTTGTATGTGACCTTCCTTTGACATCCTTGATGCATCCTGGACTTCTCGGGGAATTCTGGCTACCTTCGCCAAATATGTTTTTTGTAGGCCTTCACAAGTGAGAGAGGAGAGCAAATCTCGACGACAGCGGGGCACAGGACAAAAAGAGGGGTTTACTTGAAGCTCATACGGTGATGCTTCCCACTGTACCCGCAGTGTAGGATTCTTTTCTATCAGCTTTCTTCTCCATATAGGATCTGTCTTTTCAAACTCTTCTTGTGTATATTTGAAGGTATCATGCCTGAAGTAGAGGTTGTGATCCGGATCTTTATTCGTTGTAGACTTTATATAATGTCGGGTTTGTTCTTTAAGTAATCCATATGGTACATTGAATGGCTTCAAAATTTGCTCTAATTGCTTATTGTCTATTTGAGCTTCCTTCATGATCCTGATGATCTGGTCTTCAAATTCTCCCGTGAGTTGGGACACCAGTAGTGCCCGTTCTGGTCGGCTCAGTTCTGCAATTTTGCGAATGTCAGGTTCAATATGAACCTCCTGTTCCTCCCTTATCGGTGAATGATATGAGGGGGGAGAGAGAGGACGTACCTCATTCTCCACAGTAGCCTCTGCGGACTTCGGAACTACTGGTGTCCCCTCGGTTCTCGTTTGTGCTAATTGATCCTGTAGCTGTTTGATCATCTCTTTCTTTTGCTTGATTTCTTCTTGAGCCTGCAAAATTGTTGATTTATTTTTTTCAATTTCCTCAGCTACAATTGCTAGCTGATCGGTATCTTCTTTACAATGTAAGAGGTATCTATTTTCCGCTTTTTTCCATTTGGCTCGTAGAGCTGCAGTGTCTTCCATGTATCTTCTTTCCCATTCGGCAACGGTAGCTCTCTCCTTTGTTAGTGTATCTTCATACCTAGCAACTTTGTCCTCCAATTCTTTGATATTCTGTTCTGGTTTGGCTTGCACCTCAACAGGTTGATCGCTTAGAAGTGTTGTCATAAGTTCCTTGTTACGTTGTCTTAAGCTTTCCGCTTCCTCCATGTACACTTTGAGCTGAGATTCTAAGACTTTGTATCTTGCGGTTATTCGTGCCTTCTCAGCTTCATTGGCTTCTAAATTTCTTGTGACCTCCTGAAACTGTTCTTTCAATCTTCCATTCTCTGTCTCGAGCATGTGGTATTTCTTTTTGACTTCTTGAAGTTCATTTTCTTTTTCCCAAACTTGTTCTTTTACTGTCTTCAACTCTGTGGAAAGACTCTTACCCAATTTTTGAAGTTCTTTTTTGTCTTGCATGGCCTGGTCATAATCTTCATCAGCTTCAAGCATCAATTGTTGTGTGTCCAATGCGGTTCTGATCATGTCTTGCACCACAGGCTTGAGTTGAGCAATATCCACATTTAACCACGTCTTAGGTATGCTCGGGGTTTCTCCCGTTTGTACATCTTTGCCTTTTTCCACATGGATAGTTTCGTTGTGTGGTTGCCGAATGTGTAATTGTATGTTTTGTACATTGTTTTGTTCCTCCAGATTGCGAGCTTTGGTGGCACTTCCTTGGAAGGTGATATCCATTGGGGAGGGTTATGCCACCACCCTAATAGACGTGAAAGGTTCCTCTTCTTCTATTGTGTTGTCCTGAGTCTCCTTGACTTGGATGTTTGAAGTTTCATTAATTGTTATAGTATGCTTTCCTTCCTGTTCTTCCTTCTCATTTATGATGCTTTGATCAACACCGGTGGGTTGATCTTCTGCCTTAAGGTCTTCTGCTTCCTTGTTGTAGTCGACTTCATTCAGTTCCTCCCATTGTCCATCATCTTTCGATTCACTTCGAATATCGACATCCAACAATGAAGTATTTGGCTCTTCTTGGCCCTCCGATAAAGAACTAGAGTTATCCAAGCCTATCTCTCGGTACCTGTGGACTTTTGTGAGTTTGCTTTTCGTGTCCATCGCTTGTCTTGACTGCTGATAGTGGTGACCTTGTATTGGTAAATTAATTTGCCCTTCTGTATATTGATGGGTTTCCTCCAGGGCTTTAGTCAAGTCTTCTTCTGTGATTTGTTTCTGTGCTTCAATAGTTGTTCTTGGGAGTACATGTATTCTTTTGGTTGTTGGTGCGTCCTCTTCAGCTTGCTTGGCTTCCCGGAGTCTTTTTGTGCCTCTCATTTTGGGTTGAGAGCTGGTTTCTGCCAATTCCACAATTTGACATCCTTTTTTCTTCTTAGGGACGGTGGCGACTTTGGCGTATTGTGCAAGAACAGTTCAAGATGGCATTTCCTGTAAATGTTCTCTTATGCCCAATGCGTGGTAAATCATGATAGTCAGGGCCATGGTACCATTGAGGAACTTCTTATTATTCCATTGCTTCTTTGCCTCGAATAGTCGTTCTTGCACATAGGGAGCCAGATTAACTTGATTTCCGATTTGTTTGATGGCATGAGACAATAATTGAACAATGAGTTTTTGGGGAGCCGTGTATCGATTCATGTTGGGGAAGCAGAAGTGTTGGTGAATCAGTCTGACTTCCTCTTCTATATCCACTCTGTTAATGTCAACAAAAGTTCGTGTCTTTGCTCCACGACTCTCTTCTTTTATCATCGTGACACCATCCTTTTCCCATCCGAATGCTTCCTTAATCAATTCATGTGTGAATTGAATGATTACCCATTCTCCTCCTTTATCCATAACTCTGGCTTCGGGCACCAGTGGATCATGTAGTGCTGGCTGTAGGGTGTTCATGACTTGCGTGCATCTTTGGAAATCAGGTTTATAGATGGGTAATTCAAAATACTTGTGAATTCCTGCTTTCTTCATTATGGCAATTGTGGATGGTAACTTGTGTAAGACCCTGAAGTCCTGGGACATAATCGGAAAGTGATTCTCGGTATCCATAATTTTTATGTTTGCCAAAAATAAATACTCCTCAACTGGTTGCTCATCTCTAAACCAATGTCCCTTCACTTTCGTGAGACTTTGGGGAGGGAATTCCTGCACCTCCTCTTGTACTGTTGCTTCAGAATCTTCAGAAGCCATCTGCACTTGTAATGAAAAGTGCGTTAGCTTCAAAGGAAAGTATGTAACTGTTCAATGCATTGTAGTGATTATTGTCGTTTTTCACTCCGTTTCCCCATCATTGAGTGAGATCTCTTACCACCTCTTTTTATAACTTTTCCTGAAAGATGACAATCGTTAGTATAGCCGAAGCATTTAATAAGTACATAGTAAGTCCATTCCTACATAGTGAAGCTAAGATCTAATCTCTCTTGGAGAATGTGCACCACTAGTTTTATAATGTACATCATGTGCCGAATGCTTGGCCTCGTAATGTGGCCCTATTATGCATACTTGAGGTGCATCAGAGACTTCATGAGTGCAATGGGAATCTTTGTTTCTTCGATCATCCACTCCTTGCGGTTGCTTTGGTTTCCAAATCCATTTCGTGACCACTAAGAGAGGTCGTTTTGTTTCTTTGATCCTTCCGGCTTCATGTGTTCTCTTTGCTTTCTCCATTGTTCGAGTGATATTGGCATTGCTTTTCCAGTTTCTTGGATGACTCTTATGTGGTTTTGTCGTTCGCCTTGTCTGATGTACTGCGTCTTCCTGAGTCCTTATAGCCTTTTTAGCTGCATGTGTGACCTTTTTGGGAATCCATATTTGATGTCGCGATCTTTGAGCTTCAATCAATGGTTTGGGGATCCATATCTGCAATAGTCCTTTTGATGTGGATTTAGGCGTAGTTGACTTTGTGATCTTTGCTTCCTTCTCAAGATTGGGTTCTGACCTTGCCTGGTTCCGCATCTGATCCTTGCGTACCCATTTGTATTTTTGTTGTCCTTCATATGAGTATCCACTCGTGGTTTTCCAATGTTGCGGTCTTTTGGCTTGTTGAAGAGGTCCCTTACAGTTGGTTTCCTTAGTGACTAGTTGTTCCTCAACTGAAATTGGTGAGTGAAACTCTTCTGTGGACCTCGTATAGTCGGGACTTCCTGCTTCTTCTAGGTTTGTTTCTGAGATATTAGGACTGGGATCATTCTCCAGTGTCTTTTCCTGGCAGATCTTTGAACTCGCGATTATGTTGGGTGGGAGTAAAGATTTTTCTCCTAATAAACTAAAAATTTCCTTGTGCCCTATCTTGGCGGAAATGTAGCCTTGAGCTAGATGGATACACACCTCATTGTCAATGATCCAGTCTTGTCCTAGAATTAAGTCTTCTATTAGATCCTCATCTTTGCACACTAAGACTCTCTGTTCCATGGAGGAATTGCCTAGGTGGAGGGATACATTTGTAGTTCCAATACATTCTAGGGTTTGACCTCCAATTCCTATCAATCGGGCTTTTGTGGGATTCACATTCAATTGCAGATCTTTTGCAATTCTATCTTGTATGCAACTAAGTCCTGCTCCTGAGTCTATCAATGCTTCTATCAACTTGTACTCTGTCTTACCAATCCCTAGGTTTAGGTAAGGTTGCGTCTTGCACACATCTGTTGTATCATGATTATCGACTTGGTAATTAGCCATAGGGATAGGGTGTTCTCCTCGGAGATAACGTTCATCTAGTTGCCTAATCCATTCTTTCTGTTTCCTAATGCGCTCCAGTGCTTCTTGTCGAGCTTCCTCTCTAATCCGTTCCTCTTCCTTCTTCCTATTTTTGGCACCTACTAATCGTGCTAGCATTTGATCGGTCAAAGGTTCCATGAATCATCTCACTCTACATCCGCTGATGTAGTTAGGAAGGATGTCGCCATCTAGGGTGGCTAGATTGACTGCTCCACCAGTCGAGATTCGATTTATGATCAACGCTCCATATCCGCGTTTTTGTAACTTCTTGGCGTGTTGTCTTAGGGTGTACACTAAGACTAAGTCACCTTGTTTAAGTCCCTTGTCTTTTATATGTGCATCATAATATGCTTTTTGTCTCCTTTTTGCTGCATAAATTCCTGCCACTGCTTGTAATCTAGTCTCATGTAACTTCTCGATTTGGTCTAGTTGTTGGGATAGTTCATGTCCATTCCACTCATACTGTTGGGCCACTTTCAGTGTTGGCACTAAAAAGTCAATTGGCAAAATTGCATTTTGCCCATACACTAAGTTAAATGGGGTAGTTCCAATAGCCGTTTTATATGCAACCCGAAAGGCCCAAATTGCGTGATGCAATTGTTTGTCCCAATCTGACCTTCCATTATTGACAATCTTTGTCAATACTGTACACAGTACCTTATTGGAACTCTCTGCTTGTCCATTGGCTTGGGGATGGTATGGTGCTGACTTTTTATGAATCACTAAAAACTCATTCATTAGTGACTCGATTACTTCATTGAGGAAATGCGTCCCCCGATCACTCACAATCTCGATGGGTAGTCCAAAGCGGGTGAAAATATGCTCAAAGAGAAACTTGGCAGTGGTTTGAGCATCATTCTTTCTAGTGGCCTTTGCTTCTACCCATTTGGTCAAGTAATCAGTGGCTATTATGATGTACTCCGCATGTGATCCTTTGGCAGGTGGATTGATAGGTCCTATGAAGTCAATTCCCCATTTTGTGAAATCCCTTGCACAGACCATGGGTCTTAATGGCATGTCATCTCTCCGAATTGGGTATTTAGCTCTCTGATAGGTTTCACAGCTTCGTACATATGTTTTAGCATCCATATGTAGAGTTGGCCACCACAAGCCTGCAAAGAGAATCATTTTGACAGTTCTTTCAGCCGAAAAATGACCTCCTGCAGCACCTGCATGTGCCATCTCTAATATGGGTAAATATTCTCCTTCATGCACACATAATCTGAGTTGGTTATCTTTCCCTCGTCTAAACAATTGTTTGCCCATGAGTGTATAGTCCTTGCTCATTTCCTCCAAGGATCGCTTTCTTGCTAAACTAGCTCCTACCTCATGTTATTTGGTTTTTAAAAATTTTACTAATGTCTTGCTCCAGTTGGGCGCTATGGTAGAGAAAGGTAGAGACACATGATCTTCTAGGATCGTCTCTTGGCATTCTGCACAATTACTTACGTGGTCGTGAACATTCTTGGGCATGTCGGGCCAGTACACTCCTAATCTTTTTATTCTTGAATGGTTCCATGAGTTCCTTGGTGTGTTCTCCATTTGTTCACGTGTGCTTGCTCAATTAGTTGCTTTTGTTCATCCTCCTCAACACATCTTAGTAATACTCCATTGGGTTCCTTGTAGTACACAATTCCTGCAACGATGTGTAAATTCCTCGATTGAAGAATTTCCTTTTTGCTCTTCTTGTTGATTGAGTGTTGAGGGCCATGGGTGAGTATAGGAATCAATTTCTCTGCCCACTTTGGGCAAACTTCTAGATTAAACAAATAAGCGTCTGGCAGATCATTGGGCACTCCATTTGGTGGCTCTCCGTGTGTCAGCCTAGAAAGGTGGTCTGCTCTCACATGTGTATTTCCTTTTTTCACTACTACTTCAAAATCGAATTCCATCAGTAACAAGAACCATCGTACCAACCTTCCTGTGTTACAAGGCTTATTGACTAAGTACAACAAAGCTTGATGGTCTATGAAGAACTTGAACTTGTTGGCTAAGAGGTAATGTCTGAATTTCTTTACTGCGTATACCATTCCTAAGCCTTCTCGTTCAGTAGTGGTATAATTTCTTTCCGCTTGATTCTGTTGTCTACTCGCGTAGGCAATTGGATGATCAAGCTTACCGTCATCAGCTGGTTGGGCTAGGATACATCCAATGGCATAGTTAGAAGCATCAACATGAATATGAAATGGCTTGCTCCAGTTTGGTGATTTCAGAATTGGGGCTGTACGAAGCCTCTTTTTTAACTCATTGAATGCCTTCTCGCACTCTTCTGTCCAAGTAAATTGAGTTAAGAGACCATACAAGGGCTTTGCTATGATGGCATATATGTGAATAAACCTACGGTAATATCCACAATGCCCCATAAAAGCTTGCACCTCCTTCGCATTCTTAGGTCTTGGTAGGTCTAAAATGACTTTAATTTTGTCCTCATCTGTAGATATTCCATTCCTTGAGACTATGTGTCCTAGGATTTTCCCTTGTCTTACCATGAAGACACATTTTTCTGGGTTTAAGCAGACTCTATACTGTCTACATTTGTTGAATATTTCCGCAACTCAGGGATGTGATCGTTTCTTTGATTGGAGTATGTGCAGAGGTCATCTACATATACTTCCATACTTTTTTTCAAAAATTCCTTGAAAACATGACACATCAATCGTTGGAAAGTAGCAGGTGCATTAGTGAGTCCAAAAGGCATCACCCTGAAAGCACACACACCCCATTCGGTTGCAAATGCGGTCTTATGTTGATCCTCGGTCGCAATCGCTACTTGATTGTATCCAGAGAATCCATCCATGAAACTATAGACCTCTTTTCCGGCTACCCTCTCCAACAGATGGTCCGTGATGGGTAATGGGTAGCTGTCTCGTATGGTGGCTGCATTCACCTTCTTCAAATTTATGCACACTCTCAGTTTTCCATTTTTCTTCGGCACAACTACTAATGGTGATACCCACTCGGTGTGTTCGATCTCATATATGAATCTTGCCGCTAGTAGTTTGTCTATTTCTTCCTTAATTTTTGCTGCATAAACTTCATTATACGTATAAGGGCATTGTTTGGATGGTTTTGCGTCAGCCGTCATTGGTATTGGATGGGAACAAATAGTGGGTTCTACACCTTTGAGATCCTTATAGGTCCATGCGAATACATCTCGGTACTCTCTGATAAGGTGTATGAGTTCCTGTTCCTCGTCCTCCGATACATCTTTTCCAATATATGTGCACCGCTCTTCGTTTTCTACTGTTACCACCATTTTTTTGGTTTGTTCTTTGTTGTCGTACGCTTCTCTGTCTCTTGCCTCTCGTCTAGGCATTTGAATGGCTACTTTTCTTTCTTCTACTTCGTATTTTTTAAAGTGTGCAGGAACTTCAAAAAGGTCTGGGTTCGGCTCTACCTTACTCATGTCTTCCTTCTGCCTGTGTATTGCTGGAGCAGTTTCAATTGCTAAGATCTTTGTCGGTTCCTGTTCCTTCTTGTTCTGAATAGTGTTTAAGTAGCTTTCTTCGGTGTCAAATTCTGGTTCCATCTCTATGCTTTCATATTCCTCTTTCCTTTCTTTTTCCAGGATTTCCCCTTCTTCTACTTCTTGAAGAACAACCATATAGAGATTTACATCATAGCCTTCCTCATCTATGCATTCGTTCATCGTCAAAACTTCTTCGTTTACGCACACATCTAAGGTTGCTAAGATTTCCATCCATCCATGTGGCTCAAAAATCTCATCAGAAAAGGTTTGAGGCATGTAGTCTGGGTCTTCTACTGATCGATAGTTAGGGTGTCCTATCGGCCACAGTTGTTTTTTTCTCTCCTCTCTCTTCGCTTCTTTACACATCCATAACTGGGCATCTTCATACATCCAAGATTGATCACTTGATCCAGCACTGTGAATGGATAAGTCATCTTCTTCCCTATGTACTGGATTCCATTGTAGTGGAGGGACATCTCGATAGGCAAACGTGTGCAAATTTATCTTGGTGGTTTTTCCTTGATGTTGCAGGTATAATGAATCTCTTCCCCAATCTTGTACTACCCGCATTTGTCTCATAAAGGGTCACCCTAATATCATTTCATAGTTGTTTGCTTTCTCGAACTTACAAATGGCTAATGTATGTTCAAATTCTACTCCACAGGTGGTTAGTTTGATTCGTTCCAATATTCCTAAGGGTCTTTCCACATGACCGTCTGCTAATTGGAGTTTCATGCGTGTGGGTTGCAAGGCAGGTTTTCCCCACTTCTCCCATATCTCCTTGGTGGCAATTCCTACCCCGGCTCCCGTATCTAGACTAGCATTGGTCATGTATCCATTGTGGGTGACAGGTAAGCATGTATTACCTTCATCTCCTTCACTAAATTCTCCCACTTTATCGACTGGAATTTGTATTGTGGATTGGTTTTTCTTTTTCTTTTCTTTCGTTTCTCCTTTCTCTGGCTGTGTTTCTAATTGGTCTGCTAATTGCCTCCATAATTGTGGTTTTAGTTGAAGCAACTCTTCCACTGTCAATTTGCATTGCACCTTTGTTTTCTTTAATTCTGTTAGATTGTGTGAACTCTCTTCTAAGTTTCCTTTTCCTTTTCCATGTACTGTGGGTGCTCGTATTATTAGAGACTCTCTTTCGTATTCTCCCATGTAATTAGGCAATGTTGAAATGCTCAGGGTTTCCTCTCTACCTCTATCAGGTCTTGATACTTCCTCATATGCTTCCTCCAGGTTGGGATGGGGTTGACAATCTTCCCCATCTATTTCATCAAAAGGAGGTGGACTGATTCCATTCTTCTTCCATTGCTCTTCTCTGATTCTATTCCACAAGTCTTCTGGCCAATCAGCCTCAAGGTCTGGTATCATTGACACCTGTTCATCTTGTGCTTTTATTCGTTCATCTTGGTCATCTTCCTTTCTCGGTTCCTCATCCTTGGATTTGATGCATTCTTCGTATAGACCATGTGCAATCCTGGTTTCTGGTAAAATTGGGATAGTCTTTTCTAGGGTTGCTTGTGCTACCTTGATCAGTTTCCTACATATAGCCAATCTTTCTTTCTCTAATTCCCCTTGAGGGTAGAGTTTTTCATGTTGCTCGATATTTGGGCCCATTTTGATTCTAGCTTGGTAAGCTTTCAACCACATGTCCAAGTCATCTGGCTTTGGGTCAGCTAGAATTGATTCTGACTTCTCTTTTTCTGAGCAAATCCGTGGTGGCTCAGGGATCTCCTTAAGCGTTTTTCGTTCGTCATGCTCTTTCAAGCCCTTAGTTTGTTTCTTACTGTCTCGACTCTTACTTCTAGCCCATTTTTCCTTGAGTTTTTCTCGTCTTTCCTTCCATTTTTGTACTCTTGTGTTTTGGGAGTTCCCACGTGGGTTCTCAGAATCCTCGACTACCTGAATTTTAGAGCCTACAGATTTATTGCTCTCTTGTTTCTCTTTTGGTTGTTTTCCTTTCTGTTGCTTCGTTTGGGCTCTAGTAATAGCCTTTAGTGGTACCGTGTACTCTTTATCACTTCCCGATCCTTCTATGACCTCTATCACATTGATTGATGCAGTATCTTGAGTTTTTGCCAGATTCTTAGGGCAATCTCTAAAAAGATGTTCTTTTCCGCAATCACTGCAATATCCTTCCCAGATTATAGGTGGTGGAGGGTTGTAAGGTCGAGGGCATTCTCTAATGAAATGGTCTCCTCCACATCCATAGCATGGTCCTCTCTGCATGGGTGGTCTAATAGGTGGTCTTGCAGTGGGTTGTGCTTTAGGAGCCGTATACATTAAGGTGGTGGTCTCTGCTCCATAAGTCTGATCATAGCCCTCATATCCATAGTAAGCAGCATCATATGCGGGTTCGTATTCTAACATGTTGTCTTCGTATGAGTAGTACTCTCCTGGAGGAGGTTCATATCCAGAGTTTGTGGATTCTATATGGGTCCTTGTCGATGCTGGAACTATAGCTCTTTCTAAGTTTTCTTCTGGTTGAGCATACTTTACGGATACTACTTGTTGAGGTTTTGACAGTTGGGGTCCTAGCACTGGTTATGGTGGTGGATAGGTGCTTGCTCGTATGGCTGTGATGCTTCCGCTGGTGTGGGATACAGGTTGTATCTTGGTATCTCTCTACCTGGTTCCCTAGGTGGGTATCCATAGGGTCTATACTGCGGAGGGTGAAAAGGGTGTGCCTGCCTATTGAAAGGACAGTTCTCTGTAGTGTGGTTGGTGTATCTTTGTTCTATGTGGCAGTACCAAGAAGTTCCTTGTTGTTGCTGTCTGTGGTAGGGATACATAGGTTGTGCACCTGTCCCTCCTCTCGTACATAAGTGTGTGGGATGATCTCCTCCACATAAGTTACATCTCCGAAGCATAGGCACTCTTTGAGCTGGGTTTTGGAAAGCTCTTTGCCCCTGGACTCCTAGTTTCTTAGCTAATAATTGTGCTAATTCTTCCATGTTACTGGAGTTGGATGTAACAGTGCTCCTTGAATCTTCAGTTTTAGTGAGGTCGGTTGTACCTTTGAGGTCCTCGGCAAGGTTATCTTCCAAGTCAATGCACTCTTGAAGACACTCACTCAATGTTTGTAGCCTCTTCACATACACTAGTGTTCGTAGAGTTCCGTTAGTGAGCCCATCTAAAAACAATGAAATCATCTTTTGTTGAGTGGGTCTCTCAACTACTGGGCATCTATACAATTTCATTAGGGTTTTGTTTAAAGCTATGGATTAACGACGCATAATTGTGTTTAATTCCTCTCTTTGTGAATTCCCCAATGAATTCCTGAAAGAACTGTTCCATATTTCCAAATTGATTTGCGTCTAAGGGTTGGAACCAAGTTAGAGCTGTCCCTGTGAGGGTGAGCCCAAAAGACTCATACTGCACAAAGAAGTCCTCTACTTGCTCCGCTCTTAGAACTTGTTTAAATTCAACGATATGATCATAGGGTTCGCCTAATCCATCATAATGGTTTCTCACACATTTAGCTACTTGGATAGGTCTCAATCTTCTCATTGGTTCAGGCGCTCTGGGCATTACAGGGAAGACTGGGACAGCTGGTCGTAATGGCGATACTCCAGGCTGTCCTCCTACTGGTGGTCGTGGTCTTACTGGTGGTCGGTACTGATTACCTATCCCTGCATGGTTCTGATGGTGTGTTTGCACTCCTGGTGTTGCAGACTGTACATGAGTACGGTTGGGCACACTTCGTTGGCTGGTCTGTCTTGATGTTGCATGTTCCGTCTCTTGTTGATTCCCAAAAGGATTTTGTGATGTAGTTGCCTGATCTCTCTGAGGAAATACAGGCGCACCCATGTATCTCAGCCGAGCCCTGTCTAAGGCACTCACAGGCCAATATCTCCTTTGATCCTTGTCCAAGTAAGTGAGTCTAGTTTCATCATCTGGGTCTTTCAACTCATAGAATGTCATGGGACTTTGTTCTCCTCCGAGAGCCGGTAAGTCGGTTTGAAGCAATAAGTCTGATCTGTGGATCATATAGACTTCCAACAAGTAGTCTTCTTGAGGTATCAAATCTCCTCTCAAGACCCGTGATACTTGAGACCTGCCCCTAGGGGTAGTCACAAACTCTTCAGGGTGTGCTCTTTCGGAGTTGTCTGGGTCCACAAACTCTCCCCTTTCGTTGATCCTCTCAGGAAATTTAGTCACAATGTAGATATGACCAATTTTGTCTACTTATGCACCTCCCTCGTATTTGACAGCAGGTCGGGGTACAATTGTGGCATTCAGGGAAGTCACCATCCTAGCCACAGATCTATTTAAGCCATCGAGGTAGATAGGGATCTCCTGGGCATTAGTGGACACATACTGTAAGGAGGTACGGTAATCTCCTTCAATAGTAGACATGAAATGCCTATTCGGTGTTGGACCCTGCATGTCTTCCGAAGCCATGGGTATTTCCTCCTCTGAATCACTAGAAGTTTCTGAGTAGGTGGAGTGATGAATAACCTGAGCAGCACTTCCCACAGAAGATATGACACTTCGTCGGCTACTAAGCACTCTTCCTGACCTCAAGTTCATTCACTCACCTAAGTCTCTCTAGAAATCCCAGAGATTCTCCTTGAGTGGCTCTTCTAATGCCTCTGATTGTCTACCAAAAAAATACTAATGTCAATCTGGCCGATACCGTTTCCAGACGATACCACACTAAGCAATACTGCCTTGGCCGCAATACGATACCAGAAGTCCAAACGATACGATACTGGATGCAACACGCGATACAATACTGGATGCAATGACGATACGATACCACTTTGGTGTCACGATACGATCTCTAGTAAGGGGATGATACGATATTGTGACAAGCGGCGATACGATACCACCAGCTTGCACGATACGATATTAAAAGTCCGACGATACGATACCTATGACAGTATCGCGATACTATCCAGGTGAGCGGGCGATACGATATCGAAGTGGTGTCGCGATACTTGATGCCAAGTAACACGATACGATACCAAAGAAGGTAACGATACGATACCACTGGATAGGTGAGATCGCGATACCAACTTGGCGACACGATACCACAATGGTATCGCGATACTAAGACTGATACCCGGCGATACGATACTAACTCAGTAATGTAAGATCGCGATACCAACTCGGGGCCACGATACCAATATGGTATCCCGATACCAAGACAGGTATCAAGCGATACGATACTTCGGCGAGTATCGCGATACAAGGGAGTTTTGGTATCGCGATACCAAACCTCAACCGATCGCGATACTCAAGCCAAAATGCAAGAAAATTCCAAAATTTTTGCACCCCCTTGCTCTCCTTACTCCCCTCTTCACTCCTAGGTCACTGTATCACACAAAGAGACTGTAATGATATTAGTTTTCCCCTCCCGCGATACTGCGCAGATCTTTAATCACATGTTTATGCATGTTTAGCGAGTTTTTGGCAAATATTCTTTGTGAAATCTTACCAGTGTATTGCCTTGCTTGCACCTTGAGCTCAAACCCTAGCTTTGAAAGCCTGAAAAGCACGATACTTCACTCGCGATACCGGTCGCTGCTCGCAGACGATACCAGAACACAGTGAATTGTCAAATGAGCCAAATTTTTTGGTTTTTATACTTTTTTGACAGAATTTGAATTTTGCAAATTTTCTTGGTGATTTTGGGGATTTTTTGGTGATTTTTATCTACTCCTACTTCTCCTCTCCTCACTACTCCTCTTCTTCTAACCTAACCCTAACTCCTCCTTCTCTCCCTTCCTCCTAACCCTAAACCTATAACTTATCACACACACCTCTGAGATGTGAAGTAACAAGTGCGGCAACGGTGCCAAAAACGTGTGTACCTAAGTCAAGAAGACTCAAGGACTTGTGCCAATGAGACTGTACCTCTATTGCCACACAAGTGCATATAGTGGGAAATCAACACACATTCAAATGTCAATCCGATCAAACGACCTAACCAAGTGTATGAAGACATGTGCGCACATGATGGAAAATGAAGTGGTTAAGCTATCATGCATGAGAAAAGACTAATCCACCTCTCAAACTCACTGAAATCCTGAAAGTGTTTGTCGCGATACCTATTACAGCAGTTTTCAGTAATTCGAGGATTTCTCCTAGATCAGAACTCCAAATATAGTCAATAGGGCACTCCTTTCGAAGCTCTCGAAGAGACACATCTACTGGAAGTGGTTTCACTCGATTCTGACAAATCTGCTTCAAGTTATGACTAAAATAGTGAATGGCGGGAAGCACCCACACTCACACCACAACTCCCACAAGCTCACACACACACTACAGTAGCTCAAAAACAGTGGGGAGGGATAGACAACAATCCTACACACACATTCCAAGCATTACACACACATACTATTGATATATTTAGGTAGTGATGTGTGTGAACACTCTAGGACCGCCGGGACACTTTTTTCCGTCTTTAGGAGGTTTTTTTCCCCCGGCTTGTATATACGCCTATTGCCCTAATGGGCTACTTATCTTTGTACATTCTCTAGTAATACATTCAGTATTGTGTGTTTGTGCTCCAAACTTCTTCTTCTTCCTTGTGCTGTTCGCGTGCTTCCGCAGACGTCTATCTCCAACAATTGGTATCAGAGCAGGTCGTCGCTTCTTCTAGGGCACCGTCGACACTCCTCCGTTTGTAGTCTCAAATTCGCACGAAATTTGGTGAGCATACTCAGGGTGTTTCCTATATCAAAACAGCTTCCCCTTGTCGTGCCAAAATCGCGATCTGAGCTCGTTTCGGCCTTCGAACGCACTATCGTAGTGCTTGTGCAGGCTATTTCGTCCTTTTGTGCCAAAGGTATATACTAGTTTCTGTTCGCCAGTTTAAGGGTCTCGAAGTTTGCTACAGGTCTAGCAGAACTCCTCTGGGCAGTTCTGTTCAACTTTTTGAGATACAATCAATTTTCTTCATCAAGGTATTTTAGTCACCGGCCATGGCTGAAAGCAGTGATGTATTCCGTATGTTGGCTGTTGAGGATAAGTTTGATGGTACCAACTACCCATTATGGGCTTATATGATGCGACATGTACTGGTTGCAAAAGGATTGTGGAATATTGTGCAGGGTGTTGAAAGACGTCCTGTTACACATGTAACCACAGGTACTGCAAATACAGGTGTTGGAGCTGATGAAGATGGTATCGAAGATGATATTCCGCAGATTCCTGTTCGTGCTGCTGTTTCTGTTGCACCTACTGCAGAGCAGATTCGTTGGGATGGCAGAGATGCCCAGGCACATGCATTGATAGCTTTGTCTGTCAAACGTGCCATTATTCCTCACATTCGCTCTTGCAGAACAGCAAAGGATGCTTGGGATACACTTACCACTTTGTACCAGGCTAGGAATGAGGCTCGTGTTGCTTACCTCCGAAAACAGTTGGAGAGTGAGCACATGAATGAAGGTGATTCTATGGATAATTTTCTTACAAAGATCAAAGACCTGAAGGAACAATTGATTTCTGCTGATGAGGTTATACCAGATAGCTCACTTATGCAGACTGTTCTGAATGGTCTTCCTGATTCATATCAGAGTTTTGTCTCTACTCTTCGGTTGATGATGAAAGGCAATCCGAATGCCTTGTCATTTGAGGAATTAGTCTCTGTTCTGTTGCAGGAAGATCAGTCTAGGCAGAACAGGTCCATTATGTGTGTTGCAGATCAAGCTTTCCTGGCTAGTCAGAAGGGCAAAGGAAAATGGAGCTCTTCTACTAGTAAGCAGAAATCTGCAAATGCTGCACAATCGAAGAACCAGGATAAAGATGAGAAGAAATCAGAAGAGCAAAAATTGTTTTGCAAGTACTGTAAAGGAAATGATCATATTATAAAGAACTGTCCAAAACTGGCTGCTAAAGAGGCAAAGAAGAAAGAGGCTGGAATGGTTGTTGCAGAGGCCTCTACACCAAAAACAGAGTCTGCAAATCTTGTGCAGGAAGAAGAATGGGTGTTTACTACTGTCTGCAGTTTTGAACCATCTTCTCATGATCAGTGCATGTCTGAAGTAGATGCAGATGTTTGGTACTTTGACAGTGGGGCGACCAAACATATTACCTCGCAGCACAGTTTCTTCTCTTCACTCGAGCCTGCCCCTACAGGGAATACTGTCACATGCGCCAATCACTCCTCTTATCCTGTTATGGGAGTTGGTAAGATCATTCTGACTATTGCTGATGGTAGTTCTTTCACTTTGTCAAATGCTTTATTTGTGCAGGGATCAAAAAGAACCTGTTATCAGTTTCTGCATTAGCCAAGATTGGCTTGGTTGTGAAATTCGTTGATGACAGGTGTACAGTCCATGATCTCTCAAATGGCGATGTGATTATTGCTTCTGGCATTTTATGTCGTGGGTTGTATAAGCTCATAGACTATGAAAGATCTGTGAATGATTCGGCATGTGCA
This sequence comes from Ceratopteris richardii, assembly GCA_020310875.1. Classification (NCBI taxonomy): domain Eukaryota; kingdom Viridiplantae; phylum Streptophyta; class Polypodiopsida; order Polypodiales; family Pteridaceae; genus Ceratopteris; species Ceratopteris richardii. The sequence goes on from CM035422.1 coordinate 26,489,032, forward strand.
GTTCATGATTCTTAGGCTATGTCAGATGCAAAGCTTTGGCATGCACGCTTTGATCATCTGAATTTTGCTAGTTTGTTACGCGTGCAGAAATCTGAAATGGTGTCCTCTTTGCCCAAACTTGAGGCACCTGGAAAACATGTTTGTGAAGGTTGTATTTTGGGCAAAATGCAGCGTTCTTCCTTTCCAAAAGATGGTTCAGTTCGGGCTATGCAGAAATTGCAGCTTGTACATAGTGATGTCTGTGGTCCTATGTAGACACCCTCTTTTGGAAATTACCTTTACTTCGTGACTTTCATTGATGATTTTTCCAGGCATGCATGGGTATATCCACTCAAAGCAAAGTCCGAAGTGTTCATGTGCTTCAAACAATTTTTGGTTTTGGCTGAAAATCTGTCAGCATGTAAAATGGGCACCCTCCGTTCTGATCGAGGGGGGGAATATATGTCTTTAGATTTTAATGCATTTCTGGCTGAACGTGGGATAAAACACCAGTGTACAGTGCCATATACACCTCTACAGAATGGAGTTGCTGAACGAAAGAACAGGTCACTCATGGAGATGGCGAGGTGCATGGTCAAAAGTCAGGCTTTACCACATAGTTTCTGGCTTGAGGCTGTCATGTGTGCAGCATATGTACTGAACAGGTGTCCCACTAAAGCATTGCAGTCTATCACTCCATATGAGGCTTGGCATGACCGCAAGCCATCTGTTGCTCATCTGCGTGTTTTTGGTTGTTTGGCATATGCATTAGTGCCTGAACAACATCGCAAAAAATTGGATGATAAGGCAGTAAAATGTATTTTTGTTGGGTACAGTTCTGAAAGTAAAGGCTATCGTCTGTATCATCCACAGACTAAACGCATTCTGGTTAGCCGTGATGTTGTCTTTGTGGAAGATGCTATTCAGCCATTGCTTTCATGTACTAAGGAGACATCTGTTAGCTCCAAAGACATGTATGATACTTTGATGCCTCTTTTTACAGGTGGACAGGCTAGTGCTAGTCCTAATGAGGCAACTTCTCAGCCTTTGCAGGTTTCATATGATGATGCAGATCATTCCATTTCTGATGCAGATTTACATGATGCACTTGTTGATGAGAGAGTTGATATTGAGCAGGCAAAAACTATGCCAAAATGGCTGGTGCAGACTTTGCGTGACAACAAATTAGATGCACCTTTGTCATATCGTACTCGTTCAGGCTCTCATAGTGCCTCCTTTGCATCAGATTGCTATGCTATGTCTGCATCTAGTCTCTGTGATGAGAATGAGCCTGTTTCTTTTGATGAAGTAAAAAATTCAGAAAATTGGATGGCTGTTATGCAATCTGAATATGATGCTATAATGAAGAATGGTACATGGTCTTTATGTGACTTGCCTCCTGGCAAGAAGGCCATTGGCACTAAGTGGGTATACAAGCTGAAGCGTAAACCTGATGGTACAGTTGACAGGTATAAGGCTAGGCTTGTTGCAAAGGGTTATGCACAGGAAAGAGGCATTGATTTTGATGAGAACTTTGCACCTACATTCCGTATGACTACTGTTCGGAGCATTTGTGCACTTGCAGCCCATCGTGGTTGGAATGTACATCAGTTGGACATTAAAACAGCATTTCTGAATGGTGACTTGCATGAAGAAGTGTATGTTTTTCAGCCCCGTGGCTTTGTGCAGAAAGGGCATGAAAACCAGGTGTGCAGGTTAAAGAAGGCATTATATGGTTTAAAACAAGCACCACGTGCTTGGTATGAGAAGATACATGCCTATCTGATTGCACATGGTTTTGAGAACAGTCCAACTGAAAGCACCTTATGTGTTAAACGTGCTAATGATGTGCTTCTGATCATTGTTGTCTATGTTGACATGCTGCTCACTGGTCCTATTGAGACACATATTGCTGATTTTAAGGCTGATTTGCATGCCTCATTTGAGATGTCTGATTTGGGGCATTTGCATCACTATTTGGTCATTCAGTTTATGCACGTTGATGGTGGAATGGCTTTGTGTCAAACGAAATATATTGACACATTATTGCAGCGTTTTGGCCTTGAAGACTGTAAGCCTATTGCCACTCCTATGTGGACATGTTTACGATTGAGTCTTCATGATGCTGGAGATGCATTTGATGTTGTTCTCTATCAGTAGGTTGTTGGATGCTTGATTTACTTATGCATTACTCGGCCAAATATTCAGTTTGCTGTCTCACAGATGAGCATGTTTATGCATTGCCCAGGAGTCACACATTGGAAAGCGGTTAAGCGCATCTTTCGCTACTTGAGTGGTACTCGGCTACTTGGGTTGTTTTATCCCAAGGGGGGATCACTACCGCCAGATTTGCATGCTTTTTCTGACTCAGATTGGGCTGGTTGCTATGACACTCGTGTGTCCACCAGTGGTTTTTGCTTCATGCTTGGTAGCTCATGCATATCTTGGTTGAGCAAGAAGCAGCCTACTGTGGCCACTTCCAATTGTGAGGCTGAGTATAGGGCAGCTTTCATAGCGACTGTTGAGTGCGTGTGGCTCAGATGCCTTATGGCTGATTTGGGTGTTGGCCAGTCTTGTACCACCACCATCTTCACTGATAGTCAGAGCGCATTGGCAGTTGCGAGGAACCCTGTGTTCCATGCTCGCACTAAGCACATTGAGGTGCATTATCACTATGTCAGGGAGAGGTTCTCTGCTGGGGAGATCAGCTTGGCATATGTGCCCACGCAAGAGAACATTGCAGACCTTTTCACGAAGGCTCTACCTAGGGAGAAGTTTGAAGCTTTCCGCAAAGCTTTGGGCTTACTTCCTTTTGTGGAGTGATTTCCACATAGCTTGGCACTACCTTATACATGAGTGCCAGCTCCTTGTTCACCGCATCACTCCCAGGGGGGATTTGTTGATATATTTAGGTAGTGATGTGTGTGAACACTCTAGGACCGTCGGGGCACTTTTTTCCCTCTTTAGGAGGTTTTTTTCCCCCGGTTTGTATATACGCCTATTGCCCTAATGGGCTACTTATCTTTGTACATTCTCTAGTAATACATTCAGTATTGTGTGTTTGTGCTCCAAGCTTCTTCTTCTTCCTTGTGATGTTCGCGTGCTTCCGTAGACGTCTATCTCCAACACATACAAGATCAAAGAGAAGATATAAATCTGCAGGAAAGAGGCAAATTCGAAAATTCAGAAGAGCTCCTTCTTCACAATGGCAAAAAGTCTCTACAAAGAGTCACAAAGTGACTTATATACATGTGCCCTAAGTTTGGTCCTTTCACACAAGAGACCGGCACTTTATTCACTAGAAGACTAATCTCCTACTATTTTACAAGGGATATTTTACAACAACTTGGGATTATGCAACTAGAGGACTCCTCTAGTGCATTTACATGGCTTGAGGGAATTCTTGAAGACCTCAAAGAAGAAAAAATATGCCCATCATTTGGAAAATTTGGGGCTCTCCTCTTATGCTCCTTTACTCTGCAAAAAAGGTAGATTCTCTTTTCAAGCTCAAGTGGTCACAACCTAATATATGGACCGTAACATCTTTGAAGCATAAGATGGTGATGGACATACATACATCTTTGAAATCCAGAAGAGTTTCTAGATCTGTAGGATTACATTGCTGTGTTCTTGTTCACTGTTTTGTACATCTATTTTAAATATTCACAATTCTAGGGACTTCAACAATGTTCATGTTAAAAGATATCACATATGACTAGGTGGAGGCTTTACTAGGTGAAAATTGGGGACTTGTAGAAGGATGCACCAAAGGGGATACATACCTTTATAAAATTTGTGCAACAGGCATAGGATTTCGATATTTAAAACTCCGTACTTATTGTACATTAGATTATATTGTGACCCGTCGATGTGTAAACTTGGTGAATGGATACCATTACAAATTTCTAAGGGTATTTTAATTTCATTTGAAATTAAGATTAAAAAATCTGCTCAACAACTGTTGGAGATTTAGGTCTGCGGAAGCATGTCAACAGCACGAGGGAGAAGAAGAAGCTTGGAGCACAACACACAATACTGAATGTATTACCACTAGAATGTACAAAGATAGGTAACTAGTTAGAGCAATAGGTGTATATACAAACCAGGGGGAAAAACCTCCTAAAGAGGGAAAAAAGTGCCCCGGTGGTCCTAGTATGTTCACGCACATCACTACCTAAATATATCAACAAGACCCCCCCTGTAAGTGATGTAGTGAACAAGGAGCTACCACTTATGAATAAGGAAGTTCCAAGCTACGTGTGATCAATCCACAAAAACTCCCTAGGTAGAGCCTTCGTGAAAAGGTCTGCAATGTTCTCCTGTGTGGGCACATATGCCAAGCTGATCTCTCGAGCAGAGAACCTCTCCTTGACATAATGATAATGCACCTCAATGTGCTTAGTGCGAGCATGAAATATAGGGTTCCTCGCAACTGCCAATGCACTTTGACTATCAGTGAGGATGGTGGTGGCATAAGACTAACCAACACCCAAATCAGCCATAAGGTGTGTGAGCCACACACACTCAATAGTCATTGTGAAAGTTGTCGTATACTCAGCCTCACAACTGGAAGTGGCCACAATAGGCTGCTTCTTGCTCAACCAAGATATACATGAGCTATCAAACATGAAGCAAAAGGCACTAGTGGACACACGAGTGTCATAGCAACTTGCCCAGTCAGAGTCGTAAATCTGGTAGTAGTGATCCTCTCTTGGGATAAAACAATCCAAGTAGCTAGGTACCTCAAGTAGTGAAAGATGTGTGTAACCACTTGCCAATGTTTGACACTTGGGTAATGCATAAACCTGCTCATCTATGAGACAACAAACTGAATATATGGTCGAGTAATGCATAAGTAAATCAAGCATCCAACAACCTAATGATAGAGAAGAACATCAAATGCATCTCCAACATCATGAAGGCTCAATCATAAACTTGTCTCCATAGGAGTAGCAATAGGTTTGCAGTCTTCAAGACCAAACACTTCGCGAAGTCCACTTATGTCTCTTGAAACAATTGATGTTGAATATCTCTAGAGATAGTAAGACTAATTAAGCCTACCAACTTATCTAAGCATGAACGAACCTTCTTTCTCTTATTACAAAGATCCATTTGAGAATCATTGTCTGTTGTGGTCATGCAAAGCTCTTTCCATAGCTCACCATGTTCATTACTTTGAGTGCTAGTACTTTTTTTAAAAACTTTTCTTGCCTTACTCCCTATCATTGACACTTGTACAATCTTGAGATTCCCCAAATTTCTTAACAACTAGGGTTACATTTCCACCATGGAAACCAATTGTTATAAGGATTTCCTCCATTTTTTAATAGCTTGTACAAATTTATCAATTGGCCTCATGGAAAAAGCATATTCTATATGGAGCTTCAAGAGTTTATCAAAAATTCACATGAAGGAATGCAAGCTGTAAAAGTGAACATTAACTAAAGGGAATGGAATAATGGGATTCCAATCCTTTGTCAACATGTCACAATTAGGTGTACCTAACATGGGACACCTCATTAAAGCTATATCCCATTGAGTAGATGGAGATGCATCTGTGTCATCATCTAGATCATTTATGCTGTTTTGTTTTCTCTTTGTTGGTTTATAACCACGTGTGTAATATGGACAAAGATAGAGAGTAGATGCACCTTGTTTGCACCCTAACATGCATTTGATAGTCTTTAAGCCTCCACCCAAGTACCACTCTACCTCAAAATCACATAGGCCTTATACATTGACTTTTGCACCATGAATTTGAGAAGTTATCACCTTTGTGATCCATCGGGATCTACTAAAAATCCATGAAAAAACATCATTTGATTCTTTAGGTACTTCAATGGCAACTAACCACCATATATATTTCTCGGATCGAACACTATATGTAAAGTGTGTTAATATATTTAGGTAGTGATGTGTGTGAACACACTAGGACTGTCGGGGCACTTTTTTCCCTCTTTAGGAGGTTTTTTTCCCCCGGCTTGTATATACGCCTACTGCCCTAATGGGCTACTTATCTTTGTACATTCTCTAGTAATACATTCAATATTGTGTGTTGTGCTCCGAGCTTCTTCTTCTTGCTTGTGCTGTTTGGGTGCTTCCGCAGACGTCTAAATCCAACAATTGGTATCAGAGCAGGTTGTCGCTTCATCTAGGGTGCCATCGACACTCCTCGATTTGCAGTCTCAGATTCGCACGAAATTTGGTAAGCATACTCAGGGTGTTTCAGAGATCAAAACAGCTTCATGCTGTGGTGCCAAAATCGTGATCTGAGCTTGTTTCGGCCTCCAAATACATTAGTGCAGTGCTTGTGCAGGCTATTTTATCTTTTTGTGCCAAGCTACCAGTTTTTGTTTGCCAATATAAGTGTCTTGAAGTTTGGCACAAGTGTAGTGGAATTCATCTGGGCAATTTTGTTCAACGTTTTGAGATACAGTCAATTTTCTGCATCAAGGTATTTTAGTCACCGGCCATGGCTGAAAGCAGTGATGTATTCCGTATGTTGGTTGTTGAGGATAAGTTGGATGGTACCAACTACTCATTATGGGCTTATATGATGTGATATGTGTTGGTTGCAAAAGGACTGTGGAACATTGTGTAGGGTGTCGAAAAATGTCCTATCACACCTGCAACTGTTACTACTGCAGGTACTGAAGCTGATGCAGAAGGTGTCGAAGATAATGACATTCTACATATTCTTGTTTGTGCTACGGTTTTTGCTACACCTACTGTAGAGCAGATTCGTTGGGATGGCATATATGCCCAGGCACATGCATTGATAGCTTTGTCTGTCAAATGTGCCATTATTCCTCACATTCGCTCTTGCAGATCAGCTAAAGATGCTTGGGATACACTTACCACATTGTACCAAGCCAGGAATGAGGCTCGTGTTGCTTACCTTCGAAAATAGTTGGAGAGTGAGCACATGAATGAAGGTGATTCTATGCACAATTTCCTAACGAAGATCAAAGACTTAAAGGAAAAGTTGATTTCTACTGATGAGGTTATACCAGATAGCTTACTTGTGTAGATCGTTTTGAATGGTCTTCCTGATTCATATCAGAGTTTTGCTTCTACTCTTCGGTTGATGATGAAAGGCAATCCAAATGACTTATCATTTGAGGAGTTAGTCTCTGTTCTGTTGCAGGAAGATCAGTCCACGTAGAACAGGTCCATTATGCGAGTTGTAGATCAAGCTTTCCTGGCTAGTCAGAAGGGCAAAGGAAAATAGAGTTCTTCAACTAGTAAGCAGAAATCTGCTAATTCTACACATTCGAAGAAGGAAGATAAAGATGAGAAGAAATCTAAAAAGCAGAAATTTTTTTGTAAGTACTGTAAAGGGAATGATCATATCATAAAGAACTGTCCAAAACTGGTTGGTTGGTTGTTATGATACACAATGTCCTAGAGATTCCCATCCCTACTCTTATTGAAGCGAAAACCTATCCAAAAGATTGCAAAAAGTTGCTCCCTTGTGTAGTGATGAAGTGATGATCAACATTCATGAAGAACTTCTATTTCTCCTTGGGATTTGTCACCCAACCACATATATGGAAGCTTACCTCTACGGTTTGATGGTCATGGAAGAAGACTTATGTGAGCAAGAAGAGATTTTATCACTACAATCAGAATCATATGAGTGAACACTTTTTTAGGAGGAATGAGAAGAGCCTCTTATCCCTTCAAGCAATCACAATATCAAAACTCTCTAGCATGTCCAAGAGTTTAGAGAAGTAAAGTCATTGAATAGAAAAGAGAAAATGTCTCAAACTTGAGCTTAGGTCATGTTTATGTTGGAAAAGATACATTCAAAACTTGTCAGAATATGTTCTACAATTGAGAAGTGATTTGTGCTCACAAATATGATCCACTACTTTGATTTATGATTAAAATTGAAAAAGTCAAATAATTCTTCCAGTACTATGTAGTGCTTTTTTGAATCTTCTTCAACATATATCTATACCTTCTATAAGCTTCTTTCCAATTAAGTGTGTTTCTTAGCACTCTCTAAAAATATTGTATACAATATTTATTGGGATCAAATTCTCTTATATACATACATAAAGTTGATTTTTTGTTTGTATTGTAGATGAAACGTCCTGTTTTGTGCTAACACGTTGATTAACATTTACCTCGTTTATATCATAATTTTTGGGTTTGATACCCCAAACTTGTGCTATGTTCATATTTTTGTTTTAGAATTCGACAATCAATGTTCCTAATGAACAAAATAAATAAATTCCATCCTCTATACATGCACTCCAATTACAATCCATAAAAAATTACATTTGATTTGTCTTATGCCAAGACATATAAGAATGATTTATACATATAAATGATTTACATTGAGAACATGTATTCAAATGCAACAAATGAATTTTACTTTTGAACATCCAAGGTTTACATTCAAAAGAATTCCTATTCGTCTTCAATAAACTGATTAAGAATGTTTTATGAAGTGAATGATCTTAAATATATAGAATGATTGTTTAATTGCCTTCCAAATTTCTTGCTTTAATTTTGGCTTTGAATAAAGGTTCTTACATAACAGGAAAGCATCTGTTCAAAGAAATGAATTGAATTCATTACAAGATGGATGTGAACTTGTATATATGTGATGATGTTAATTCATATGATATCTTTTTCTTGAGAATTCAACCAAACCTTGATTTATTTTTTCCAAATGAAAATGCTGTAAATAAAGATTTTATCGTTAATATCTTGCCTAACTAAACACCATTTTCTTGTTTTTGAAACATAAGCATGAGAATTGAGCATTGCCTTTTAGTTGCATTCACATACACTACGAGAACTTTGCATGGAGGCAACATTTCAACCCAACATGAAACCTATTTGTGTGTGCATTTTTGCTATTAAGGATGTGCAAGTTGTTTGCGAGTTTTAACAAGATCTTGGAGATTACTTGAAGTTGATGTTAAGGCTCGTGATGGACCTATCAAGTGGAGAAAGAGCAACTCTAGGTATTCTTTTGACCTATACTTGTATTCTCCTATCTTGCACATAAGCATAGAAAGATGAACCTGATTTTGAAGAACTTCCTTAGGATATGGAATCACGAGTAGTTTCATCTATGGATACAAAGTGTGATTCAAAGTTTGACTCATTGATCTTATTTCTTTGAATAGTGATTCAAGCAATTAGACAATTTAGTAAAGCTATTAAGTCATTGGATGCACGAGTTAATAATGAGTTTGGGTCTTTTGATGGACTATTAGCTATCAAATTTCAATTGTAAAAGAAAGTTTTAGAGACTTTATCTTATTAGTCAAAAAATTGCAACATTCAGGTGTCAACATTTACCTTAAGTACAAGTTCAAAGTATGGTTACTCATTCTATTGAACAAAACCCTTCACCTGACCATAGAAGATCCAATCCTATAGCTATACATAGAAGATCAAATAGAGTCCAAGTTTGACATATACTATGTGTTTGGTGTGCTCAAATTAGTCATATGTATGGGAATTGTATTGCATACAAGAATGCATGTAGGTATAAGTTGGTACTTGAAAGTGAATAAAAAATATGTAATTACCATGATCATTCACCTTTGCACTTGAATTTAAGAGGATGTGGGATGAACTGCATATTTTGACTACCCAAGAAATAATCCAAGTTTATCTAATAGATTGAAGAAGCAATGGATGCCAAAGAGATAAAACATGACTCAATCCAATGATCACGAAAGTACTTTCCCATCTACAAAGCATGAAATATCCATAAGAGTGAAACAAGATGATCATTACATGTGAATACACAAAATCTTGAGAAATGTTTTAATGAATGATTAGAAGCAGATATGGAAGAGAATGAAATTTAATTAAAGTAAAAACTAAGGATGATGGAACGGTATATGTACTAATTGATCCGAATTTTTTGGGTAATGATATGTTTTTTAATAATAAAAAGTGAAAAGCATTAAAGATAAGAATACAATCTTAACCAAGTCAACAATCAAGATGAACTTGACACTGATGAACAAGAGAATTATGAGAACATAAGTTCAAACAATGACCAAGACATTGATTCAAATGAGCATGAAGATAGAACAAAAGTGCCAAGAATAGTTGAAAAAAGCATAAGAGATATTGCGATTAATTTGACCACTTCTTTAAAACTTTTAGAATCATTCAAAAGAAGACGAGTAAGTTAACATTGCAAGAAATTTGTGATGAAATAGAAGATCATTCATTTATGTTTTTTAGATGCAACTAATGTGTTGTAAAAATATCTTTTGCACGTGTTGTCGATGAACATGAAGAGTTCAAAGAGAAGATGCGACTCTATGAAAATTTGCAGTATGGATTCAATGTAAATTGGAAATCACTTTTTGATGTTTCCATGAGACATAAATAAGCTCATATAATCTTCTTTAAAAGACATCTTTGATGATAACAATATGATGAGAACCATTGTGAGTGATTTAAGTGATGAGAGTGATGAGATTGATAGTGATGAGCGTGAGATTGATTCATTGATTTCCTTTTGCTTCATTTTTTGCATCATGTTGAGTATAGCATTGCATAAAAAGACGTAAATACACATTGCTTTGTTTCACATAGTTTCACATTAATTTGCACTTATACATAGCATGCTTAATTTTTTTACTTCATTTTTGACATTCATAAACCTCATAAAAAACAATCATATGCTTTTGTATGCATCATAATTGTTTGAATGCACGTAAAGTATGCATGGTCGGTCTCACTACACGAACTTGCATAAAGACATGATTTGAACTTTACCTATGCATTATGAGTGATGAAAAGTAATTTTGCATAAGCACATGATATGTATATGAGTGAGCGCACATGTTTCTTCAATGAAAAACAATTATGTTGTCTTTTACATCATTTTTTTGACCATATATAATTCAAAGTATGCAGTTGATAGGGCTATATCATATGTCCTTGCATAGGGACATTTTCTTAAATTCCGATGCACTTGAAATATGCTCTCAAAGTTAACTGATTATATGAAAGTTGATTTTATCTTTGAAGACAAATTCTTGTTGGCCCATCCAGAGGATGTCCAAGTTTTGATGGGGTGTGTACTATTGGAACATCAAACTTACAATATTCTTGAGGTGTGGATTTTATCTACATAAAAAAAAATATGGTTTGGATTATGTCAAAATATCCTTTGAAGTGTTCTTTTACCTATGCTCATTTATTGTATTTTTTTAAAAGCTTTTTTATGGATCATTTACCATTGTAAAAGCCTGGATCTTTACACATGTAAATGGAGAAAAAGAGAGCTAAAATTCCATGAATTTTAGGTGTTCTAGTTGCAATCAATGAATCAATCAATCACCTAAAAGTAGATCAAACTAGATCTTCACTTTTCCTAGATTGTAGGAAAGTGAATTGATTCCCTCCAACAACTAATCCTGCCTTCATTTGAATTCAAAATCCACTTGTAGAAGTCTTTGAGCACTTCAAGAGTCTATATAAAGACTTCAAATAACTTGTAAATTACATGCATTCAATATACATATACACTTGTGGCCATCATTGTCGCACTCCTTTATTTTTTTGCATCATCTTCTATAACAATAGTGATCTTGGAGAGGTTGCGGATCTCCCTACAGAGCTCCAAATTGGATGAATGAGGACTTATTTGAAAGGTATTAGTGTCTAGCTTATGTACATATATTTTCAAAGTATTTGGTTGAGTAGATTGGGTGAAATGTGTATTTTTCTGTCTTGGTTTATATCTCTCTGCATTCCTGAAAAATAGGAGCTACCATTGTTGAGTAGCAGGTTCATTCCAAAAGCATATTTTGCTTATTTCTTGTAACCTTGTGCATTCCATACACTCAACCCTATATGTATCACTCCTACAAAAGGATTATTTTGAATTGTTATCATGTTGGCTGTTATGAACATTTGAAGTTGATTGTGTCATCCAAAGATAATATGTTTTTTGAGCTAGTCAATATGCAAACCTACCTATTTGTTATCGAATCTTTCTACTTGATGCTCCAAAGTACATAGTGCATTTTCTTGAAGTTATTGCATGCATATGAGGTCTATTTGAGTCTCCATAAGATCAAGGGCTGGTCTTGTGTCGATTGGCTAGACCGAACTTTATCGCTTCGCAACTCACTTTTCTACCTCCTACAAGCTTCTCCAAGTTCTTTCAGTGGTACCAGAGATAGATCAAGATGGGTGACGGATTTCCCTCAATAACTGAGAATCTTGATTGACACAACTATGCGGCTTGGAAAATCAGAATGGAGGTCTATTTGCAAGGTAGAAATGTTTATGGAATTGTAGTACGTGATGAAACTATGTCTATTCCAAGATCCAACGGAGGACCTACACAAGAGGAGATAGATAAGCTCACACTTTGATGTGCAAGGGATACTCAAGAAAGGTCGTACATACTAAAATCTATCTCTAATTTTCTATTACCACATATTAGGGGATGGCAAGGCATCTCAAGAGAATTGGGATGCCCTAGAGAATTTCTTTTCTGCTAGTACCAAAGCAAGGAAAAATCATCTTTGGAACGAGTTCAACCAAATGAAGAAGACACCTAAACAAACCATCATAGAGTTTGTTACCAAGGTCAAGGAAGTTGCAGATCAGTTAACATCCATTGGAGAGCTAATTGAAGAAAAGCATCTCGTGAGGTGAATTCTAAATGGGATTAGAAGTGATAAGCAATTGCAATCCTTCACCATGGCTTATGATCTCATCATGGATGTGCAAACTCCATACTTCAATATCTTTCTTGGACAATTTTTCAATCAAGAGGCCAACAATAGCATAAAGGAAGGTAACTCCTATCATGGTAATTCAACTAGTGCTCTATTTGTAGATACTAAAGACAAGAAGTTGAAAGGCAAGAAGAAGGAAGAAGATGAAGAGGAGACTTCCCAAGTCAACTTCACAAGCAAGAGAAAGTGGAAAGGGAAGAAGAAAGGACCAAAGCATGACAAAGCAAAAGGTTAGAATGTTCAACCTTGTGCCATCTATGATACAGCCAACCACAAGTGGCATAAGAGACTTGCTCATGTGAATGAAAGAACCTTGAAGGATATATGCAGGGATCAAAGCATTCTAGGACTGCCAAACATATCAAAGCAGCACATGATCAACAAATCTGATGCATGTCAGCTTGGCAAGGCACAAAGACAACCATTCAACCACAAAGGCTACATCCACAAAAAGTTATTGGACTTAGTACATATAGATGTATGGGGACCAAGTCAAGAACCTTCATTGGGAAGATCAAGGTATTATGTCTCATTTATTGATGACCATAGTAGATGGACTATTCTATATCAAGAGTAGGAATGAAGTGTTTGATTGCTTCAAAAAGTATCTAGCACATGTGCAGAACCATATAGGTAGATCACTCAAGAAGCTTAGATCAAATGGAGGGAGAGAATAATTCTCCAAAGAGTTTGATGAGTTCTTTCAGGATAAAGGTATCATAAGGGAAGTGATTACTAGGCACTCTCCTTAATTGAATGGAATTTCAAAGAGAAGAAACAATACATTAGTTGGATCAGCTAGAACAATGCTTGAAGAGAAGAGGTTGCCACATTATCTATGGGTAGAGGCTATTTTGACTGCTGTGTACCTTGTCAATAGACTACCATCCAAATCACTTCAAGGTATAACTCCTTACGAAGCATGGCATGGAAGAAAACCTAGTCTTGGACATTGCAAGGTGTTTGGTTGTTTAGCTTATGTTCATGTACCATCACAAATAAGAGGTAAGCTAGATGAAAGTGCAACAAAGACACTGTTTATTGGGTATGAATCAACTCAGATGGGTTACAGGTTCTAGAATCCTTCAACCAAGCAAATCACTACAAGCAGAGATGTTGTGTTTGAAGAACATGTCTTGGTATGATGAAGACAAACAGAAGGTAACTCTACCATATGTTCTTGATTTTGATTCTCATCAATTAGGAAGCAAGCATGATACACATGTCCAGGATCCAAGAAGTGATACAAATGATGACCAAGATGAAAGGGAAAAAGATTATAAAGTATGGAAGTCAAGAGGGAAAGCAAAGATCTAGGAGTGTGGAGAATGCTCTAAGCAAGCTCCTAGAAGATCAACAAGAGAGAAGAAACAACCAGAAATGTATGGATATGATTCCACATTTGTTACAAAGCATTCAATCTACTTGGCAAAAGACTCAATTTTAGAAGAACCCTCAACCTATGAGGAGGAAAAGGGAAACCCCAATTGGGAAAAGGTCATGAACGAAGAAAAAGATGCATTGAAGGAGATGGATACTTGGGATTTGGTTCCAACATCATCCAATCAAAAGGTAATTGGTTGCAAATGGGTATATAAAGTTAAAAGAAACTCAGATGGATCAGTTTGCAGGTATGAGGCAAGATTAGCTACCAAAGGATGCTCACAAACTCATGGTATAGACTATGAGGAAACATTCTCACCATTTGTAAAGATGACTACAATCGGAACATTGATAAGTGTAGTTGGTGCAAGAAATTAGAGACTACTACAACTTGATGTAAAAAACGCATTTCTAAATGGTTGGATAAGTGAGGAGGTATAAATGTCACAACCTTTAGGTTTTGAAAACCCTAATCATGCATCTTATGTTTGCAGGCTTAAGAAAACATCGTATGGATTGAAACAAGCTCCTATGTCTTGGAATTACATGTTGGTTACATACCTTCAAGATCAAGGGTTCAAACCTAGCAACTCAGATCCTTCTCTATTCATCAAAAGGGATCACAATAAGGTTATCTATGCATATATGTAGATGATATTATTGTGAAAGTTAATGATCTGAATAGCTTTTAAAGGATCAAGAAACACATGCAAGGGGAGTTCAAAATCAGTGACTTGGGTGAGCTCACATATTTCCTAGGTATCCAAGTGATTTATACAGATGAAGGGATGTGCCTAACTCATAGAAGATACATTCAAGATCTACTTCTCAAGTCGAGAATGGGGAACACAAAGCTTGTGGGTATACCTTTGGAGACGAATCATAAACTTAGTGTTTATGAAGGTGAGAAAATTGAAGACATTAAAGAATATCAAAGCTTGGTAGGTAGCTTGATATATCCTACTCATAGAAGGGCAGACATATCATATAGTGTGGGAATACTAAGCCAATTCATGCAGTCAACAGGAAGACCACACATGGATGTAGCTAAGAGGCAATATAGATGTTTAAGCATAGCAACTCAAGAGGCAATATGCTTAAAAGCATCGTATACAGATTTGGGAGTTGTGAGTTCCAAACCTCACATATTTGGAGATAATGTAAGTTCCATGCATCTAGCAACAAACCCTATTTTTCATGCAAGAAGCAAACACATAAAGGTTTATTACCACTTAATTAGGGAGAAGTTCATGGAAAAGGAGATTGACATTTCTTTTGTTCCAAATGAAAAGCAAGTAGTAGATACGATGACGAAGGCACTTGAAAGAATAAAGCTTTACATATTTAAATCAATGGCAGGTATTCAACCTATTAGAGAATGAAGACTCAAGCATATTTTAGCTTGAGAGGTAGCTATTGGAACATCAAGATTACACTATGCTTGAGGTGGATTTGATCTACATCAAAAAAGCTATGGTTTGGATTATGCCGAAATATCCATTCAAGCATTCTTTTACATATGCTCATTTGTTGTATTTTTTAAAAAGGTTTTTCCTCGATTATAGGAAAGTGAATTGATTCCCTCCAACAACTAATCCCGCCTTCATTTGAATTCAAAATCCACTTTTAGAAGTTACGAGAACTTCAAGAGTCTATATAAAGACTTGAAATAACTTGTACATTAGATGGAAGTGTAAGACAATAGTTACGCAATATAACACAGGAGCAATAGCAGAGAAGATAACAGATATAGGAGAATCTCAACAATTTTCTACTAGCAGCAAGTACAAAGATGATGGCGTTGTCCACCCGTGCGCTCTCAAGGTAGAGCTTAAATGGTGATCTAGACAACTCTAGATAGGGAGATACAAGGTAGAGGTATGCTGGCTCAACTCAATGTCTTAGGTAGTGCAGAAGTCATGTATATATAGGATCATGGGTGGCCTGCCATGGACGGCTATACATGGGCGGTAGAGCGTGGGCGGCCACCGCCCGCGTAATTGCCATACACGGCTTAGACTGGTTGAACCGACCTAACAAATATAAATGATTTCTGACTCCGACAGGGAATATTCCATGGAATATTCCCTTTACCGTCGCGCCGGGGGCGCTGCCCCCGGACCCCCACCAGGGGGCCCGCTGGCCCCCTGGGACCCCCCAGCCAGGGGGCCCGCTGGCCCCCTTGGACCCCCTAGCCGGGGCTGCTCACCGCTGCCCCGGACCCCACAATTGGGGACCCTGGTAACTCCCTTTCCTTATAATATCTTACATGGTCCAATATGACCTTCATCCAACATTCAAGTTGGGATTCCCATCAATTGGGTAATGCACGCTTGGCTTCTCCTCATAAAGGGGGCCTTACAAAATGTGCATACAATCATGAGGGGTAGACATTGATCATACTCTAACACCCCCCCTCAATGTTTACCGATGATAAATCAAGTAGGTCTCGGTCCTATGCCCATCTGTTGAAGATGCTTGTTGAGCTGCTCTCTTCCAAGTGCTTTAGTGAATATGTCAGCACAATTTGCCTCTGTTGGGCAATATTCTAGCTCCACAATTTCATCTTCAATCAGCTCACGAATGTAATGGTACTGTACTTCTATGTGCTTGGTGCGAGCATGAAATACTGGGTTCTTTGCAATAGCCATACAACTTTGATTATCACACTTGAGTACAATTGGCATATTTGATGGAAAGCCTATATCTGCAAGAATTCTCCTTAACCAGACTGCCTCACAAGAAGCAAAACAAGCTGCTTTGTACTCTGCTTCAGTGGAGGAGAGTGCGAGAGTTGGTTGCTTCCTACTTACCCAAGAAAATATTCCTGAACCAAGTGAGAAACAATATCCAGAAACTGATTTTCTAGAATCACAATCTCCAGCCCAATCTGAATCACAATATCCTTGGAGTGTATCACCTGTGGTATACAAAATACCAAAATCCAAGGTTCCTGCAATGTACCTTAGAATTCGCATTCCAGCATTCCAGTGACTCTCCTTAGGTTTGTTGGAAAACCTGCTTAACACTCCAACAGCATAGCAAATGTCTGGTCTAGTGTTGCACAGAAAAATAAGACTTCCAACGAGCTTCCTATACTTCTTAGCATCTACATCAGGCATGTTATCATCCATAGATAGCTTATGATTTACCTCCATAGGTGTGCTAGTTGGTTTGCAGTCCATCATTCCAAATGCCTTGAGAATTTCTTTGGAATATTTTTGTTGTGAGATGAAAATGCCATCCTTCCTTTGCCATACTTCAATTCCCAGACAAAAATGGAGTAGACCTAAGTCTGTCATTTCAAACTCAGTTCCCAAGCTGATCCGAGTTTGATTGATGAGTTCCTGATGATCTCCTGTAATGATCAAATCATCTACATATACAATGACAACAACTAGCTTGCTATCCCTTTTCGTTACATACAAGTTAGCATCAGAAGTACTTCTTTCAAAACCCATATTTTTGAAAAAATGATCAATTCGTTGGTACCAAGCCCGTGGAGCTTGCTTAAGTCCATACAAAGCTTTCTTCAGCCTGCAAACTTTATTTTCTGAATTGGGCACCTCAAAACCTGGTGGTTGAGATACATATACCTCCTCCTTGAGGTGACCATTCAAAAATGCAGATTTGACATCCATCTGGAAAATAGGCCAAGACTTTTGTGCAGCTACTGCAAGTACCGTCCGAATAGTTGTCATGCGTGCTGTTGGTGCAAAAGTTTCTTGAACATCAAATCCTTCAATCTGTGAAAAACCCTGTGCAACTAATCGTGCCTTATACTTTTCTAATGTTCCATCAGCTTTATACTTAGCTTTCCAAATCCATTTAGTACCTATTACCTTCTTCTTTGGCGGCAAGTCGACTAGATCCCATGTATCATTTTTGAGTATACTATCATACTCAGACTGCATTGCCGCTCTCCAATCTGGATCATCAATGGCTTCTTCAATGGTGGTAGGTTCCTTTATCGAACCCATGATATCTGCCATTAGAGCCATGTTAACAATGTGTTCTGAGGCTCTTCTTTGCTCCTCTATTCTCTTTGATCTTCGTAATCCATCCGATGATGATTCTGGTGCATCTACATGTGGATTGTGATCATCAAAGAGCTGTTGTGCCCACTTCGGTAGTGGCTTACGCTGTGCAGCTACAATTGGTTGGCTTTTTATTGAGGAAATTTCTCCATCAGATGTTTCCTCCTCCTCAACTTTAACCTGTCTTTTGATAGGCACAAGGTGAGATATTTCTCCGTTTGATGAGATAGTAGATTTACCTTTATCTTCTACTAAGTGTGGTCGTTCATCAAACACCACATCTCGGCTGACAAAAATCTTCCTTGCCTCAGGATCCCATAACCTGTATGCTTTAGACTCTTCACTATATCCTAGGAAGACACACTTTTTGCTTTTTGAATCCAACTTTGATCTTGTTGAATCAGGAATATGTGCATAACAGAAACAACCAAAAATTCTGAAATGCAAAACTGAAGGCTTTTTACCAGAATATGCTTCTTGAGGAGTCATCCCCTTCAGAGCTTTTGTGTAGCTTCGATTGAGGATGTAGACTGCTGTATTGACTGCTTCTGCCCAGAATGAATCAGGCATGTCTTGAGCCTTTAACATACAACGAGCCATTTCAACTACTGTCCTATTCCTGCGCTCAACAACGCCATTTTGTTGAGGTGTATGAGCTGTGGTAAGTTG
Organism: Ceratopteris richardii; assembly: GCA_020310875.1. NCBI lineage: Eukaryota > Viridiplantae > Streptophyta > Polypodiopsida > Polypodiales > Pteridaceae > Ceratopteris > Ceratopteris richardii. The sequence continues at coordinate 26,507,843 of CM035422.1, forward strand.
CCTTTTCACACCATGCTCCTTACAGTAATTGTTGAATTCTGTTGACAAGAATTCACCTCCTCTATCTGTTCTAAATTTCTTCAGTTTCCTTCCTGATTCACTTTCTACATACTTATGCCACGCTTTAAATTTTTCAAAAGCATCAGCCTTCTCTCGAATGAAATAAACCCACATCTTTCTACTATAATCGTCGACTAACAGCAAGAAGTAGAAAGATCCTCCTAAAGCAGGTGTAGACATTTTACCGCAGAGATCAGCATGTACCAACTCTAGAGGAGCTTGAGATCGATTGCTGGTCTCTCTTGGAAATGCCTTTCGTTGTTGCTTGCCCATCATACAAGCTTCACAAGGTTCCTGCAACTCTGAAAATGCAGGCAAATGAGCAACCATCCCTGTTCGTTGCATCTCCTTCAAAACTGCAAATCCGAGATGCCCAAATCGTTGGTGCCATAACCTGCTTACATCTTTATCTTCTGTAGCAGTTAAAGCACTTAACTCATACAAGTTATCCCGTCGTGTGCCTTTACCTACAACATTACCTGATGAATCCATGATTTCCGCACCACTCTTATTGAAGTGAACTTCGAGTCCACGATCTGTTATTGCAGAAACTGACAACAAATTTCTTTTGAGTGTAGGTACATAGAGAACATCGGATAACTTTTTCTCAACACCTGGAGAAGTGATAAAAGAGATGGTTCCAGTTCCTTCAGCTGGACACTTGGAGTCGTTTCCCACCACTACATTGATGGATTCCCGTAGAGGCACTAGGGAACTATACCAATCCTTTTTACTAGTCATATGGCGAGAAGCTCCACTATCTAAAATCCATGGCTCATCAACACGAGCTTGAGCAGATGAACATACCTCTTCAATAGCTACCCAAAGTTCCAGCTCTATGTTGTTTGCAGACTCTTTGTTCTTCCATGATGATTTTACAGTCCCATTCCGTTCATCAGCTTGCTTCTTTCTGCAATCCTTGATGGCATGGCCTTTCTTTTCACAATAGAAGCAACTTCCTGTGAACTTTTTCTTCTTTGGCTTCTTCTTTGATCCCTCTGAAGAGCCTTTACCTTTTGCATTTGCTGAGAATGCAGCATCAGTTGTACTTTGCCGATTCTTCAGCCGCATCTCTTCTTCTAAAAGCATGGCACAAAACTCTTCAAATGTAAGAGGAGTTGGCCTTACCTGAGTGTTAAGGGCTGTTACTAATCCATCATACTTTGCTGGAAGAACACGTACAGATCTTCGAGCTAGCTCTTCTGGTGTTATAACAACACCAACTGCAGCCAATTGATCTTGAAGATGCTTTATCCGTTTGATAAAATCTTCAGCCTTTTCAGAATCAGAATGCTTTTCATTTGCCAACTGATTTTCTAAATTCTGTATCCTAGTGTGGTTCTTGGTCTCATATTGTCGAGCCAATATGCCCCAAGCCTCATGTGCTTTAGTAGTATGTTGAACTAAAGTAAGCACAGAATCACTTACACTAGTGACAATCGCACATAATGCATCAGCATTCCGCCTCTTCCAAGCTCGTAGAAGATCTGGATCTGGCTGAATCATCAATCTTGAATTTGCTGGATCTTCAACTGGTATAGGCTCTGGATCCAATCCCATCGGTCCCATGACAGTGTCAAGTAATTCATAGGAGTCCAAAATTGCAGAAATTTTGAACTTCCAGAGTGTATAGTTGGTTCCATCCAGCTTCCCTTCAGTGAATGCAGGTGGACGAATTCGAATAGGTGCAGCATTAACATTAGGTGAAGCACCAAGACTAGTGTTCGACGATGAAGCCATCATGTAATCACTCGAATAATCTACTGATATTCTAGTCTGCTAGTAGGCTAAAATAATGATACTTCTCAAGCTATTCGAACCTTACAGCTCTGATACCATGTAAGACAATAGTTACGCAATATAACACAGGAGCAATAGCAGAGAAGATAACAGATATAGGAGAATCTCAACAATTTTCTACTAGCAGCAAGTACAAAGATGATGGCGTTGTCCACCCGTGCGCTCTCAAGGTAGAGCTTAAATGGTGATCTAGACAACTCTAGATAGGGAGATACAAGGTAGAGGTATGCTGGCTCAACTCAATGTCTTAGGTAGTGCAGAAGTCATGTATATATAGGATCATGGGTGGCCTGCCATGGACGGCTATACATGGGCGGTAGAGCGTGGGCGGCCACCGCCCGCGTAATTGCCATACACGGCTTAGACTGGTTGAACCGACCTAACAAATATAAATGATTTCTGACTCCGACAGGGAATATTCCATGGAATATTCCCTTTACCGTCGTGCCGGGGGCGCTGCCCCCGGACCCCCACCAGGGGGCCCGCTGGCCCCCTGGGACCCCCCAGCCAGGGGGCCCGCTGGCCCCCTTGGACCCCCTAGCCGGGGCTGCTCACCGCTGCCCCGGACCCCACAATTGGGGACCCTGGTAACTCCCTTTCCTTATAATATCTTACATGGTCCAATATGACCTTCATCCAACATTCAAGTTGGGATTCCCATCAATTGGGTAATGCACGCTTGGCTTCTCCTCATAAAGGGGGCCTTACAAAATGTGCATACAATCATGAGGGGTAGACATTGATCATACTCTAACAGGAAGCAATATACATACACTTGTGGCCAACATTGTCTTGCTCCTTCACTTTTTTGCATCATCTTTTTTAACAATAGTAAGTTTGCAGAGGCTGATGCTCTCTCTAGAGAGCTCCAAATTGGATGCATGATGAGGCATCAGATAGCTATTAGTGTGCATTTTATGCATATAAAGTTTCAAAGCATTTCATTTAGTAAAGGGGGCAAAATTTAAGTTTTCCCGTCTTGGGGTCTATCTTTGTGCATTTCTGAAAAATAGGAGGTACCACTGTTGAGTGTCAAGTTCATTCCAAAAGCATATTTTGCATTGGATAGGTATGTGCTTGAAGATGAAGAGGTGTTGCAAAATCCTTGATCTACACCAGCCAATTGAACTCCAGGAGTATGTGGTGGGCCCTTTTAGCTTGCCAATGGATGTATTAGACACCCTATGTACCTTGGAAGATCACTCTCAAAAAGATAGATCAAAACAGATAAGTTGGAGTTAGCTCAGAGGTGAAAAACTTGCTATTCTTGGTTCATACACCTGTCCAGTGTTTTGCATAATTCTCTAAGCACAACAACAGTTAACTTAATTCCACTTGGAGAAGTCTAGATAGCTTAAAGAGCTAACTTTCAAGAGTAATCTCATCAAAAATAATAAACCACACACTGAGAATGAGTTTTAACGTGATGACCTAATCCCGATTTTCATGGGCTGCTATAGTTTGAGACCAATGAGCCAAAAAATGAACATAACTCAAAATGTAGGAATCCAATGATTATGAAAATTTTTTATGGTTATACTAAACAGTAAGTTGAATCCAACAAGCTTTAAATAATTGCATTTGGATAAGTAGCCACTGCGAAATGGCTCTGACAAGATGAGTGAAAAAGTCGGGTACCTGACAGAGAAGTGAAAATGAACAGACACTGTTGACTTGAACTGAACATAACTGAAGATTTGAACATCCAAATGAAATGAAAATTTGTGAGCATATAGTAGATTTATAGAGCTAACTTTACTAAGTTAAATCACTAAAAAGGATGCACCAAGCTCAGAGAAACCATCTCTGCAATCTGACTGAGAAAACTGAGAGATATGGTAGTGAGTAGTACACTTCACAAGAACATGGATATATGAACTCAAATGATCATGAAAATGAAAGTATATTGCTTGTACAATACAATGGACTTACTGATACATATGTGTGCCTTGTAATCACACTTTGATATGGCATAAAGCTCAGCTCTTGGAGGTCTTCACATAGGTCTCTCTAACCATGACTAAAACTACCATCTATTTATAGTTGAGTTTGGGAGGCTAACTTCCCTCAATCACTCTCCAATCAATCAATGATTCTCTACCTACCACAAATCACGAATTCCTGGCTCCTCTTTCCCTTTTTGATCAAGTGGACTCAACCACTTAAGATTCTTTCACTTTTACATTAAGTAAACTCTTCAAAAGTTACAAGAGGTAGTTCAACAAGTGAACTTTACATAGTCTTCATTTTGAAGCTTCTTTTATGACTTTGTGGGACTCAAGCCAATACTTAGGCTTGTCATAGACTTGCTCCAATAGCTCCCCCTCAAGCCAAGTATGCTTGAGGTCTTCAATCTTCCAAGATTACCTACAAACCAATCATAGCCTTGAATTTGCAAAGCTTTATACCATCCAATGCTTTGGTTAGAATATCTGCACATTGTTGATGAGTGGACACATATAATATTTGAATCTCTTTGCTTAGAACCTTCTCTCATACATAGTGATAATGAACTTCAATATGTTTAGTCCTTATATGAAAAATAGGATTAGCAGCCAAATGAATAGAACTCATATTGTCACCAAAAATAGTTGGAGTTCCAAACTCCAATCCAAGATCTTTGAATAATGTCTTCATCCACATAGCTTCTTATGTAGCTATGGCAAGACCTCTGTATTCAGCTTCAGTAGAAGAGAGAGAAACTGTGGGTTGCTTCTTGGATGACCATGAAATAAGCTTTGAACATGCAAAGGTAAGATAACCTGAAGTGCTCCTTCTATCTTCCTTGGAGCCAGCTCAATCTGCATCAGAAAATAGCTTCAAACCTAAATCAGATACATAAGGATACTAAAGTCCTTCATTTATGGTTCCTTTGAGATACTTGAGAATCCTTTTGGCAGCATCCATATGTGGTTTCCTTGGTGTGTGCATAAATTGACTTAGCACACTCATAGTGTAACATATATCTACTCTTGTCAATGTGGCATAGTTGAGGCTACTCACTAGACTTTGATATGATGTGATGTCCTCTATGAGTTCACCTTCATGTGAGCTTAATTTGTGATTGACCTCCATTGGAGTACCTGCAATCTTACAATCTTGCATCTTGAATTTTGCCAACATGTCCTTAATGTACTTTCTTTGAGTGAGAAACAAACCATGATCTTTGTAGATAACTTCCAAACCTAGGAAGTAGGGAAGAGAACCCAAATCACTTATCTTGAACTCTTCTCTCATCTGATCTTTGATCTTTTTCATACCATCTGCATCATTTCCTATCAATATAATATCATCTACATATACACATAGGTAGATGATCTCTGAATTAATCTTTTTAATAAAGAGTGAAGGATCTGCCTTGCTTGGTTGAAAGCCTTTGTCTTGCAAGAATGAAACAAGCCTGAAATTCCAAGCTCTTGGAGCTTGCTTGAGACCATACAGTGCTTTGTTAAGTTTACACACATAATCAGGATAAACTTGATTCTCAAAACCACGTGGTTGTTCCATATATACCTCTTCTGTTATCCAACCATTCAAGAATGCATTCTTTACATCTAGTTGAAGTATCTTCCAATTCTTGGAAGAGGCAACACTAAGCAAAACCCTAATAGTAGGCATCTTTGCCACAGGAGATAAAGTCTCCTCATAATCAATTCCCTGAGTTTGTGCAAAGCCTTTTGCTACAAGCCTTGCCTTATACCTATTAATGGAACCATCAGAATTCTTCTTGAGTTTATAGACCCATCTTGAGCCTATTAGCTTCATGGATGAAGTCTTGGGCACCAAATCCCAAGTGTTGTTTTCCTCAAGTGCTTCAATCTCTTCCTTCATTGTTGCTTCCATTCTGTTTTTGCTTTGGCCTCTTCAAATGATGATGGCTCCTCTTGGTTTATGTCTTGTGCTATGTAGATAGAATGTTTAGTTACTAATGAGGTGTCAAACCCATACCTTTATGGTTTTTTCTTTTCCCTCATAGATCTTCTTAGGCCACGATGTGATGATTCTGCCTCATGTCCAAGTTCCTACAATTTTGCTTTACCTTTAGACTTCCATGCTTTGATCTTTTCCATCTGAGATTCTTCATCATCCTCTGAGGTGTCTTGTTCTTCAATCTTTGGTTGTTCTCTACCAAGCTTTGGAAAATCTTCTTTAAGATCATATGGTAAATTGACCTTCCTGCATGAATCTTCATACCATGAATTATTCTCATCAAAAACTACATCTCTCCTTACCAAGAATCCTTTGTTGGTAGGGTTGTATAACTTGTAGCCCTTTTGATTGTTGTCATATCCAATAAATACACACCTTTCTGCCTTTGGATCCATCTGGCCTCTAACCTATGAAGGAATATGAGCAAAAGCAATACATCCAAAAATTTTACAATGATCTAAGCTTGGTCTTCTTCCATTCCAAGCCTCATATGGAGTCATCCCATCAAGGGATTTTGAAGGCAACCTGTTAATCAAGTAAGTGGCTGTAGATACAGCCTCAGCCCATAAGTAATTAGGTAAATGCTTTTCATTTAACATAGACCTTGCAGCTTCAACAGTTGTCCTATTCCTCCTTTCTGCCACTCCACTTTGCTCAAGAGTGTACCTTGTAGTTACCTCTCTTTTGATTCCTCTTCCTTGACGAAAAGAATCAAACTCATGGGAGAAGTATTCTCCCCCTCCATCTGACCTTAGCCTTTTTAGTGATTTACCTGTTTGATTCTCCACAAGAGCCAAATATCTTTTGAAACATGAAAAAACTTCATCTTTGTGTTTCATAAAGAATAGGATAGTCCATCTGCTGCAATCATCAATAAAGGAGACATAATACCTTGATCCAGATATTGAAGCTTCCTTGCTAGGTCCCCATACATCTGTATGAACCAACTCCAAGAGATCTCCATGCATATAGCCTTTCTTCATGAATGGTAACCTGTGAGAATTTCCAAATTGACATGCACTACACTTATAAATCATATGTTGTTTTGACAAATTAGGGAGTCCAAGTACACTTTGGTCCCTGCAAATTTGCTTCAATGACCTTTCACCAATATGTGCTAACCTTTTGTGCCATACTTCCAATTCTGTGAGTATCTGGCTACCATAATTAAAGAGAGCAATGTTTCTAGTGTCTTGTAATTCAAATGTGAACAATCTACCTGTCTTTTCAACTTTTGCAATTCTTTTGAATCCTTGACTTGGATCTTCAACAAATGCTCCTGCTTTTGTGAACCTGACTTGCAACCCTTTCTCTACTATCTGCCGAACACTTATCAAATTCTTTGTAATGGTAGGGACATAGAGTACCTTACTGAGTAGGTTGATGTTTCCATCAGGTGCTTTGACATTGCCTATTTTCTCCACAGGATGTTTTGTATCATCTCCTGTTTGTACCTCATGCTTATTCCTTGGATCTTCTAAATATGATAGGAGTGCCACATTTCCTGCCACATGATTTGAGCAACCTGAATCTATGTAGAAAACATGCTCCCAGATTTACCTTGTGGCATAGCCATGTTCATGATCAATAATGAATCCTCTTTGTTTGAGTCTTTTGTGTAGTTATTGAAGTCTCTCCTTCCTTTGTAGCCTCCTTGATAGTTTGAATGATTGTAGTTATTGTAGTTGCCATGATAATTGTTGAACCTTCCTCTTGAGTAGCCATAACTTCCTCTATTGTATCCTCTGCCTCTTTGAATCCTGGAATTCCTAAAGCAATTTTCAGTTGTATGATTAGTTAGTCCACAAATAGAACATGAGTTGGAGTCTTGGGATCTCCCCCTGCCTTGTCTACCTCCTCTTCCTCTACCTCTGCCATGTCTTCCTCTACCTGCATAGGTAGCTTGATATGTACCTGCTTCATCATCCACTTTCTTTGCCTTTCCTTTGTTATCTTTGGACTTGCTTTTATCAGTGTATAAAGCTGAAGATTGATTACCTTTAGAGCTTTCTCCATTTTTGATGAGCTTTGCCTCTTGAGTAAGTAGTTGTCCAATGAGTGTATTGAAATCAAGTACATGCATGTCCATGTACAAATCCATAGCTGTGGTGAATGCTTCCCACTTGTCATCTGCCTTCAAACCATTGATGAATTGCCTTACAATTTGCTCTTCATCTATTACCTCTCCAATGCTTCCCAACTGATCTGCTATGTCCTTGAGCTTTGTGACAAAATTAGTCACATTTTGTTTGGGAGCCTTCTTGAGAGTTGTGAAATCCAGCCATATTTGATGCTTCCTAGCTTTGGTACTTGAAGAAAAAAAGCTTCAAGTGCATCCCACACTTCCTGAGATGTCTTACAACTTCTAATGTGAGGCAACAAAAGATCTCAGATAGAGTTGAGGAGATAAGACCTTGCAAGTGCATCCTTGGAGCACCATGTGCTCAATCTTTCTTGGTCTTCTTGTGTTGGTTGACTTTTGTTCCTGAAACTTGGCATAACTTCATCTCCAGCCACATAACCATATAAACTTCTACCTTGGAGATAGGCTTCCATTCTTAATGACCAAGCTGAGTAGTTACCTCTGTCCAATTTTATTGATGAAGGAAATCCATCTGCCATGTTGTCCAACCTTGCTCTGATACCACTGTGAAGAGATGGATACGTATGTGCTTGAAGATGAAGAGGTGTTGCAAAATCCTTGATCTACACCAGCCAATTGAACTCTAGGAGTATGTGGTGGGCCCTTTTAGCTTGCCAATGGATGTATTAGACACCCTATGTACCTTGGAAGATCACTCTCAAAATGATAGATCAAAACAGATAAGTTGGAGTTAGCTCAGAGGTGAAAAACTTGCTATTCTTGGTTCATACACCTGTCCAGTGTTTTGCATACTTCTCTGAGCACAGCAGCAATTAACTTAATTCCTCTTGGGGAAGTCTAGATAACTTAAAGAGCTAACTTTCAAGAGTAATCGCATCAAAAATAATAAACCACACACTGAGAATGAGTTTTAACAAGTGATGACATCATCCCGATTTTCACGGGCTGCTACAGCTTGAGACCAGTGAGCCAAAAAATGAACATAACTCAAAATTTAAGAATCCAATGATTATGAAAATTTGTATGGTTATACTAGACAGTAAGCTAAATCCAACAAGCTTTAAAGCAATGAATTTGGATAAGTAACCACTGACACATGGCTCTAATAAAGGTGAGTGAAAAAGTCGGGTACCTGACAGAGAAGTGAAAATGAACAGACACTGTTGACTTCAACTGCACATAACTGAAGATTGAAACATCCAAATGACATGAAAATTTGTGATCATAAATTAGACTTAAAGAGCTAACTTTCGAAGTTAAACCACTGAAAATGATGGACCAAACTCAGAGAAACCATCTCTGCAATCTGACTGAGAAAACTGAGAGATATTGCAGTGAGTAGTACACTTCACAAGAACATGGAAATATGAACTCAAATGATCATGAAAATAAAAGTATATTGCTTGTACAATATAATCGACTTACTGATACATATGTGTGCCTTGTAATCACACCTTGATATGGCATAAAGCTCAGCTCTTGGAGGTCTTCACATAGGTCTCTCTAACCACGACTTAAACTGCCATCTATTTATAGTTGCATTTGGGAGGCTAACTTCCCTCAATCACTCTCCAATCAATCAATGATTGATTTGATTCTCTACCTACCACAAATCACGAATTCCTGGCTCCTCTTTCCCTTTTTGATCAAGTGGACTCAACCACTTAAGATTCTTTCACTTTTACATTAAGTAAACTCTTCAAAAGTTACAAGAGGTAGTTCACAAGTGAACTTTACATAGTCTTCATTTTGAAGCTTCTTTTATGACTTTGTGGGACTCAAGCCAATACTTAGGCTTGTCATAGACTTGCTCCAACAGTAAGCCCAAAGCTTTGCGGAAAGCTTCAAATGTCTCCCTAGGTAGAGCCTTCATGAAAAGGTTTGTAATGTTCTCTTGCGTGGGCACATATGCCAAGCTAATCTCCCCAGCAGAGAACCTCTCCCTAACATAGTGATAATGCACCTCAATGTGCTTAGTGCGAGCATGGAACACAGGGTTCCTCGCAACTGCCAATGCGCTCTGACTGTTAGTGAAGATGGTGGTGGTAGAAGTCTGACCAACACCCAAATCAGCCATAAGGCGTTTGAGCTGCACACACTCAACAATCGTCATGAAAGCTGTCCTTTACTCAGCCTCACAATTGGAAGTGGCCACAGTAGGCTGCTTCTTGCTCAACCAAGATATACATGAGCTACCAAGCATGAAGCAAATGCCACTAGTGGACACGAGTGTCATAGCAACCAGCCCAATCAGAGTCAGAAAAAGCATGCAAATCTGGCGGTAGTGATCCCCCCTTGGGATAAAACAACCCAAATAGCCGAGTACCACTCAAATAGTGAAAGATGCGCTTAACTGCCTGCCAATGCTTGACTCCTGGGCAATGCATAAACCTGCTCATCTATGAGACAACAAACTGAATATCTGGCTGAGTAATGCATAAGTAAATCAAGCATTCAACAGCCGGCTGATAGAGAACAACATCAAATGCATCTCCAGCATCATGAAGACTTGATCGTAGACCTGTCTCCATAGCAGTGGCAATAGGGTTACAATCTTCAAGGCCAAAACGTTGTAATAATGTGTCAATATATTTTGTTTGACACAAAGCCATTCCAACATCAACTTGCATAAACTGAATGCCCAAATAGTGATGCAAATGCCCTAAATCAGACATCTCAAATGAGGCATGCAAATCAGCCTTAAAATCAGCAATATGCTTCTCAATATGACTAGTGAGCAGCATGTCATCAACATAAACAACAATGATGAGAAGCACATCATTAGCACGCTTAACATGTAAGGTGCTTTCAGTTGGACTGTTCTCAAAACCATGTGCAATCAGATAGGCATGTATCTTCTCATACCAAGCACGTGGTGCTTGCTTTAAGCCATATAATGCCTTCTTTAACCTGCACACCTGGTTTTCATGCCCTTTTTGCACAAAGCCATGGGGCTGAAAAACATACACTTCTTCATGCAAGTCACCATTCAGAATAGAAATGCATTAAAATCAGAAGACATATATTTCCCCCCTCAATCAGAACGGAGGGTGCCCATTTTACATGTTGATAGATTTTCATACAAAACCAAAAACTGTTTGAAGCACATGAACACTTCGGACTGTGCCTTCAATGGATATACCCATGCATGCCTGGAAAAATCATGGATGAAAGTCACGAAGTAAAGATAATTCCCAAAAGAAGGTGTCTACATAGGACCACAGACATCACTATGTACAAGCTGGAATTTCTGAGTAGCCTGAACTGAACCATCTTTTGGAAAGGACGAACGCTGCATTTTGCCCAAAATACAACCTTCACAAACATGTTTTGTGAGGTGCCTCAAGTTTGGGCAAAGAGGACAGGATTTCCGATTTCTACAGGTATAGCAAACTAGAAAAATTCAGATGACCAAAGCGTGCATGCCAAAGCTTTGCATCTGATATAGCTTGAGAATCATTTACTGCACATGCCAAATCATTTACATATCTCTCATAGTCTATGAGCTTATACAGCCCAGGACATAAAATGCCAGAAGCAATAATCACATCGCCATTTGACAGATCATGAACTGTACACCTGTCAACAACAAATTTCACAACCAAGTCAATCTTGGCTAATGTAGAAACTGTTAACAAGTTCTTCTTGATCCGTGGCACAAATAAAGTATCTCAAAAAGTGAAAGAACTACCATCAGCAGTAGTCAAAATGATTTTACCAACTCCCATTATAGGATAAGAGTTGTTGGCACATGTAATAGTATTCCCTGTAGGGGCATGCTCGAGTGAAGAGAAGAAACTATGCTACGAGGTAATATGTTTGGTCACCCCACTGTCAAAATACCAAACATCTGAGTCTACTGTAGACATGCACTGTGTCACGAGGAAGGAGATAAGGAAGAGAGCTCACACACACACTCTCACTCTCAAAGAGAAGCACACACACAAATTGAGATAGGGAAGAATGATCTTCTTCTTCTTCTTCTTCTATTACATAAAAGGAATGTACAAGAATGACCTAAAAACAAGAATACAACAAGTGAAATATATAAAGACCAGTACATAAGGAAAAACCTAATGTCCGCGAATGAGTGAGCTGGCAAGAAACAAATGTGCCATCACTCTCGATAGGTAAATCTAACAAAGCTCAATGAAGTATCCCTAACATATAACGACGTGACCACTATACATGTCAGAGAAACGAAAAACTGGTACGTGTCATCCTGGATCATCACATGTTGAGCTTGATATCTCAACACTCCCCCTCAAGCTCAATGCCATATCCTGTAATCCAACCATCTTCCGAAACTTCTTCAACTTCTCAGCTCCAAGTGCTTTGGTGAAAATATCAGCAACCTGCTCATCTGTTCTTACATAAACAAGATCAATATCACCTCCTAATACCTTCTCTCTGATGAAGTGATAATGTACCTCGATATTCTTTGTTCTAGCATGGAAAACAGGGTTCCGTGCTAATTGTATGCTGCTAAGATTATCACAATAGATAGTGATAGGCTTTTGCACTTCCACACCTAAATCTGCAAGTAACATCTCTAGCCATGATGCCTCACATGCTGCCATTGGAGCACCTCTATACTCAGCCTCTGTACTCGACAAAGCAACAGTGGGTTGCTTCTTACTGCTCCATGTAATAGCTGCACCTCCAAGTGAGAAAAGAAAGCCACTAGTAGATCTTCTATCTGGAGTACTACCAGCCCAATCTGCATCGGTGTATCCATGAACCTGCAAATCTACACCAACTTCATAAAACAATGCATAATCCAAAGTAGCACTCACATAACGTAGAGTGTGCCTTAGAGCATCCAAATGTGGCTTCCTGGGAACGTGCATAAACTGACTTTCAAGTCCAATAGTGTAGCTTAAATCAGGCCTTGTAATTGTAAGATATATAAGACTTCCCACAATTTTCCTCTACATAGTAGCATTTTCCAATGCTTCACCTGATCTAGTATCCAATTTCAAATTCTGATCTAAAGGCATAGAAATTGGCTTACAATCAGCCATACCATACTTTTGCAGCATATTCAAGGCATATTGCCTTTGCGACATCCATATACCTATTTCTGTGTGTATAAACTCAATGCCCAAGAAATAGCGCAGCACATCAAGATCTTTCCTGTCGAATTCTTGCATAAGAAGTTTCTTTATCTCTTTGATGCTTTCTTCATTATCACCACCTACAATCAGGTCATCAACATAAATAGCCACAATAGTGATGCCATCATCAACCTTCCTTGCATATAGTGAGTGATCTACATCACACATAGAAAACCCAATGCTGGTTAAGTAATCAGCAATCCTTGCATGCCATGCACGCGGAGCCTGCTTCAGCCCATACAAAGCCTTTGGCAACCTGCAAACATATTCTGGATGCTTTGAATCTTCATATCCTTGTGGCTGGTCCATATATACTTCTTCTTGTAACTCACCATGCAAGAAAGCATTCTTCACATCCATCTGATGCAAAATCCATCCTTTTGCTGTAGCTAATGCAACAAGTGTCCTAACAGTAGACATTTTAGCTACAAGGCTGAAGGTTTCCTCATAATCAATGCCATATGTCTGTGCATATCCTTTAGCTACCAATCGTTCTTTATACCTGCTTATGCTACCATCAGCATTATGCTTTACCTTGTAAACCCATTTATAGCCTATGGGTTTCTTTCCTTGCGGCAATGGAACCAGCTTCCATGTATCATTTCCATAAAGTGCAGCCATCTCCTCATCCATAGCTTTTTCCCAATCTGCATTACCAATTGCATCTTCAAAACAAGAAGGTTCAGCATCTTGTATTACCTTTGTCATGTAGGCACAATGGTTAGCCATGTAACTATCATATGTCAATCGTTGCACTGAATTACGCATCCTCCCAGATCTTCTTGGTCCTGGGTCACTTCTCCTTGTATCATCTGCATGTGCCCTTCTTACTCCTGGAGTCTTCACAGAGGGCAATCCAAGTTCCTCATCAAGACTCTTTTCTGAACCGCTTGAATCTCCATCAACATCTTCAAAACCTGCACATGTTTTATGACCAGCAGATAAGCTTTTCTTTACCTTTCTTGGATGTATTTGATGAATTTGCTGGGCTGAAATTCCTACGTAATCTTCCACTCCATGGATTTGAGTTGGAACTATTGCTTGGTGATGCATCTGGTCCACTAAAAACCTGAGATTCTGCACTTGATTTTTCAGCATTTTCTTTGTCATTTGGTTCAAGACTCAGTCCTTCTTTGGCATCTGCATAGAAGCTTGACATTTCATCAAATACCACATCTCTGCTCACCTTTACCTGTCGTGTGAGTGGGTTATAACATTTATATCCCTTTTGCTCAAGGGAGTTTGTTTTTGCGTTCAGCAACACCATTCTGTTGTGGTGTGTACCTGCATGAAAACTGACGCCGAATTCCATGATTTTTTAGAAAATTGCTAAACTCATTTGACATGTATTCACCTCCTCCATCAAATCTTAATGTCAGAATGTACTTCCCTGTCTGCTTTTCTACCATAACTTTAAAATTCTGGAAGTGAGTAAACACCTCGCTCTTCTCTTTCATGAAATATACCCATACTTTGCGTGTATGGTCATCAATGAAAGTAACATAAAACCTGCAACCACCCATAGATGTGGTCTTTGTTGGACCCCAAACATCTGTATGTACTACTTCTAGTACATTCTCACTAACATGCTTGTCATGTGGAAATGATGTTCTTGACTGTTTACCAAATTGACATGCTGCACATACCTTTTGCATTTCTGCAACTTTGAAATTTGGTAGTCCATGGACAATCTCCTTTGACTGCATCAATTTCAGCCTTTGCAAGTTTGCATGTCTTATCCGTTTGTGCCATATCTCTATATCTACAATAACTCTTGCACCTTTTGCAAACATGGCTGCATTCAATTAAGGAATCTTCACATTTAAGGTGAACATCCTTCCCACTTTGTTTCCTTTGGCAACCAATCGTCCATCCTGCTTGTACTCTTCTACATATAATCCATCAGCATTGAACCTGACTTGTAATCCTTGGTCAACCATTTGTCCAACAGAAACCGGACTCTTTGTTATATTTGGAACATGCAGCACATCAGCGAGATGTTTTACCTTTCTGTCCTCCATAGACAATGCTATGTTTCCTGTATGCTCAATAGGATGCGATGTATCATCACCTGTTTCAACATATCCAGGAACTGGCATTTTTTGCAAACTACTAAACCATTCTGCATGACTGGTCATGTGATTTGAAGCACCTGAATCAACATACCAGACATTATCATTCGATTTTGAAACACTAGCAGACATCCTATTCATCATGTGATGTTGAACCATAAATAGCTTCTCAGAATCATTTGCACTTGAGGATGCATAGTTGTTTGCTGCTTTCTGTTATTTTGATTCTTCAACTTGCAATCACGTTCAAAGTGTCCAGGTTTACCACAATTCCAGCATCCTTTACTATCATTACCTGAATCATTTCTTTGGAAATTTCTGCGACCTCTTTGACTCCCCCTGCCTCGAAACTGTCCTCTTCCTCCTGCATGATTCTGTTGTTGACCTTGGTCTTGCTAATTGTTTCCTCTTCCACTTCCAAAACCTCTACCTCTGCCTCTTCCTCTGCCAGAGTAGAATACCTGCTGAGAACTGGGCTTTCCTTGGGAGTTTGAATCCTCAACAAGATTCTTTTCTTCAATAATCAGCATAGATACCAAATCAGCAAAATTCGGAATATTTTCCCTGGTCTGTATAGAAGTTCTGAACTGCTTATATGCAGCTCCTAAACCACGAAGGCACACTTCCACCTTATCATCATCATCATCTACATTCACGGCAATAGATGCAAGTGACTCACATATGCTTTTGATTTTTAGAGTGTAGTCACTTACCGACATGCTCTTTTTCTCCAATGTATGCAGCTCGTTCTTGAGTTGCAACTTCTGTGCCTTTGTATTGGTCTCGTACAAAGTGACCAAACTGTTCCAAGCCTCTTTTGGAGTCTTGGCATCCTGTATGTGTCCAATCATGCTATCCTGCATGCTAACAGATAGCCAATACATTACCTTTCGTGCTCCTTGATTCCATTCCTCATATGCTCTTAACTGTTCTGCAGTACGATTCCTTTCTGGTAACTGCAGAGCATTTTCATTCCCTCCTTCAATGTACTTCCAGTAGCCTTTTCCCATCAAGAAATTCGTCATTCTGAATCTCCAGGCATGGAAGTTATTCTTGTCCAGCTTGTCGCTCATAAGTTGACTCATTCCATCTACATTTGCCATTTCTACAACAATTCACAACACCGCAACACACTACAAGCAGCACTTCCGCTTGAACACTGTCGCACTATGACGTGACAGTTCGATCTCAGAAAAACATAGTTTTCGTGTATCAACAGTACACAGAATCGCTTGAAATTCTGGATCTAGAATATATGAGTGTCGTCGAACACAACGCAAGTTACAATTTCTGAAACTGACCTGGTTTTTCTGTGGGCCCCACCTTGCGGGCTCGAAACGGAGGTCGAGATGGCTCTGAAACTTTGATCTGACAAAAACGAGTGATCCTAAAGGGATAACTCACGAGAATATTTTGAGGTCTTCTACCTTCATGCCGATTTTCGTAGCAAACGGAGGCCGTTTGTGAAATCACGTTTTCTCCATGCCTTGCCGCTTAGTCTTCACCATCGTCTTCTCCACGAGTTCTCTATAGGCACGTTGGCCCTGATACCATGTCACGAGGAAGGAGATAAGGAAGAGAGCTCACACACACACTCTCACTCTCAAGGAGAAGCACACACACAAATTGAGATAGGGAAGAATGATCTTCTTCTTCTTCTATTACATAAAAGGAATGTACAAGAATGACCTAAAAACAAGAATACAAGTGCAATATATAAAGACCAGTACATAAGGAAAAACCTAATGTCTGTGAATGAGTGAGTTGGCAATAAACAAATGTGCCATCACTCTCGGTAGATAAATCTAATAAAGCTCAATGAAGTATCCTTGACATATACCGATGTGACCACTATACATGTCAGAGAAACAAAAAACTGGTACGTGTCATCCTGGATCATCACATGTTGAGCTTGATATCTCAACACACTGCTCATGAGAAGATGGGTCAAAACTGCAGACAGTAGTAAACGCCCATTCTTCTTCCTACACAAGATTAGAAGACTTTGTTTTTGGTGTAGAGGCCTCTGCAACAACCATTCCAGCCTCTTTCTTCTTTGCCTCTTTAGCAGCCAATTTTGGACACTTCTTTATGATATGATCATTCCCTTTACAGCACTTACAAAACAATTTCTGCTTTTCTATTTTCTTCTCATCTTTATCTTCCTTCTTCGAATATGCAGAATTAGCAGATTTATGCTTACTAATTGAAGAGCTCCATTTGCTTTTGCCCTTCTGACTAGCTAGGATAGCTTGATCTGCAACTCGCATAATGGACTTATGCCTGGAGTGGACTTCTTGCAACAGAACAGAGACTAACTCCTCAAATGATAAGGCATTTGGATTGCCTTTCATCATCAATCGAAGAGTAGATGCAAAACTTTGATATGAATTAGGAAGACCATTCAGAACGGTCTACACAAGTGAGCTATCTGGTATAACCTCATCAGCAAAAATCAACCATTCCTTCAAGTCTTTGATCTTTGTTAGGAAACTATCCATAGAATCATCTTCATTCATGTGCTCACTCTCCAACTGTTTTTGGAGGTAAGCAAAACGGGCCTCATTCCTAGCTTGGTACAATGTGGTAAGTGTATCCCAAGCATCCTTAGCTGTTCTGTAAGAGCGAATGTGAGGAATAATGGCAAAGATTAGTAGCCCATTAGGGCAATAGGCATATATACAAGCTGGGGGATAAAAACCTACTAAAGAGGGAAAAAAGTGCCCCGACGGTCCTAGAGTGTTCACACACATCACTACCTAAATATATCAACAAATCCCCCCTGAGAGTGATGCGGTGAACAAGTAGCTGGCACTCATGTATAAGGAAGTGCCAAGCTATGTGGAAATCACTCCACAAAAGGAAGTAAGCCCAAAGCTTTGCGGAAAGCTTCAAACTTCTCCCTGGGCAGAGCCTTCGTGAAAAGGTCTGCAATGTTCTCCTATGTGGGCACATATGCCAAGCTGATCTCCCCAGCAGAGAACCTCTCCTTGAAATAGTGATAATGCACCTCAATGTGCTTAGTGCGAGCATGGAACACAGGGTTCCTCGCAACTGCCAATGCGCTCTGACTGTTAGTGAAGATGGTGGTGGCAGAATTCTGACCAACACCCAAATCAGCCATAAGGTGTCTGAGCAACACACACTCAACAATAGCTGTGAAAGTTGCCCTATATTGAGCTTCACAACTCGAAGTGGCCACAATAGGCTGTTTCTTGCTCAACCAAGATATACATGAGCTATGAAGCATAAAGAAAAAGCCACTAGTGGACACACGAGTGTCATAGCAACTAGCCCAATCAGAGTGAGAAAAAGCATGAAAATCTAGCGGTAGTGATCCCCCCTTGGGATAAAACAACTCGAGTAGCCGAGTACCACCCAAGTAGCGAAAGATACGCTTAACCGCCTGACAATGCTTGACTCCTGGGAATGCATAAACCTGCTCATCTGTGAGACAACAAACCGAATATCTGGCTGAGCAATGCATAAGTAAATCAAGCATCCAACAACCTGCTGATAAAGAAAAACATCAAATGTATCTCCAGCATCATGAAGACTCAAACGTAAAACGGTCTCCATAGGAGTGGCAATAGGCTTACAGTCTTGAAGGCCAAAACACTGCAATAATGTGTCAATATATTTTGTTTGACACAAAGCCATTCCACCATCAACTTGCATAAATTGAATGCCCAAATAGTGATGCAAATGCCCCAAATTAGACATCTCAAATGAGGCATGCAAATCAGCCTTAAATCTGCAATATAGTTCTAAATAGGACTAGTGAGCACCATGTTGTCAAAATAGACAACAATGATCAGAAGCACATCATTAACACGCTTAACATATAAGGTGCTTTCAGTTTGACTGTTCTCAAAACCATGTGCAATCAGATAGGCATGTATCTTCTCATACCAAGCACCTGGTGCTTGCTTTAAATCATATAATGCCTTCTTTAACGTGCACACCTGGTTTTCATGCCCTTTCTGCACAAAGCCACGGGGCTGAAAAACATACACTTCTTCATGCAAGTCACCATTCACAAATGCAATTTTAATGTCCAACTGATGTACATTCCAACCATGATGGGCTGCAAGTGCACAAATGCTCTGAACAGTAGTCATACGGCATGTAGGTGCAAAGGTCTCATCAAAATCAATGCCTCTTTCCTGCGCATAACCCTTTGCAACAAGCCTAACCTTATACTTTTCAACTTTACCATCAGGTTTATGCTTAAGCTTGTATACCCACTTAGTGCCGATGGCCTTCTTGCCAGGAGGCAAGTCACATAAAGAACAAGTACCATTCTTCATTATCGCATCATATTTAGATTGCATCCATCTAATTTTTTGAATTTTGTGCGTCATCAAACGAAACAGGCTCATTCTCATCACAGAGACTAGATACAACCAAAGCATAGAAATTTGATGCAAAACAGGCACTATGAGAGCCTGAACGAGTACGATATGATAGAGGTGCATCTAATTTGTTATCACACAAAGTCTGCACCAGCCATTTTGGCATAGTTTTTGCCTGCTCAATATCAGCTCTCTCATCAACTAGTGCATCATGTAAATCTGCACCAGAATATGAATGATCTACAATCATCACATGAAACCTGCAAAGGCTGAAAAGTTGCCTCATTAGGACCAGCACTAGACTGTCCACCTGTAAAAAGAGGCAGCAAAGTATCATACATGTCTTTGGAGCTAATAGATGTCTCCTTAGTACATGAAAGCAATGGTTGAATAGCATCGTCCACAAAAGCAACATCACGGCTAACCAGAATGCATTTAGTTTGTGGATGATATAGACAAAAACTGTTTTCGGAGGTAAGCAACACGAGCCTCATTCCTAGCTTGGTACAATGTGGCAAGTGTATCCCAAGCATCCTTAGCTATTCTGCAAGAGCGAATGTGAGGAATAATGGCACGTTTGACAGACAAAGCTATCAATGCATGTGCTTGGGCATCTGTGCCATCCCAGCGAATCTGCTCTGCAGTAGGTGCAGCAAAAACCATAGCACGAACAAGAATATGCAGAATATCGTAATCTTCGACACCTTCTGCATCAGCTTCAGTACTTGCAGTTGTAACAGTTGCAAGTGTGATAGGACGTTTTTCAACACCCTGCACAATGTTCCATAGTCCTTTTGCAATCAATACATGTCGCATCATATAAGCCCACAATGGGTAGTTGGTACCATCCAACTTATCCTCAACAGCCAACATACGAAATACATCACTGCTTTGAGCCATGGCCGGTGACTAAAATACCTTGATGCAGAAAATTGACTGTATCTCAAAAAGTTGAACAGAACTGCCCAGATGAATTCTGCTCGACCTGTAGCAGACTTCGAGACGCTTATACTCGTGAATAGAAACTAGTATATACCTTTGGCACAAAAAGAAGAAATAGCCTGCACAAGCGCTACGATAGTGCGTTCGGAGGCCGAAATGAGCTCAGATCGTGATTTCGGCACCATAGAGCGAAGCGGTTTTGATCTTGAAAACATGCTAAGTATGCTCACCAAAATTCGTGCGATTTTGAGACTGCAACCGGAGGAGTGTCGACGGCACCCTAGATGAAGCGAGGACCTGCTCTGATACCAATTCTTGGAGTTAGACGTCTGCAAAAGCACACGAACATCACAAGGAAGAAGAAGAAGAAGCTTGGAGCACAATACACAATACTGAATGTATTACTAGAGAATGTACAAAGATAATTAGCCCATTAGGGCAATAGGCATATATCCAAGCCGGGGAAAAAAACCTCCTAAAGAGGGAAAAAAGTGCCCCGGCGGTCCTAGTGTGTTCACACACATCACTACCTAAATATATCAACAAAATCTAACCTCAATCGATGGAAAACGTATAACTCTTTCTTGTATGTGCACACTCGATGTAATTTGTGTATATGCATTGTTGTGAAGTCGCTCAGTTGGGTGGATCAATTCCAACTCCCAATGTTCCAAGATGTGATGCATGCAGTGTGCCTACATAGTTACGTAGCCTCCATGTCATAGAATTAATGTATAGATGGTGAATAATTACGTAAAATATGTTGGTAACTGCATAAGTAAATTATGCGTCACTTGTGGTGTATAGAACTTGAACCTCTCTCCTTGTGCTTATGATACAATTTGAATAATCCATAGATATTTATGGATAAGTGAATATATTCTGTCAAGTCTTTCGAAGAATCAAGTGGCTATTCTCCGTCATTCGCAATTGATGTACAAGCTTCATTTCTGTACAAAGATTGGGAAGTGGATAGATAGTGCAACTCGGAATGAAAGCTTGGAAGCTTTGGATAAAATATGTGTATATGTGTGTGTGTGTTTGTGTATATGTGTGTGTGTGTGTGTTTGTTTGTGTATATGTGTTTGTGTTTGTGTATATGGGTGTGTTTGTGTTTGTGTATATGTGTGTGTTTGTGTTTGTGTGTATGTGGTCGCGCCTTCAAAGGTTCAACAAAAACGAATAGCAAAATTCGTGCCTCAGTGTACTTCCATAAGTCAATTTGTCCGTCAGTTGTATTCCTTTTCTCACTGAATTATTTGCCAGTTATTCCTTTGAGGCCAGGACTCTGCAAGCATATAATAAAGCATATAATATAATCTATGATTAATGAATATCTGCCCGTTGCCCGTCGACGAAGTCAAAGCACATGTTTGATTTTCCTTTTGGCTGTATACCTTGAAAAGTCGTTGCCCGTTGCCGAAGTGAAAACACATATTTGCTTTTGCTATGGCATCTATGGGGATCGAACCCAGGCTACTTTCTTATGGAAGCTTTCCATAAAGCACACATTTCTCAAGATGCAATATTCCAACACCAAAAATGAAATTGATAACTGGTTCCTCTCCACGAGCTTATTAGCATTGATTGATATATTCCGTCCTGTCAAAGTCAACTATGGAGAATCATAAGAGATCAACACTTTCTATGCTCATGCCCTTTTCAATTGATTGATTCCTCATATTTGAAGCTTCCTTGAATAAAATCTCCATTGTTGAATCTAGAATCAAAAGCTGCCACTCCAATGCTCATCAAAAGTTTTCACATTTTACATTCTTCTTAACCGAGTACTAGTTGGAAGTATAGAGACAAATAAATAGATGGTTCAAAGCTAATGATCTTCATTTGAATGTAAAATCTGAAAGACGTTTGACATTGGTATTTCTTCTTCTTTCATTAGAGGAAAGAGTTGAGATCTCTCTGACATTCACCCCCTCCAAACCTACACATCGTCTTTGACGGGCCAATAAGTACCTACTTTGTCTTCTTCAAAGATAGAGTCAAATCTTATGTGAACATGAGAACCAATTTCATGTGCATGGGAATAGAAGGAAAGTGCCTATGCAAAGGCTGTATGATATAGCCCTATCAATTGCATACTTTGAAATGCATATTCAAGAATGATTCAAATGATAAGTTTTCCCAAAGATCTCCATAGATTCCTAACTCGAGTTAACGATTGTTAACTTGAATCATTTTAATGGGTATAAAACAGAAGATTCTCCTTTATTCAAACAAAATATAGGTGAATCCTACCAAAGAGATTAAAACATGTTCCCTTAAGTTACAACATGAAGCTCAGGGGTATGCCTACAATTTTGTATATAGCTTTATTTTTTAGGAAAAAAATCTCTCCCATGTATGTATGCATGTGTGTGCTGTGTCATCTATATGAATATGAGTGTGATCTAAGCATGTGCATATATGCATATATATATATATATATATATATATATATATATATATATATATATATATATATATATATATATATATATATATATATATATGCATATGTGTATTCATGTGTATATGTATGCATGTGTTAGTATGCACACATGTGTGTTTCACATGTATGTATGATAGATGCAAGTGTGTTTACAACTATGTATGCATGTATATGTATACATGTATGTATGTATGTATGTATGTATGTATGCATTTGTGTGTGATGTACATGTATCTACATGTGTGTTTTATATATATGTATGTATATCTGCATGATGTGTAAGTATCTATGTATAGAGAAGCATAAGGTTGGGAGGAGAGACATCTCTCGTAGAAGGTGGAATATTTTCTCAAATAAATGCACAATGAAATCTACATCAGAGCATACTACATTTGTATATATGTATATGTGTATGTATGTATGTATGTATGTGTGTGTGTATATATATATATATATATATATATATATATATATATATATATATATATATATATATATATATATATATATACACACACACACACACACACATAATTATAACAAATAAAAGCAATGCATATCGTGCATTGTCATGATGATGTGCCATACATATCCACATCTCTTTTGGACACCACCTATGGGACTACCCAGTGCTGAATTCTGTCTCTATTGAACTAAGTACATACTTGTTATCTCTCTCATCAAAGTGTTTAGTTTAGTAGAGATAGAAATGGGTAGTTGGTGGTCTCTATATGGTGTCTGAAAGAGATGTGGATACTTATGGAACATTGTCATGACAATGCATGGTATGCATTGCTTTTATTTGTTACACACACACACACACACACACACACACATATATATATATATATATATATATATATATATATATATATATATATATATATATATATATATATATATATATATATATATATATATATATATATATATATATATATATATATATGTGTGTGTGTGTGTGTATATATATACATACATATATATATATATATATATATGTACATATATATATATATATATATATATAGAAGCAATGCATACTATGCACTGTGAGGATGATGTGCCATATCTACATCTCTTCTAGACACCACTTGTTACAGCACATAGTGCCAAGTTCTATCTCTATTGAACTAAGCACGTACTTGTTGTCTCTCTCATAGAAGTCACTAAAAAAAAGATGATATAAGTAAAACATAGAATCTATATTTCAATTTATATGTAATATTTATATTAACTCCCATTTTAAGTGAGAAAAACAAAGGTTGGAGTCGCATAAAACAGCCATTGTTTTTTAAAATTACAAACCGTGCTTGATATATACTATATTGCATTCAACTTCTATGTCAGAATCTAGCCCTAGCTGACCTATGCATGTTCCTCATAGGTACTTGTGTTGGGCTTTGATGAGTTGGAGGTGGTATATGTTTCTTGAAAATAACCTATGGGTAGACAACGCTCTTCCAGTAAATGGACGAGTAGAGTATCCTTCATCTAGCCACTAGGTAAGCATCTATATCATATAGTCTAATTCCTCATTAGGCATGTCAATATACTCATGCATGACAACCCCTAAGGAATGCGATGAACCTTTCCTCTCATTATTTATGAGAGTAAGTTTCATCTTTTGCCCTCTACTATATATACATATATATATATATATATATATATATATATATATATATATATATATATATATATATATATATATATATATATATATATGTATGTATGTATGTATGTATGTGTGTGTGTGTATGTGTTTAAGTATATGTGTGTATCTATATGTGTGTGTATGTGTTTGTATGTATATGTGTATGTATGTGAATGTGTGTATATGTGTTTATGAATGTATATGTATATGTATATGTATATATCAGTGTATGTGTGTGTCTATATGTGTATGTAGGTGTGTATGTGTGTATGCATGTGTGTATGTATATATGTATGTATGCATATGCATGTGTACGCATGTGTGTGTATGTGTATGTTTGTATCTGTGTATATGTTTGTATATGTGTATGTATATATGTGAGTATGTATATGTGTGTGTATGTATATGTGTGTGTATGTATGTGTATGCATGTCTTTGTATAGTGTGTGTATGTGTATGTGTGTATATTGTTGGTGTAAGTTGCAAGCCTACACATTTGGCTCAAAGGATACATCAAAGGATACACATACATGAAGAAGCATAGGAACATATGCTAGTGGTTAATTACCACTTTACCTCATTGTAAAAGTCAAATTGACTTAGAATCTTTTTTGTAATCACCTACCACAATGAGTCGTGGAAAAGTAGCTCATTTGATTGAAGGAATATCTCCAAGCTTTTAGGAGCTTGATCATAGAGAGCCAAAATTTGAATTTGAATTCAAATCTTTGCTCATCACATATAAAAATGAACTTGAAAAGTCCCGGGGAGAGAGAGATCATTCCCGAGCCTCATTCTACTGAGTTTGAGTGTGTGTGAGGACTATACCATAGCCTACACCTCTCTACACCATTAGGCAATGTCATTCATGCCAATGGGATTGTATACAAATGTTAATTAATAGATACATTTACATCATTAATCTCTGAGTTCTCTGTTAGTCTACTCAAAAGTCTGTCAACTTGTCAAGGGCATATCTCAGTCAATTCTCCACCAAATCAAGTGATACAAAGCTTGTTGGATTCAGCTCAAAGTCATCTACGTGCTGTCAAAGTTTCAGAGCATTTCAGAGAAATCGGTGTCGAGGTGAACTCTGGTCAATTTCTACTACAGTCCTAAAAAGTTGGGGGTATAGCTAAACTTGCTAAATTGATTTCTCTTAGCATAGTTTATCTTTTTACATCATTCCACTTGCAAATGGTAGCTTACTAAGCTAATTAAGTACCTCTAGAAGGAATTTTATCAATTTCTATTGTACTGGTCACACTGAGCAAAACAGTCAGCAGGTGTCAAGACTAAAATAGAAGGTTTTCTTGAGTTTGTGAGCTTCAAAGTTATCTGTTTTGGTTCAACCATTACACACATCACTTCCAAAGTACATAGGCCATTTTTTGGTGATATTGGAAAGCTAAGAAGGTATACTTATCAACTCTGAAGCAAAAGAGGGCTGGTACAAAGCAGGATTAGCAGTACCTACTCAGTTTCTTGGAGCATCCATCCATCTATCACAACAGTGGTATCAGAGTGTTGGGGATTCGGGGACAAGAAGGAGTTTGAGGGTTTGTAGGAGAAAAAAGAGATGATGAAAATGGAATAACAGTGAGAACTTCTGCAAAGGAATACTCTTGGAAACCTTGAATATTGATTATCTTCAACAATTACAATGACTGCACACAGTCTAATCAATGACTAAATACAACTTCAGAGAATATCAATTACTGAAGACCAATTATCTCAAGTCCTCTGGCGGCGGCCTCTCACCTTCTCTGCACACCTTCCTCTTGACACCTCTTGCACTCTTTAGTGTCGTCGCACACTGGTGGCTCTTCTTGCTTCCTCTGAAGCTCTCTCTTGCTCCTAGCTCTCAATGTGTCCTCAAGAATAGCCTTTGTCCTACTCTTGAACCCGCCGGTCCCGTGACTTCTAACTCCCATGGACTCTTGGGCTTCCTTTGATGTCCCAAGATTCTCTTTTTAGTTAGCGGCTAACGAATTGCCCTTTGTCCTGTAGTGGCTTTAGTGTAAAACCAAAAATTTTAATGGGGGTCATACTTTCACTTGTGCGTACACTTTTCCGCTTCACATGCCTTCACATTCCCTTTTAATTCTTCCTTTGTGTACTAAGGGGGGTTCACCTAAACCTTCCCAAATACTTTAAAACACATTCAAATACGCAACCCGCTTCTCCAATTTACCCTTTGCGGGACAATTAATTGTCACTTAGGCACTTTGACTTTGCACCTGTTGGCTTGATGAACATGACTTTTATGGGCTCAACAGATGCCCACCACCTAAAGGACTCTCCGACCCGGAGAGACAACACACTGGAGACAAGAACTTTTAAGAACCAAAAGGAACATGTATATGAACAGAGAGGAGGTAAAGCCGAAAAAGAGAGAAAGGGTACTTTTATTGATTACTAGAGAAAGGAAGAACAATATCCGATGATTTTTGAATGCTGATTGGCAAAAGCAGAAGGATGATACAATTATTGGGAAGCTAGAACTAAGGCTGAAGCCATGTAATTTATTGAAAAGTGGTAATTTATTGAAAAGTGGCCAGCAGTATTAAAACTAGGACTGAGATTATTGCGGAGGTGGCTGAGGTGAAGATGGGAGGGGAACGGAAAAGGCTCATATAATCGCCTGTAGGGATTGAATTATGGGAAGCAGAGGGAGAGGGAGAAGGTGAAGGGGGGCGAGGTAGCGAAGGGGGAGAATAAGGGTCAGTGGATTCTGATGGAATTGAGTAAGTAGGAACATTAATAAGGGGAGGATGAAGAGCAGACGGCGATGCAGAAGCTGTAGGAGGGTTGGTGATGGCGGATGGTGGAATCATTGGGGTAAGAGAGGCGGGCACTATCGGAGTAGGAGTGGGGGTCGGAAACGCCGAAGGATCATCCGGTGGGAGTGGATTAGCCATAGAAGAATTTGGAGGATGCCGAGAAAGGGGACGCGGAATCGATAGTTGATAGCACGGAAGGTTGTTTAAGAGATGGGAATGTCGCGGACGGCGGTTGTATGGGGGCGTGGGGGCGTGGAGGAGAGTGGTTAGCTTGGATGGATGTCACGGAAGATTGTTTAAGAGATGGGAATGTCGCGGACGGCGGGTGTGGGGTCGGATGGAGTGAGGGAGGCGTAGCGGTGGGCCACCGGGGAGGGCGGATTGGCGGTGGCGGAGGCTTCTGCGGAGGGAGGGGCGCAAGTTGGGGCTTCGGCGGAGGAGGAATAGGAGGAGGGGTGCAAGTTGGGGCTTCGGCAGAGGAGGAATAGGAGGAGGGGCGGTATGAGGAGGGGCGGAAATTGGGGCTGCGATGGGGTAGAGGAGGCGGGGGAGGAAGGCGGGCAGGGAGGGTGTTTTGGTTGTCGAATGCTTGCAAAGTTGGAGGAGAGGCAGCAAGTGGACGAGGGGAGGTGATGGCTACGGAGGGTGGACAAGGGGCGGAGGCGGAAGCCCCGGCGGGAGGCGTTGCGGATGCGGGGGTGGTGCTGGCGGAGGTGGCGGAAGCTATGGTGAGGCGGAGGGCAAATTTGTTGAGGTGTAGGGGCGCGGGCGGAGGTCTGCGGAGGGTTTGGGAGGGTTTGGGAATGGGCGGAGGAGGGGTGTCGCCTGCGGGAGGGTTGAGGAGTAGGGACGGAGGGCGGAGGCGGATGGTGGAGATGGGTGCGGCTGCGGAGGGGTGACGCTAGCGGCGACGGGGCGGAGTCGTGGGCGGCGGCGTTGCGGCGCGGCGGCTGCGGAGCGGCGGAGTCGGGAGGCGGCGGCGGGAGGGGTCGCGTGCGGGGTGGGAGGTGAGTTGGTACGCGTGCGGAGGGAGGGTGGAGGCTCTGCGGAGGGCGGAGGTGGTCCGGCGTGGCGGAGGAGGTTGGGTCCAGCGGGTGGCTCTAGGCGGATGGCTGTAGTCGGCTTTGGGCGGCGGAAGCGGATGGCTGCGGTCGGCGGAAGGGGAGAAGGAGGGCTTGGCGGGCTGCGGAGTCGGCGGCGGAGGGCGGCTGCGGGCTGCGGAAGGGACGGCGGAGGCCGCGGGGAGGTCTTCTACGGAGGTGGGAAGGAGGGGGGCGTGGCAATCGGCGGAAGGAGGGGGGAGGGATGGTGCGGAAGGGATGCGGCGGAGAGCGGACGGCCACCAGCGGAGGGCGGAAACCGGCGGAGGGCGGGCGGAGGGCTTCTGCGGGTACCGGCGGCGGAGGCTCGTGCGGGCGCGGAGAGGTGTGGGAAGGAGCAAGAGCGGGCGGAGACGATCGGAGGCGGAGGGAGTCGGGTTGCGGAGGCGGCGGAGGGGGGCTTCTGACCGGCGGAGATGCGGGCGGCCGGCGGAGATGCGGACCGGCGGGAGATGGGGGGCGGATCACCTGCGGGGGAGCTGCGGCGGCGGCTAGGCGGCGGACAGGGCGGATTGCGGTGGCGGCCTGCGGAGGGTGGCTGCGGCCTGCGGAGGGTGGCTGCGGAGTTGGGCGGCGGCGCGGAGCGTGGGTGGCGGAGGAGGAAGAGGGTATGCGCGGGTGGCGGAGGAGGAAGGGGGTATGCGGGTGATGAGGAGGGGGTATGCGGGTGATGATGGCGGAGGAGGAAGGGGGTATGCGGGCTGATGGCGGAGGAGGAAGGGGGTATGCGGGCGCGGGTGGCGGAGGAGGAAGGTGGAGAGAGGGGGGGGTGGTGGATGATTGAGGAGGGTGGAGGAGGGGTGGGTTGTGGGTTAGCAAGGTGGAGGAGGGGGGAGGGTGGTGGCCGGTTCCGTGTTCGGTGGTGGGGGAGGGGAACGCCTGGGGTGGAGAGAGGTGGGGGTGGGAGGGGATTTGGTAGAGGAGGTGGGTTGGGTGGAGGCGAGGGGTGGAGTAGGGGGTGGCGGAGAGGTTGGAGGAGGGAGGGGGGCGAGGTAGGGATGGGGGTTGCTGAGGAGGGAGGAGGTGGGTGGCGGAGAGGGATGGGATGCGGAGGAGGACGGAGAGGGAGGGGATGTCTGGGGAAGGTTGATGGTAAAGGGGAGGGTGCTTCTTTTCTTTTCCACAGTGGCCGTCTACACCTCAATGATTTGGGGGTTGCACGATCATCACAGAGAGCCTTGATCAGTATGATGATGGGAGCAATAAGAAGAAGAATGCCGATTATATAGTTAGTTGGGATGAGGGATCACCTCACAGGAAGGGTTGGTTCATCTTAAAAGAGGACTCAAAAGAGAGGAGAAGCAATTGCCAATCTCATCCATTCAAAAAGAGAAACAAAAGAAAGGGAAGTATTGAAAGTTGTAATGAGAAGCAAGGGCCATCCAAAATAAGGCGCCCACTTTTATTGAAATTCATTTAGTAGGTGAAAAATAAAAAAAAAATAAAAAAATCGACGCCAAAAAAAATGCGTGAGCATTTTGATTATTATTGAACCTATTAAAGCATTTCAAAAACACTGAGGAACAAAATAGGAAAAAAGCAATGTTTATGATTTTTGGTGGTAACCCTTGAGTCTGGAGATGTTTACCAAGGGTAGGGTGTCGCCATCCAGTGTTTCCAATTGCACAGCACCCCACGGCAGCATTTTCGTAATGCGAAAAGGGCCTTCCCAGTGAGGGACCCATTTCCCTTTGGTTTGATTAGACAATTGTGGTCTGTGTAATAGAGCTAAATCACCGGGCTTCAAGTTGTTCTGCCATAAATTTCGGTCATGAGCCTCCTTCCTTTTTATCTGAGTCTCTATCAATTGTTTGGTCGCAAGTAGACGAATCTCCTCCACTTTATGTAGTGCTCCTAGCCTCTGAGAGATATCACAATCCTTCTTTCCCTGCATAAATGCTATCTTAGGTGATCCATGTAAAAATTCAAAGGGCTCGATAGGTAAAATGCCATAGACTAATTGGAATGGGGAATATCCAGTGGCCTCTTTGTAGGCTAACCTGTATGCCCAAAGTGTACCTAGGTACGCAATGCCCCATGAAGTGGGTTGCAACATACACTCCTTTCTTAACATTGCAATTAAAACCTTATTTGTCGACTCAGCCTGTCCATTCGCTCGTGGATAGTAAGCACAAGAGGTCCTATGAAGAATTCTATACCTGTTGAAGATTTCTTGCAGGACTTTATTGACAAAATGGGTACCTTGATCAGTACAAATTTCAAGTGGACAACCGAACCTGCAGATGATGTTACTATAAATGAAATCAGCAACAGTTTGGGCAGTGCAATCGGAGGAGGCAATAGCTTCAGCCCACTTTGTGGCATAATCAGTAGCTATCAGGAGATATTTTTCTCTTTTTGGAAACGCGGGAGGGTAGATTGGCCCTACAAAATCTAACCCCCACTTCTCAAATGGTTGCCAGGAGGTGGAAATAACCAAGGGGTTATGTCTCTGCTTTGTTGGCTTAGGTCCACACCTTTGGCAAATGTCACATGCTTTTCCCCATTTATCTGCATCCCTAAATAGTGTAGGCCACCATAGACCCGCATCCAGTATCCTCTGACTCATAATGTGTCCTGGGAGGTGCCCACCACCTGTACCTTCATGTGCAGAGTGAAGGACTTCCCTCACTTCTTCTTCTTCCAAACATTTCCTGAACCGGTCGTCTTTGCCCTGTCTGTACAATTTATCTTCGATGAAGGTATATGGTCTACTCTTGATTAGCAGGCTCTTCTTTTGTACAGCACTAGCCTTTTCTGGATACAATCCAGTTTTAATGAAATTTTTAATGTCGTAATACCAGCCTTGAGCTTTTACAGCAAACAGATGAGCATCGGGAAAATCATCATTGATTCCACTAGATTGATTCATCATATTTATTCTGGATAAGTGATCCGCCATAACATTGTCTTTTCCTGGTTTATGGACTACAGAGAAATCAAACTCTTGGAACAATAATAGCCACCTCCATATTCTACCGGTGGCCTGGGGTTTGTTGAGTAGGTATTTTAGTGGTTGGTGATCTGATATAATAATAAATTTTATCCCCAGTAAGTAATGACGGAATTTTTGGACGGCAAAGACCATTGCTAGTGCTTCCCTTTCAGTCGTACTGTAATTCCTTTCAGCCTTGGTCAAGATTGTACTGGCATATTGAATTGGCCTGTCCATTCTCAATTCTTCACTGGGTTGGGTCAAAACTGCCCCCACTACATATGCACTGGCATCGACATGTATATGAAAGATTTTTGACCACTCCGGGGTGACCAAGACAGGAGCACACACTAACCGTGACCGTAATGTCTGATATGCTTTTTCCTCCTCTTCTTCCCATTTAAAGGGTACTTCCTTACCTGTAAGTCTAGTCAGAGGTCTAGCTATCTCTGCATACATTTTTATGAACCTTCTATGATAACCAGTATGCCCCAAGAAACTCTGGATCTCTTTAGGGGATTTAGGTTTAGGCAACTTTAATATAGAAATGATTTTGTCAGGATCTGGGGCCATACCTTTAGCCGACACCACATGTCCTAAGAGGGTTCCTTCTGTCACAAGGAAATGACATTTGTTTGGATTGAGCTTTAACTTAGTCTCCCTGCATCTTTTGAAAACATTCTGCAGCTGCCTCAAGTGGTGGTCCAAACAATCTAGAGGAGTTTCCTTGTGAGATCCTGAAAAAACGAAGAGAAGTCATCCATGAAGATTCTAAGTGACTCCAGCAATAGGGGGCCAAAAATGAGATTGACCGTTCTGTTAAAGGTGGCTGGAGCATTTCTGAGCCCAAATGGCATTTTTACATACACATATGTTCCCCAAGGTGTGATAAAAGCAGTCTTTTCCCGATCCTCTGGATGTATTGATATTTGATTATAGCCACTGAATCCATCCATAAAACTATATAAGGCATGCCCAGCCACTTCTTCAATGACCTGTTCTGCAAAAGGCATAGGGAACCCATCTGGAATGGTCACCTTGTTGAGAGCTCTAAAGTCAACACAAATTCTGATTTTATTTGTATTCTTCTTCAGTACTATAACCATAGGTGAGAGCAACTCTGAGTGCTCCACAGGAATGATGATCCCTGCATCCTCCATCTTTTGGATTTCCACATAGACGGCTTCGGCATACTTTGGATTGAGTCTATAGCTCCTTCCTCTGATGGGTCTGGCTCCATCAATCAGAGGGATTCTGTGCTCTCCATAAGATGCAGGCACTCCTTCTAAGTCTTTATAATGCCAGGCAAAAACATCTGCATACTGGGTCAAGAATGATTTTACCTTTTCCAGGAGCTCTGGGTGGCTCCACAACCAAGTGGCCACCAGAACTGGTTGAGTATTGTTTTGAGTGTCTAAGTGTATTTCTTGGACCGGATTTCTTGTTACCATATTATCTCCTTGTGCATCTGCTTCCTTGTCTTCTTCTACTAGCTTTTCGTGCATTGCTTCATAAGCAGGTGTATTTTGGTGGGGTTGATCCTCCGCTTCTGTTTCCATGCAAATGCTCACTGTTTGCATCATACTAGTGTTTCCTTGATTGTCTGGGCCTTCTTCTAAATGAATTTGTGTCAGCTCCTGCCCTTTCTTTTGTACCCACATAGTGTCCTTACCCCAATCATGAATGACACTGGCATGCCTCAGCCAAGGTCTTCCAATTAAGAGAGGAAATCCTCCTTCAACCTGGGGCAATCTTAAAACCACAAAATCTAGAATGAATAGATTACCTTGTACTTCAAGTGGAACTTTTGGGATTACCCCCAAGGGCCTTACTTTGCTCTGATCTGCCAAAGTAACCGTGAAATTTGCAGGTCTTGAAGGGTGGAGTCCAATCCTTTTCATGGTATGTTCAGGCATCAAGTTAATGCCAGAACCACCATCTACAATAACACCTTGAAATTCATGACCTTTGATTGATATTGTAAGCCGAGGACTTTTATAATCTGTAAGGGGTGCTTCCCCCCTAATTATCCCTTTATGTAAAATAGCAGTCTTGGCCACTAAGCTTGTAGTAGAAGCCTCATCAATTATCTGCAATAATTCTGACCTGAATTTCCCATCCATCTTTATTAAATAAAAAATACTAACCTCCTTCTTCATTGATTTGAGTAGTTTTGAAGCCTCTGACTCTTTAAGAGAGTGAACTTCATTTGCTTTGCCAAACTCTTCTTGAGCCCTGTTGAAGGCATGCCCAATGGCATCACTGGTGCCTATGAGACATTCATTGTGGTTTGTGTCTGCACTTGTAGTATCTTTGTCTTCAATTGCAACTCTGTCTTTGTTCAATTCCTTAATTATCAATTCTTGATTTTCTATCACTTTTGCCGTTCCCTTGTTTCTTGTCTGTACTGTAAAAGATTCGAGTTCTTCTAATTGTACCACTCTGGTAGATGGTGAGGGTTCATTGGCCTGAGGTAATTTTTCCTCCTTGTATACAGAGATCAATTGGAGATGGGGTCCGGAAGTAGAAGCTTGATTCTTAGGACATCCATTGGTATAATGGTCTCTGGCTTCTGGACAGTTCCTGCAAGGAGGTGCATTTTCTGGGAGAGTGCACCTAGATTGGTAGTGCCCGCATTCTCCACATCTGAAGCAAATAATTGGCCTTCTAGGCCCATTTGCAAAGTTAGTTCTCGGTCTAGGATTATAGTTGATACCTTGGTTTGCTGCTGCTGCCATTGCATTTGCTGGTGGCAAAAGTCCTCCTTGTGTCCAGTATGTCGTTGTCGGCATTCCCCTTACTTGGCATTCATGGGCCTCATGCCCAATCTTCCTGCATAATTGACAAGTCACATTTAGCAAAGGACATTCACTTACTATGTGCCCTTGCTTGCTGCACATGGAGCACCAGAGTCCGTTCTTAATGCCGCCTCCTTTGAGTTCTTGCAACTCCTGTCTCAGCTGAGCTAGTTCTTCTGCTTGGGCTTCCTCTTCCTTTTGGAGCTTGAGGGCTTCAATCTCTTTTCTCAGCTGAGCTACAGTAGTCTCCTCCTCTGTCTAGGGCTTATTCCTTTTCAAGCCCTCCAGTTCCCTTCTTAACTGGCTCACTGGGTCCTCCAGTTCTGTACCATATGATGGTTGGGAAGAAGTTGTACCATACTGGTGCCTAATCTGTTCCAAGCGTGTGGCCGTATTGATGAACTCCTCAACAGAGGCAGTAGGTAGCACTAACTCTTTTATTTTGCATTGGGTGACCACAGGTAGAGGTTTGGCTAACCACTTCTTGACAAAGAAGTCGTGTGGTGGATTTGGTAGTTTAGCCATTAGTGCTTTCGCCCTGGTCACGAAATCTGGGAACTTTTCTCCTGGACCCAATTTCAAGTTTTCCAATTCTTCTATAATGATCTCAGCCGTGTTGCCATGCTGAAATTGATTTTTAAAAGCCTCTTTCATCAAATCCCAAGAGGTAAAGTGATTTTCAGCAAACTGGCTAAACCACTTGTCTGCCAGACCTTCCAATGTGGCGGGGAAGAGTATCAAGAAAGCATCTTCCCTACCCATTAGACCTCTAGTCTTACATAATGCAAGAAATCTTCGAATGTGCTCATCTGGGTCCTCATGGGCTAAACCTCTGAAGGAGGGAAATTTTATGTTTAATCTGGAGAGCAAGATTTCTAGGTCCACCTGTCCTGCCATGCTTCCCACCGATGAAGTCGATGAAAGTGGACTCGATGATCTTCTGTTCGTCTTTCTTCTGGTCTGCTTGCACTTGATCCTCAAGGTTTGTGACCGGGTCGCGGTCATGAGCTATTCATAATCCACTTAAAATGAGACACTTGATAAAAGTATGTACCTTTTGGCCCACTGGAGTAGTGTTGTCGACACTGGAATATTGCTCTCCAATGGCAATATATAGTCTCCTATGCTCAAATCTCCTTGGATGTCCCACCGTGCGTGCCAAATTTGTTGGGGATTCGGGGACAAGAAGGAGTTTGAGGGTTTGTAGGAGAAAAAAGAGATGATGAAAATGGAATAACAGTGAGAACTTCTGCAAAGGAATACTCTTGGAAACCTTGAATATTGATTATCTTCAACAATTACAATGACTGCACACAGTCTAATCAATGACTAAATACAACTTCAGAGAATATCAATTACTGAAGACCAATTATCTCAAGTCCTCTGGCGGCGGCCTCTCCTGCACCAATCCTTCACTTGCTTCACGCTTCCCTTGTGCACACCTTGCACTAAGCTTCCACCAAGCTAAGGAATTGGTCTCTCGGCGCACACACACAATAGACCTTGGGACTCTTGGAATCCAACCCGCCTTCTCTGCACACCTTCCTCTTGACACCTCTTGCACTCTTTAGTGTCGTTGCACACTGGTGGCTCTTCTTGCTTCCTCTGAAGCTCTCTCTTGCTCCTAGCTCTCAATGTGTCCTCAAGAATAGCCTTTGTCCTCCTCTTGAACCCGCTGGTCCCGTGACTTCTAACTGCCATGGACTCTTGGGCTTCCTTTGATGTCCCAAGATTCTCTTTTTAGTTAGCGGCTAACAAATTGCCCTTTGTCCTGTAGTGGCTTTAGTGTAAAACCAAAAATTTTAATGGGAGTCATACTTTCACTTGTGAGTACACTTTTCCGCTTCACATGCCTTCACATTCCCTTTTAATTCTTCCTTTGTGTACTAAGGGGGGTTCACCTAAACCTTCCCAAATACTTTAAAACACATTCAAATACGCAACCCGCTTCTCCAATTTACCCTTTGCGGGACAATTAATTGTCACTTAGGCACTTTGACTTTGCACCTGTTGGCTTGATGAACATGACTTTTATGGGCTCAACACAGAGCAATAGAGGTAAAATGGGAGATAGTTTTCCTTCATTTATTGATAAATTGGATAGGAACAACTATCAAGCTTGGTCTCTAAGGATGAAGACCTACTTACAAGGAAGGAGTCTCTATGGATACATCTCAGGAGATGAGGAATTGCCCTCATTCAAAGCAAGAGGATTACCAACTAAGGAAGAACAAGAAAAGCTCAACACATGGTGTGCTAAGGATGCATTGGCAAGGTCATATTTACTCAACTCTATTTCTGACTTTCTTTTGCCACATATCAGAAATTGTAAGACATCCCAAGAAACTTGGGAAACCTTGTCATCATATTTTTCCTCCAATACAAGGGCTAGGAAAAATCAATTGTGGATTGAATTCACAAGACTAAGGAAGCAACCTAAGCAAGTTGTTTCAGAATTTGTGACCAAAATCAAAGATGTTGCAGATCAGTTAGCAAGCATAGGAGAAGAGATTGAAGAAGAACAAATTGTAAGGCAAGTGATCAATGGAATCAATGCTGATGACAAATGGGAAAGCTTCACCACTGCAATGGATCTCTACATGGACATGCACACTCCAGATCTTACAACTCTCATGGGACAACTATTTACACATGAAGCAAAGCTCACAAAAACTGGAGATACATCCAAAGGTAATAACTCTTCTGCCCTATACACTGATAAGAAGTTTAAGGATAAAGGCAAGAGCAAGAAGGTGGAAGATGAAGGCTCTACCTCCCAAGCCAACTATGCAGGGAGAGGAAGATCTTCAAGAGGAAGGGGCAGAGGAGGTAAGCAAGGTAGGGGGAGACCCTATAACTCATCACCATGTAGCATTTGTGGTTTATCAAATCATACTATAGATGAGTGTTTCAGGAATTACAAAAATCAGAGAGGAAGAGGCTACCAAAGAGGTGGATACTCACAGTCAAGAGGAAGGTTTAACCATTATCAAGGGCACAAAAACAATTACAACAACAATTACAATGGCAACTAGCAAGGAGGATTCAAAACCAAAAAGGACTACAACAACTACAAAGAGGAGCAGGATGACTCTCTTCTGATCATGAACATGACTTCAAAGTCAGGTACAAATGATGATCACCTATTCTACATTGATTCAGGGTGCTCAATCATGTGGCTGGCAATGTGGCACTACTCTCTGATCTTGAGGAAACAAAAGGTAAACATCAAGTCCAAACAGGTGATGATACAAAGCATTCAGTAGTTAAAGTTGGAAATGTTAAGACTTGTGATGGTAATCAGAATTTGTTGAGCAGGTTACTCTATGTACCAACCATTACAAAAAATTTGATGAGTGTTGGTCAGATTGTGGAGAAAGGTTTGCAGGTCAGATTCAATCAATATGGAGCATATGTGGAGGACCCAAGACATGGGTTCAAGAGGATTGCTAAAGGAGAAAAATCAGGTAGACTTTTCACTTTTGAGTTGGAAGATACAAAGAATATTGCATTATACAATTATAAAGATCAAACACTTTCAGAGCTTGAGATTTGGCACAAAAGGTTAGGGCACATAGGAGAAAGAACCTTGAAACAAATGTGCAGGGACCAATGTGTGCTTGGGATACCTAATGTATCCAAGCAACATATGATTTACAAGTGTGGTGCTTGTCAATTTGGTAAGTCTCACAGGTTACCCTTCTCCAAGAAAGGATATATGCATAAAGACTATCTAGAGCTTGTACACACAGATGTTTGGGGACCTAGCAAAGACCCCTCAGTCTCTGGATCAAGATACTATGTGTCTTTCATTGATGATTATAGTAGATGGACTGTATTATACTTTATGAAGCACAAGGATGAGGTATTTAATTGTTTTAAGAAATATCTTGCATTAGTTGAAAACCAGACAGGAAGGAATTTGAAGAGGCTAAGGTCAGGTGGAGGAGGTGAGTACTTCTCCAATGAATTTGAAGACTTCTTGCAGGACAGAGGCATCAAAAGAGAGATAACCACAAGGTATTCTCCTGAACAGAATGGGGTAGCTGAGAGAAGAAATAGGTTAATTGTTGAGACAGCTAGATCTATGCTTAATGAGAAGAAGTTACCTAACTATCTTTGGGCAGAGAGTGTTTCTATTGCCACTTACCTCATAAACAGGTTACCATCTAAGTCACTTGATGGTATGACACCCTATGAAGCATGGCATGGTAAGAGACCATCATTGGATCACTGCAAAATATTTGGATGTGTAGCATATGTGCACATTCCTTCTCAGATAAGAGGTAAGCTAGACCCGAAGGCTGAAAAATGCATTTTCATTGGGTATGATTTAAATAAAAAAGGTTACAGGTTTTATAATCCTACCAATAAGGGATTTAGTGTAAGCAGAGATGTGATCTTTGATGAAAATGATTCTTGGTATGAGAATGAATGCAGGAAGGTCAAACTACCCTATGATTTGGAAGAGGAATTTCCAAAACTTGCAAAGGAGGAACCCACTTAGAATGAAGCCTCAGATTCAGATGATGAAGACACTATCAACCTTGAAGAATTCAAAGCATGGAAGTCCAAGGGCAAAATGAAGATGAAGAAGCTTGAAGACATTCCTGAATCATCAACTCAATCAATCAGAAGATCTCAAAGAGAAAGCAAGAAACCTATCAGATATGGGTATGATACATCTCTTGTTACTAAACATTCAGTTTATCTTGCCAAAGATTTGTCAAATGAAGAACCAGGTTCATATGAAGAAGCAATAACCAAATCAGAATGGAAAGAAGCTATGGATGAGGAGATTGATGCTCTTAAGGAGAGTGACACATGGGAGTTTGTATCCAAGAAGGATTCTATGAAGGTAATAGGATCCAGATGGATCTATAAGTTGAAAAGAAATCCTGATGGAACAATTAATAGGTACAAAGCCAGATTGGTAGCCAAGGGTTTTTCACAAATCCAAGGCATTGACTATGAAGAGACATTTTCTCCTGTGGCCAAGATGCCAACAATCAGAGTGTTGGTAAGTGTGGCTGCATCAAAGAATTGGAACATGTACCAATTGGATGTCAAGAATGCTTTCTTGAATGGATGGGTTTCAGAAGAAGTTTATATGTCACAAACTCCTGGCTATGAGGACCCTAAGAAGGTAACTTATGTTTGCAAATTAAAGAAGGCTTTATATGGATTCAAGCAGGCACCTAGGGCATGGAATTACACGTTAACTACATACCTCCAAGACCAAGGTTTTGTCATGAGCAAGGCTGGCACTTCTCTGTTCATTAAGAGAAGTAATTCAGAGGTAATCTATCTCTGTGTTTATGTTGATGACATCATCATTACAGGTAATGATGTCAATGGAATCAGGTATATGAAAAACCAGATGATGAAGGAGTTCAAGATCAATGATCTTGGTTTATTGAAGTATTTTCTAGGGCTTGAATTAGTTTACACTAATTCAGGGATATACATTACTCAGAAAAAGTATGTACAAGATATGTTGAAGAAGTTTCACTTGCAGGATGCTAAAGTAGCAAGCACTCCAATGGAGGTGAACCTAAAGCTAAGTGCCCATGAAGGTGATGAAGTCAAGGACATTACAGGTTATCAGAGTATGGTGGGTAGCTTGAACTATGCTTCTCTTATAAGAATTGATATTGCATATGGAGTAAGTGTGCTAAGTCAATTTATGCACAAGCCAAGGATACCCCACTTATAGGCTGCCAAGAGAATCTTGAAGTATCTCAAGGGTACACAGAACCATGGTTTGTATTTCCCTTACACTTTAGATATTGATATAAAAATTTATTCAGATGCAGATTGGGTAGGATGCAAGGATGATAGGAGGAGCACTTCTGGATATATCTCTTTTGCAGGTGACAAACCAATTTCATGGTCTTCAAAGAAGCAACCTACTGTTGCTTTTTCGTCAACAGAGCAGAGTATAGAGGACTAGCTAATGCCACACAAGAAGCAATTTGGATTAAGCTTTTGTATACAGAATTGGGCTTATATACTAGGCCACCAATTATCTTTGGAGATAATACAAGTTCTCTTCACCTTGCAGCTAATCCTATCTATCATGCTAGGACCAAACACATAGAGGTTCATTACCATTATGTGAGAGAGAAGTTGATAAGCAAGGAGATTCAACTTACCTATGTATCAACCAACATGCAATGTGCAGATTTGTTGACTAAAGCTTTGGATGGAACAAAACTTTGCAGGTTCAAATCCATGATTGGATTGTAGGATATACTTGAAGATTGAAGATGAAGACTTAAGCCAAAATGTTTGGCTTGAGGGGGATCTGTTGGTGTAAGTTGCAAGCCTACACATTTGGCTCAAAGGGTACATCAAAGGATACACATACATGAAGAAGCATAGGAACATATGCTAGTGGTTAATTACCACTTTACCTCATTGTAAAAGTCAAATTGACTTAGAATCTTTTTTGTAATTACCTACCACAATGAGTCATGGAAAAGGAGCTCATTTGATTGAGGGAATATCTCCAAGCTTTTAGGAGCTTGATCATAGAGAGCCAAAACTTGAATTTGAATTCAAATCTTTACTCATCACATATAAAAATGAACTTGAAAAGTCGCGGGGAGAGAGAGATCATTCCCGAGCCTCATTCTACTGAGTTTGAGTGTGTGTGAGGTCTATACCATAGCCTACACCTCTCTACACCATTAGGCAATGTCATTCATGCCAACGGGATTGTATACAAATGTTAACTAATAGATACATTTACATCATTAATCTCTGAGTTCTCTGTTAGTCTACTCAAAAGTCTGTCAACTTGTCAAGGGCATATCTCAGTCAATTCTCCAACAACTCAAGTGATACAAAGCTTGTTGGATTCAGCTTAAAGTCATCTACATGCTATCAAAGTTTTAAGTGATATTATTCAGCCATTTCAGAGAAATCTGCGTCGAGGTGAACTCTGGTCAATTTCTGCTACAGTCCTAAAAAGTCGGGGGTATAGCTAAACTTGCTAAATTGATTTCTCTTAGCATAGTTTATCTTTTTACATCATTCCACTTGCAAATGGTAGCTTACTAAGCTAGCTAAGTACATCTAGAAGGAATTTTATCAATTTCTACTGTACTGGTCACACTGAGCAAAACAGCCAGCAAGTGTCAAGACTAAAATAGAAGGTTTTCTTGAGTTTGTGAACTTCAAAGTTATCTGTTTTGGTTCAACCATTACACACATCACTTCCAAAGTACATAGGCCATTTTTTGGTGATATTGGAAAGCTTAGAAGGTATACTTATCAACTCTGAAGCAAAAGAGGGCTGGTACAAAGCAGGATTAGCACTACCTACTCAGTCTCTTGGAGCATCCATCCATCTATCCCAACATATATGTGTGTGTGTATGTATGTATGCATGTGGGTGTATGTATGCACGTGTGTGTATGTATGCATGTGATTTTATGTGTGTTTGTCTATGTGTGTGTAGGTATATGCATATGTATGTGTATGTGTGTATGTGCATGTTTATATATGTATGTGTGTATGTGCATGTGTGTTTATGCATGTGTGTCTATGTATGCATGTGAGTGTGTGTGTTTATGTGTGTGTATGTATACATGAATGTATGTGTATGTGTGGGTATGTGTATGTGAAAGCATACATGTGTATATATATGTATGTGACTTTATGTTTGTGTATGTGTATATGTGTGTATGTATATATGTGTGTATGTGTATGTCTGTGTATGTATATGTGCATGTGTATATATACATGGCTGTGTATGCATGTGTTTGTATAGTGCGTGTGTATGTGTGGGTGTATATGTGTATGTGTGTATGCATGTGTGTATGCATGTGTGTATGTATGTATGCATATGCACGTGTATGCATGTGTGTGTATGTATGCATGTGTCTATATGTATGCTTGTGTGTGTATGCATGTGAGCGTATGTGTGTGTGCCTATGTGTGCATATGTATATGTGTATGTATCTATATGTGTTTATGGGTATGTGTATATGTGTGTATGTGCATGTGTGTTTGCATGTGTGTGTATGTATGTATGCATATGCATGTGTATGAATGTGTGTGTATGCATGCATGTGTGTGTATGTATGGATGTGAGTGTATGTGTGTGTATTTATATGTGCGTGTATGTGAGTATGTGTATGTGTATATATGTGTATGTATGTATGCATATGCATGTGTATGGATGAGTGTGTATGTATGCATGTGAGTGTATGTATGTGTGTCCATGTGTGTGTATGTATATGTGTATGCATGTGTATGTGTGTGTGTATATGTGTATGTGCATGTGTGTGTATGCATGTACGCATATGAATGTGTATGCATGTGTGTGTATGTATGCATGTGAGTGCATGTGTGTGTGTGTGTATGTATATGCGTATGTATGTATGTGTGTGTGTGTGTATGTATACATGTCTATGTATCTGTGTCTATGCATGTGTATCTATAGTGTGTGTATATGTGCATGTGTGTATGCATATGTGTGTGCATGGATGTGTGTGCATGGGTGTATGTATGTATGTATGTATGCATATGCATGTGTATGCTTGTGTGTGTATGTATGCATGTGTGTGTATGTATGCAAGTGTGTGTATGTATGCATGTATGTATGTGTGTGTGTCTATGTGTGTGTATGTATATGTGTATGTGAGAATGTGTGTATGTGTATGTGTATATGTGTATGTGTGTGCATGCAAATGTGTGTGTATGTATGTATGTATGCATATGCATGTGTATGCATGTTTGTGTATGTATGCATGTTAGTGTACGTGTGCATGTGAGTGTGTGTGTGTGTGTCTATGTGTGTGTATGTATATGTGTATATATTTGTATGTGTGTATGTGTATGTGTGTGTATGCATATGTGTGTATGTACATGCATGTGTATGCATGTGTGCATGTATGTATGCATATGCATGTGTATGCGTATGTGTGTATGTATGCATGTGAGTGTGTGTGTGTGTATCTATGTGTGTGTATGTATATGTATATGTAATTATATGTGTGTATTTGTCTGTGTATACCCTTTGTGTGTGAATGCATGTGTGTATGCATGTATGTGTGTATGTATGCATATGCACATGTATTCATGTGTGCACATGTATTCATGTGTGCATATGTATGCATGTATCTATGTATGCATGTGTGTATGTATGCATGTGAGTGTATGTGAGTGTGTGTGTCTATGTATGTGTATGGAAGTTCATAGAGCATAATTTATGGTTAATTATTGTAAGTAAAAGTTTCATTGATTTTATATCATTCAAATTGTTTTGTTCTCATTAATTAACATACTCACACTTACGCATTCACATGCAGATATACACATATACATGCACATGCGTGCTCACACATGCACATACACATACACAAACATTTACTTATACATACACATGCACATCCACATATATACACACTCATACACATACACATGCACATACATACACATATCAACATACACTAATTACACATACACATACACACATGCATATTCACAAACATATCTACATGCACATGCATCCACATACACACACATACACACATAAACACATACACATACACATACATATGCACATATATATACACATGCACATGTAGATGCATGCACACATAGATGCATGCACATGCAAATGCATCCACATGCAAGTGCATGCACATGCAAATGCATCCACTTGCAAGTGCATGCATATGGATTCTCATAGATATACACACATACACATACACATCCACATACACATACACATACACATACACATACACACACACATACACATACACATCCACATCCACATACACATACACATACATATACACATACACATACACATACACACACACATACACATACACATACACATACACATACACATACACATACACATACACATACACATACACATACACATACACATACACATACACATACACATGCACATACACATACACATACACATACACATACACATACACATACACATACACATACACATACACATACACATACACATACACATACACATGCACATACACATACACATACACATACACATGCACATACACATACACATACACATACACATACACATGCACATACACATACACACACACATACACATACACATACACATACACATACACATACACATACACATACACATACACATACACATACACATACACATACACATATACTCAGACACATACGCACACACATACACACACACATACACATACACACACACACATACACATACACATACACATACATATACACATACACACACATACACATACACATACTGTTAAGGCCGCCGGAATATTACTTAGAAGAATCCTTGTAATTAGAAAAGTCGCGCACCAAAAGGGTGTAGCGCAAACATTGTGTCGTTTCTTTCTAATCAATAGAATATGTGCGGAAGAGATGGCAGGGAATCTCCGGCTTGTTTGGTTTGGGCGATGCTCCGGAGTCGATTCTGTTTTGAAGTTATATTAATTGCAGAATTGTCTGTACGAATCTGTATTCAAAGTTGAAGTAGAACAGGTACTGTGTTACTATTTACTGTGTTGAAGTGAGGTGTAGTAGTAATATTAAAGAGAGAGTGAGAGTGTTGGGTACATAATCGCAGTGATCATGAAGATTGTTATGCGCCGAAGTGTAATTGCATCTTCTATAATTGTTCGGGATGAATCAATGAAATTGATAGTCTGAAATTAAGTAGTGAATTGGGAAAATATATATAGGGCCTCTGAATTATCAGACACCTGACCATCCCAAGAAACCACGAGTAAGAACAGAGTAACTGTAACGTTTAACACTAGCACCGGCCATGGGGCATGGAGTAATCAGTCGGTGCATAGACTAAGAGT
Organism: Ceratopteris richardii; assembly: GCA_020310875.1. NCBI lineage: Eukaryota > Viridiplantae > Streptophyta > Polypodiopsida > Polypodiales > Pteridaceae > Ceratopteris > Ceratopteris richardii. Next base: position 26,552,810 of record CM035422.1, read on the forward strand.
TGAGAAGAATCAGATGATATATGCCTATAACACGTTCCAAAGAATCATACCCGAAGTACAGAAGGGATCAGCATCCCTAGAAAATTCCTAGCACATTGGGCACATCTCCGAGTAGTAGTGGTAATGGACAAACGTTGGAAGGAAAGCGCAAAATTTGGGCCAGTGGAGTACCACCTCAGCATTTCCTAGTGCAAGGATTATAAGGTATACTAGAAGTGCAACCAACCTGATCTGTGAAAAGTAAGACTGGTGAAGTAAGCATTGGTTTCGGTGACAATATGGAATGTTCTGGTAGCAGTTTGTGGAATTCCGGTGGAACCTCGAATAATTTCAGGGCCGGATTGCTGAGTTTTGGTGGAAGTTTCATTCTTGCTTCTGATTTTGAGGGAACTAGTGTATTGTTGAATGAAAGTTTTGGTAGAAAGCTCACTACAAAAGTCCATTACGACGAAGGGAAATTGGCTGAAGGTGTGTGGGAACGACTTAGCAATATCCCATTACTGGAGGGCATGCAAGACAACAGGGCAACACAACAGCAATTAGGTGTAATTGGTTCAAGTCATTCGGTAGTAACATTTCCTCTTGATTCAAACACCATGAGTGGTTCGTGATAGGTTCTAACGCCCAAGGAGAAAGTGATTATACAAGGTTTTATTTTGTTCAAATCCCTCGGAATCGATCCAATTGGATTACCTGGAACCCTTAATTACCCCTCGAGGAATCCTTCCTTTGTATATGTACTAGTTCATATGCTTCCCGACAAACGCACCAAAATGATAGGCCTCTTAGTCCAAGGAAAAAGATGATTGTTGTCGACCACATCAATAGTCTTATTCAAAAGTACCCTCCATTGCCAACACCTAAATTCACCACGATGACCTCCTCGGCCATTACGTCCCGATCCTTTTGACTTGATGTCACTTATTCTTCGAGAACCCTCAGACCGGTGAACCAGACTTCTGCTTTCTCCTTGTATTTACCAATCAGATCAAGTGAGCTACCTTCAAATATCAGGGAGAAGGACTGATACTCTTTGTCTAGGCGGGTATACCTCTGAAATGTTACCTCTGCCCACAAGAAGTAACAAAAGACAGATATGACAGATTCAAACATGGAGAAACATCCTTTTCAAATGCGATGACCATCTCGCCCATGCTCCAAGGGCTCGGATGACCGTCATGAGAATATACTTGGTCTTTTCATCACCCTTCAGAAGGTCCTGAGAATATACTTGGGAAGTTCATCAAGCGTAGACCTCAAAGAATCGATATAAAATATTGGCATCTTCTTTCTCAGACAATTGCCTCGAATCACATCAGTTTTATATGATGTAATCAATCTCGTCATATGTTCCCTTCATCGTGAAAGAAGCTGCCAGAACTAGACATCTACATATAATTTGGAATGTAGGCAACCCTGTAGAGAGCACTCAGCAAACAGCCCCACAGGAAGCCTCCAATCTCCACTGTTTTGAAGATTACCATTTGATAGATACATCGCTTCCCTTCTATGTAGCTGCACACATCAAGAAAAACAAACCCCCTTCTCTTCCTTTCCACAACTACTCAATCGTTTCTTGCAACTTGAATACCGCCCTCCTTTGCTCTATGCTATGTCTATAACTGCTCCTGGAATTCGTCATGCCTCAATACACCCCAATAGAAACACAAGAATGCTCCCATCCCTTGCATTGCACTCCCCTCTAGTCATTCTCAGATGCCCTCATGTCTTCTCTGAAGCAACTCTCTCCCTCCAACACTTTTTCAATGTCCTCGACCTTCCTCTGCAATCTTCCCAGATGACCCTCGTTCTTTTTCCTCTCGAATCCCCTCATGAAACTTCTGTCAATCCCTCCCGATGCTACAAGGCCTTCAATGAGTGCACACTCCCTCTATCCCTAAGAGATCAGTCATCATATCACGATTTTTGAAGGAATAGAGCTTCTCCAGTAATCGACCAACATATTCAGTGATAAGTTTGAGAATGATGAAATAGGTTGTTCACATCTAAAATCCTACTGAAACAATTTAACTAGCAGAGCATATACAATACCTCATTTCACAAAATGAGGGCAGGTGAGATGTCTCGACTCTATCCTCCAAGAAATGGAAAAAGATGTTTGCCTCTTCGAAACGTTCAGTGCAGACCTATATACTGCGAGCTCCTCTTGTATTGATGTGCTAGACAGTAGCTTTGCCATAGCTTTAATTCACGAGTTACCTTGACATGAGCTTTCCCGATTATACAGGAGCATCACACACAACGATCTCTGAGTAGCAGTCTAGTTCGTACCCACCTTAGAAAGTCGTTTCTCTTTTCTGCTTCAAAGTGAGTGCGATAGATGTTGCCGATTAATCCTTACTGCGACGTGTAAAGATCTCCGTACAGCCGAACAGGATAGGATGAAGCCATAAGCTAATTCTGATTTCCCCTCCAGCACCACGCGGTCCTCCTGCTGCCTTTTTTTTCTCCTCGATTTTTGGAACTCGAACCTTCTCCCACGGTCTACTGAGAGCTCCTGTACCTGTAGAGACACCCAAGAAAGACCACCAAAAAAACCTAGAGAGAGCCCCCCCTTATCTTCTCCCTTCCAAAAATTTTTTTTAAGCCAATCGACTCCCTCCTTTTTGATAAGACGACGTGGGCTTTTGTGGCTCTTCTTTCTTGTATCCCCAATGAACAATACCACAAAGATAACAATCCCAGTCGGAAAATGACAACTCCAATGCCTGTGGACTCATCAACAAGCTTTGCCACAAGCTTCCAACAGATCGAACGGGTCAATTTCTCCATTTCTTTCCAGATTTCTACGTCCTCATCATCTATCCAATACACCGGTGTAGCAGACCACACCAAATATCCCCCAGGCCTCATGTCCGTAGGAGGGGCTCTACACACTCCAAATACTTCTCATCAATCGTCGATTCCACTCTTCAAATACCTGAAATCAAACGCATTTTCCTGCCAAATAGAACCACATTAGTGCATTAAAACCAACCATTTTCTGAGCTAACATACTCCCCTCTTCTTATTTGCGAAGTCGTCCTCGACAAGCCACTCTACGCTGCAATATAATCAAAACAGCCATTAAATGTCAGTGCACAACTAGTTTGCATACCTTTCCATCGAGCCAATACTCCAAGTGGACCTGCACTCATTGAAGCTATTAGTGCTAAAAAAATCAATCATGAATACATACAAATCATTCACCTCCAAAATGATCCAAGAACATGCACATATATGTAATTCCATTTCAGCCATGCATCAATTTGCTCTTACATTCCATTATGAAAAATGGTATCAACCAAAATAACACATGCACACCTTTCCATGAATTACACATGCACTATCATTGCGAAAAACAGAAATGGAAAGACCGAAATAAACAACAACAACTGAAATGAATTCAATCGGAGATGCAACATACCCAAAATGCATACCCCATTATTGCACCTACTATTCGCTATGTACAATTATTCCATGACTAGACACTTCCGAAGAATCCCCATCGTCGTCCTACAAAAGCTATCGAGACTCGAGTACAAGTCAAGACCTACATAAAAACCTAGAGTGTCCCACATACTAGAAAAACCCTCAGATAGAGCACACAGGTTATAAAGCAAGACCGTTGCATTACCTCGCTAAAGACTCATCCATAAGTACATATAGAGTCTCTGTGCCTTCAAGAATGTTGATTCAAGGTGAGCTGATCTGTCGCAAGCCATCACATACCAATCACACAAGAAAATAACGTTCCCTTCCAGGCGATCATCGCCCTCTCCTCTCTCTCTCTCCCCCTCAGGAGTGGGGAATAACTCCATATGAAAAAAAAAAAATTTATTTATTTTCACACGTTGGCCTACATTGACACTGGATGCGATTCGTGGACCTGACCACCCGATCAGGTTGATTCCACCCATCTACCAATGCAATGTAGCGCACAACACACAAACACACAATGATAACATATAACATATATCAGCTAGCCCATAACGAAGCTGGATGCGGCTCATGGTTGTGACCGCCCGGCCACAATGGTTCCACTTACCTACCAACCCGTTATGGCACGTAGCTAAGACATAAACATATACATCCCAAGCCTATGGCGAAACTAGCTGCGGCTCGTGGTCCTAACCACCCGGCTAAGATAAATCCACCCACCTACTAGCCCACCATAGCGCATTGGTACGATCACAACAACACAATATTTTTTTTCTTTTCTTTTTCTTCATTTTTTTTTTCATAGTTAATTAGTTCACCCAAGTCCTGAGAATTAGGGAGAGGAAGAAAGGGACTTTCCCACTTTCCCACACATGCATGCAAACATATACACTCTAGCCTTTGACAGATCAACCACCTCTTCACTCCATTCTCTCAATTACAGACACTACATATGTATCCATCGAGTTGACTTTTCACTAGGTAACTACAGTCGGCTATGCCTTAGTCCCTCGTATACCTATCCTTAGGTGTCCTAGAATGTGAGTCTCCGGGATGTCTCATGTAGCCTCACATCGTACCCGCATCCCAACGACTTCCCTAGGGCGAGTCAGGCTCAACTTCAGGAGCTCCGTCATCACTTCCTATTGTTAGCACATCTGCCCAAGCCCACGTGATATCATTTTCCTCATTAGGCATTTCCCTAGAAGGATCGAAATAGTAATATCGATCTCCCGCCCATCCTACATGTCGAGTCAGGTATTCCTCAAAACACTCAATATAAAATGCAACACCCAAACCCTGGTTTATAAAGCATACCAGCCAATGCGCTTCCTCAACATCATATTCCGTCTCCAAATCGTCGACATCTATGTCCATGCGGGCGAATGTTTGGTCCGAGAAATATATCCTTAGCTCGTACAAGTAGAGTTGCGTTATTTGATCTGCCATTTTGTTACTTAGCTCCTAACAGTCTCTGCGCAATACAAGAAAAGTAATTAGAAGTCCAAAATTCTTGAGCTAGCACAGGATCATATTTATGACAATCAACAATCATAACTAACATATGCACATATATATAAATATATATATAACTATATATGTATGTACAAGGAATCTACTACGTCCTTCTGCTTGGATCTCGTCTGGCTTCTCCCGTCCTAATGTCACTTGAAATATGGTTTAACTCGAAGCGCGTTAATCTTCACAGGAGCATATTCTTCTCCTAAATCTTGAATTTGCATGGAACCATTAGAGTTGAGTTCCACCACCTTAAACGGTCCTGCCCATCTTGTCTGTAACTTCCCCGGGAATTTATAATATTTACTATCATAAACTAGCACCAAATCCCCTTCTTGAATCATATAGGTCTTGAGATTCTTATCATGCCTCTCTTTACGTCTCTTCTGAATAGCTTCCAAACTTTGCTGTGCGATGAGTCTCTTTTCTTCCAGCTTGACTAGTTGTATGTACCTTTCCTTCAATGATTCTTCTTCTCCCAGCCTGGCCTCGATGGCCGCTCTTAATGTTGGAACTTCTTTTTCGATGGGAAAGATGGCTTCCTCGTCGTATACTAGGGAGAACGGAGTGCTCTTGGTTGTCACTCGGTAGGATATTCGATATGCCCACAAGGCTTCCAAAAGTCTCTCATCCCAGTCTCTCCTATGCACAGCTACTGTCTTTGTCAGAATCTGTTCCAGCACCTTGTTGGTGACCTCCACTTGTCCATTTGCCCTCGGATAATATGGAGTACTTTTTCTATGTTTGATCTTATATAATTCCATTAATTCGTCGATCAATTCGTTGACAAAATGTGTTCCTCTATCACTCACTATCTCCAACGGGCATCCGAATCGAGTGATGATTTGTTCGTACAAGAATTTAGCAACATCAATGGCTTGGTCAGTCTTCAGAGCTTTGGCTTCTACCCACTTGGTAACATAGTCAGTACAGACCAAGATATACCTATTGGATCTTCGTCTTGAGGGAGGATCAATAGGCCCCACAAAATCAATTCCCCACTTCTCAAAGGGCTTAAGAGCGAGCACCGGCGTGAGAGGAGCAGCATGTGCCAATGTGGGTTTGCCCATTCGTTGGCATTTGTCGCATTTCTTACAGTATGTGTGCGAGTCTTTGAACAGCGTTGGCCACCAATACCCAGCTAATAAAATCTTTCTTGCCGTTAGTTCACCAGCAAAATGCCCACCACAGGGTTCGTCATGTAATGCTCTCAACACGAGGGTTGCTTCTTCTTCCTCGAGACACCTCCAATAAATGCTCTCATGAACAAAATATCGATAGAGTTGCCCCCCAATGATGCTATGGTGCTTTCCAATGCTAACAGTTTTTGCTTCTCTCTCTTGCTTGCTCCTGGCGGATATTTAGTGGTGCATAAGAAGTTCACCAAGTCGGCATACCAAGGTACTTTAGCATCAACCTGGAATAGATGCCCATCAGGAGCATCATCGGGCACACCAGAGATTGGCTCCTCATTAACAATTCGAGATAAATGGTAAGCCAATATATGTGCTTTGCCTGGTCTGGTTACCACTGTGAACTGAAATTCTTGGAGGAGTAGCATCCACCTCATCAATCGTCCTGATAACTCTGGTTTATTAATGATATACTTAAGGGCTTCATGATCCACATAAAACGTGAAATGTTTTCCCATCAAGTAATGCCGATACTTGTTTACCGCAAAGATCATCGATAGGCATTCCTTCTCTGTAGTCGTGTAGTTCCTCTCAGTGCTATTCAAATTGCGACTTGCGTAATAAATAGGGTGGTCCAACTTCTTTTCATCGGCTTTGCATAGCACTGCTCCAACCGCAGTATGAGAAGCGTCGGTATGCACATGGAATTCTTTCGTCCAGTCAGGTGCTACCAAAATTGGTGCATTTATCAATCTCTCTTTGATCGAGTCGAATGCAACTTGACACTCTCCAGTCCATTGGTATTGTTGGTCCTTCCTCAAAAGATTCGTCAGTGGTGCCGCTATGGATGCAAAATTTAATATAAATCGTCGATAATAATTAGCATGCCCCAAGAACCCTCTGAGTTGCCGCAAGTTTGAGGAGGTGGAAGTTGTCCGATCTTTTCCACTTTATCCTCGTCAACCGCAATCCCTTTTTCGGAAATAACATGTCCCAAAAGCAATCCTCTTCGTACTCCAAATGTACACTTTTCAGGATTCAATGCGATGCCTTTTTCAATGCTTCTTCTTAAAATCGCTACGATCCTCTCCATCATGTTTTCATCGTCGCCTCTGATCGCAAAGACATCGAGAAATATCTCCATCCAATCCTGCAAGTAGTCTTGATATGCAGCTATCATTGCCCTCTGGAATGTGGCTGGTGCATTGCATAATCCAAATGGCATCACACGATATGCGTACGTACCCCATTCTGTCGTGAAAGTAGTTTTTGATTGATCCCCTTCATGGATTTGGATCTGGTTGTATCCACTGAAACCATCGAAAAATGAGTACAATTTATGGCCAGCTACTCTGTCCAAGATTTGATCAGTAAAGGGCAAAGGGAAATGATCCTTCTTCGTGCGCTCGTTCAACTTTCGATAATCTATGCAAATACGGATTTTCTTATTTTTCTTCGGAACAACTACAATTGGTGATACCCACTCGCTGGACGCGATGGGATATATGAATCCTGCTTCCAATAATTTGGTCAATTCCAGCTTGATCAATTCCGAGTAGACTGGATTCGTTCGCCTGAGTCGTTGACATATTGGTCGGGTACCTTCTTCCAAATCTATATAATGTTGGCAGATTCGGGGATCAATTCCTCTCGAATCACTGTATGACCATGCAAAGGCCTTGCTGAAATTTTTGAGTGCCAATTTAATGCAATCTCGTACTCCATCTGGTAGCTCTGACCCCACGCTCAAGAACTTTTCTGGAAAAACTTCCCATTTTTCCACTTGAGCTTCTCGCAAATATTCCTTATTCCTTGATGAAGTTGTGATTGGAATGTGCTCTCCGATCACGCGTGCATGGTTGGCCAATAAATCATTGTTTTGTTCTGTTTCGATTGAACCTAATTTCTTTAATTCAGCTTTTGCAATGGCTTCCGACGCTTTAGTCTTACTCTTCGCTTCTTTTTCCGATTCTCGACTTCTCTTTAGAATCTCTGCTTCTAGCATTCTAACTCTTTCTCTCAACTGTTGCACTTCCATTGTCGGAGCTAACTCCAGTTTCAACTCTTCTCTTGAAGTTCCCTTCTCTAGGGATTGAGTAGCTTTATTTTTACTTGCGTCTATACTCAACATGTAGCACTCAAATTCTCTTGTATGCGTCAACCATCCTAGCAACTCCTGATCGGAATCGTCGTTATAGAGCAATGGATTTTGATACTCTCCCATCTTCGTGTCTTGATTCTTAAAGAGCTGCAAGCTGAACCCGTCTTGAAGCAGATTCTTGTAGGTGTCCGTGTTCAAAGAAAACCTAGCTCGTGCAATCTCGTGCCTTGCTTTCTCCTTCTCTTTCTTTTCCATCTCATGGACTATTATTGTTTTCTTCTTGTTGCTCGAGGGTGGGGATACTTGCAACTGAATCCGATCAGACTTTGGCCCTATTGAAATAAAACCTGTGCGCCAGTCATGCACACATTCGGCTTGCACTAGCCATGGCCGCCCAAGTAGGATTGAGAAGGTAGCCTCTGAGGTCCTTGGTCTTACTATCAGATAATCAACTTTAAACTCTAGACCGCCCACAACTGTGCTAACATTCTTCAAAAGACCCGCAGGCTTCACTTGTGTTTGATCTGCCATTCTCAAGGACATCGGCGTTTCTTCCATGTGGTTGAGGCCCAAAGCTTTCATCATGAACTCAGTCATAAGGTTGACTGCGGCTCCACTATCTAACTGAGCATCGGGGACTGCATATCCTTTAATCTCGACCGTCACAGCTGGAGCATTCGAATCGATTTGCGTCGTAATACTTTGAATGATTCCTTGGACATCTTTATCTTGTCTCTTTTTATCTCGAGCTTTCCTCGGCTTCTTAATATATTCGTTGTAGAATTGTTTCCTATAAGCAGGTGAACATTTTAGCAATGTGCCAATATCCAGCGTGACTTCCGTGTCAACGAGAAACTTTACGATGTCCACTTCCTCCGAACTTTGTCTTTCCTTTCTACTCTTAGGAGTCTTCAATCTTTCAGGGAATGGTGCTATGCCTGGCACAAACTCCTTAGTCACGGGTGGAAGGATCTCAATTTCTTCCCCATCCTCAAACTCTTGCTGCTCAGCAAATCCTCCAACTTGATTTTCTACCGCTCCATGCTCAACTATCTTCTCTTGACTCCCTTCTTCGCTTCCGCCTTCTCGATGTTTCTTTGAATACTCTTGGGTCCTTGTAACTACTGCCACAGTGGGATCTTTATGTGGTTTCTTGGCCTGGTAAGCATCCACAAAGTGCATTGACGAGCTAGAGCCTTCTTGAGGGTTCGGTGTCTTGAACACTACTCCGATCGTAGGAACTTGCTCTTGAACTCTCGATGTGGAATGCATCTGAGTATCAACATAATTCGAGGACCCTACTGGTCCTTTTTCCTTGCCGGCGGCAGCCCTTCGTTTTGGACAATCTTCATCAAAGTGGCCCTCCCCACTACAGTACCTACATAGTGGGGTATAATCAATTGGTTTCTTTTCGTTTGGACATCTAGATTGAGTATGGCCAAAGCCATGGCATCTCCAGCACTGGATTGGACCATCTCTTCTTTGATCACGTGCGGCTCCTCTTGGATAGTCTTCTCCTTGACCCTGAGCACCATATCCATACGTAGATCTGTTTTCCCAACGAGATGTAGGTGGGACACTTTGAGCGGGCAATCCCGTGTAAGGTCTTTCTCTTGTATCTCCTGATTTCATGCTCCTCTCTTCATAGGCTCTCTTGTTGTAACATCGGTCCTCCGTGTGATTTGTTCTTCCGCAAAAAGTGCAACGCATTCTAGGTGGTGATCTATCTGTGAATACTCTCGAGACTGTAGGGCATTCTGAAGCCAAATGGCCGTAACCATGACACTTTCCGCACCATGTATTCGATCTAAACACTTGGTTGGGGTTTGTAGTTACCTCTGGTTTTACTGTGTATGTTTCTTGAGTCATTGTGGTAGCTTTTATAGCTTGCATGACCAACTCCAATATTCGTTCTTCAGTTAGCGCAGGCTTTGCCTCGCCTGGCGTGCTAGTGGCAGCTACAAAAGCTGGGGTCGTCAATGCGGGACTTCCTTGGCCAGGATCTTTTATTGGAATATTTCCTGGGCCTCCCATTGGCTCGTATAAGAGCTCCATCTTCCTTTGTTGGCATAATTGTACTTCCTCCCAAAGCCTCGCTTGTTCCTTAGCATTCATTAAAGTCGCAGGTCTTGTCAGGCTGATATGCTGCTGTGCCGTAGGATCTCTCAATCTCGAAATGAATCTTCTTTTCAATGTCTCATCGTTCGGGGCATTCGCGCCCATCTTTCTTACCAACGTTTCCATTCTCTGAATATAGTTATTGATGCTCTCATTGACTCCCTGTCGCAAATAATCCATTTGTTGGGCCAATCTATCTTGGAAGCCTTGTCGTCGAAACTTTGCCAAGAAGGCTTCCTTGAGCATTTGATAAGTTCCACACTCTTGTGGTGTCAGATTCCCATACCAATTGGATGCCTCATCACGGAGAATAGCCGGAAAAATTCTCAACCTTTGACCCTGGTCAACTACCTCATTAGCCTCACAAGTAACTTCAAACAGCTGGATAAAACTATCTGGATCTTCGTCCCAAGCACCTGAAAACTTGGTGAAGTCCCCCTAATGAACCGAAATCCGTTGAGCCATTTCAAACAGAGGTGTGATGTCAATATCACTTCGATCCCAGAAATTTAGCGCACATGGCTTCAGGATCCCTCCTTCAAACTTCCGCACTTGATTCGCGACTCTCCTACGGGAGTACACGTTTTTGGCTGATTTCTTCGAGCCAATCGAGGTCCACTCACCTGGCGGTTCCCACCTTCTCCTTTCTCTTTCAAGGGCTCTTCTCTGAGCGCGTTCCTCTCTTTGAGTTTGTGTTGCTCCTGACAATGAGCTCCCCTCGCTCATGTACTAGATCTTGGGGTCCGCAAGCTCGACCAACCTGTGGCGCTAGGCGAACCTATGGCACTCTCTTATAGAGACGTACCAAGCTATTCCTGGCAGACGCACCAAAATGATAGGTTCTAACGCCCAAGGAGAAAGTGATTATACGAGGTTTTATTTTGTTCAAATCCCTCGGAATCGATCCAATTGGATTACCTGGAACCCATAATTACCCCTCGAGGAATCCTATCTTTGTATATGTACTAGTTCATATGCTTTCCGACAAACGCACCAAAATGATAGGCCTCTTAGTCCAAGGAAAAAGATGATTGTTGTCGACCACATCAATAGTCTTATTCAAAAGGACCCTCCACTGCCAACACCTAAATTCACCACGATGACCTCCTCGGCCAATACGTCCCGATCCTTTTGACTTGATGTCACTTATTCTTCGAGAACCCTCAGACCGGTGAACCAGACTTCTGCTTTCTCCTTGTATTTACCAATCAGATCAAGTGAGCTACCTTCAAATATCAGGGAGAAGGACTGATACTCTTTGTCTAGGCAGGTATACCTCTGAAATGTTACCTCTGCCCACAAGAAGTAACAAAAGACAGATATGACAGATTCAAACATGGAGAAACATCCTTTTCAAATGCGATGACCATCTCACCCATGCTCCAAGGGCTCGGATGACCGTCATGAGAATATACTTGGTCTTTTCATCACCCTTCAGAAGGTCCTGAGAATATACTTGGGAAGTTCATCAAGCATAGACCTCAAAGAATCGATATAAAATATTGGCATCTTCTTTCTCAGACAATTGCCTCGAATCACATCAGTTTTATATGATGTAATCAATCTCGTCATATGTTCCCTTCATCGTGAAAGAAGCTGCCAGAACTAGACATCTACATATAATTTGGAATGTAGGCAACCCTGTAGAGAGCACTCAGCAAACAGCCCCACAGGAAGCCTCCAATCTCCACTGTTTTGAAGATTACCAGTTGATAGATACATCGCTTCCCTTCTATGTAGCTGCACACATCAAGAAAAACAAACCCCCTTCTCTTCCTTTCCACAACTACTCAATCGTTTCTTGCAACTTGAATACCGCCCTCCTTTGCTCTATGCTATGTCTATAGCTGCTCCTGGAATTCGTCATGCCTCAATACACCCCAATAGAAACACAAGAATGCTCCCATCCCTTGCATTGCACTCCCCTCTAGTCATTCTCAGATGCCCTCATGTCTTCTCTGAAGCAACTCTCTCCTTCCAACACTTTTTCAATGTCCTCGACCTTCCTCTGCAATCTTCCCAGATGACCCTCGTTCTTTTTCCTCTCGAATCCCCTCATGAAGCTTCTGTCAATCCCTCCCGATGCTACAAGGCCTTCAATGAGTGCACACTCCCTCTATCCCTAAGAGATCAGTCATCATATCACGATTTTTGAAGGAATAGAGCTTCTCCAGTAATCGACCAACATATTCAGTGATAAGTTTGAGAATGATGAAATAGGTTGTTCACATCTAAAGTCCTACTCAAACAATTTAACTAGCAGAGCATATACAATACCTCATTTCACAAAATGAGGGCAGGTGAGATGTCTTGACTCTATCCTCCAAGAAATGGAAAAAGATGTTTGCCTCTTCGAAACGTTCAGTGTAGACCTATATACTGCGAGCTCCTCTTGTATTGATGTGCTAGACAGTAGCTTTGCCATAGCTTTAATTCACGAGTTACCTTGACATGAGCTTTCCCGATTATACAGGAGCATCACACGCAGCGATCTCTGAGTAGCAGTCTAGTTCGTACCCACCTTAGAAAGTCGTTTCTCTTTTCTGCTTCAAAGTGAGTGCGATAGATGTTGCCGATTAATCCTTACTGCGACCTGTAAAGATCTCCGTACAGCCGAACAGGATAGGACGAAGCCATAAGCTAATTCTGATTTCCCCTCCAGCACCACGCGGTCCTCCTGCTGCCTTTTTTCTCTCCTCGATTTTTGGAACTCGAACCTTCTCCCACGGTCTACTGAGAGCTCCTGTACCTGTAGAGACACCCAAGAAAGACCACCAAAAAAACCTAGAGAGAGCCCCCCCTTATCTTCCCCCTTCCAAAAATTTTTTTAAAGCCAATCGACTCCCTCCTTTTTGATAAGACGACGTGGGCTTTTGTGGCTCTTCTTTTCTTGTATCCCCAATGAACAATACCACAAAGATAACAATCCCAGTCGGAAAATGACAACTCCAATGCCTGTGGACTCATCAACAAGCTTTGCCACAAGCTTCCAACAGATCGAACGGGTCAATTTCTCCATTTCTTTCCAGATTTCTACGTCCTCATCATCTATCCAATACACCGGTGTAGCAGACCACACCAAATATCCCCCAGGCCTCATGTCCGTAGGAGGGGCTCTACACACTCCAAATACTTCTCATCAATCGTCGATTCCACTCTTCAAATACCTGAAATCAAACGCATTTTCCTGCCAAATAGAACCACATTAGTGCATTAAAACCAACCATTTTCTGAGCTAACAGTTCGCAATAGCAACAACACGAACAACAACATCAACAATAACAACAGCAGCAGAAGCAGGCCATACCACCACGATCGGTACCCACTGGAGTTACATATATGAAATTTGGCAATTTTTTGGGTGATGGTCCAGATGCACATGTGAGAACTTTTGAAATTAATTATGCAATACTCAACTATCCAGCAGATCTGGCATATAAGGCCATAGTTAATGAGGGTGCTCGGTGGTTAACTGAATATGACATTAACCATTTCGGCCAGTATGATGATGTTAAGGATGCCTTCTTACAACGATTCCGATTGAAGAAAAATGCAACTGAGATTTTTGACTATTTGCAAAATAATCAACAAAAACTGCACCAGAATGTGCAGGAGTATGCCACTTTATTTCGTACTCATCTACGACAACTGCCATCGGCACATGCCAACCTACCAGATGATGTGATCACCTACTGGTTTATTAATGGGTTAAACCCTCAACTCAAACAAGTAATGATCATATGATGTGTGGGTGCAGTCATAGGTATGGCATTACAGTTGGAAGATAAGGTGCGTGGATTCGCTGAAGATTTGGACTGGTTGAAGGAACCAAGGGTACGAGTGAAGATTCATTGAAACAAGTGTATTGCACAAAATGTAAGAACCCAAGACACACTGCTTCTGCATGTGCATTGAACCAAATGTACTGTGCTATTTGTAACATGACGAGTCACTCCATCGAAACATGTCCATATAATGCCAAAGTACAGGCCAGGCCAATCGTAAACGCTATAATACAAGAGCAAGGACAACCGGCTGCTCAGTATGTGCCACCCCAATTGAGGAATACTTCCTACCAAACTTATAAAACCTATCGGGGAACACGAGCAAAAAATTTCGGCCAGACTCGATGGAATTCCGATCAATCAGGTGAAGGAACATCCCTCTTGCCACCCAGATGCCATTTTTGTGGTGATATTGGACATATCCAAAGATATTATAAAAAGGCGTTCGAGTATGATAAACGAAGAAAAGAGCGACAGAATGCAATGGCCAACATGGTATATATTTCAGTAGCAGATACTCAAGGGACGGTAATCCAAACCCGGTCCGACAAGAAATTACAACCAGCTACTGAGATTTTTTGAGCCTGGCATTCGAGAACAACAGAGAGCTTTTACTAAAGCTAGTATGTGGGCTAGTCAAGAACCAATAGTTTTTCTAGAACTAGTATCGGTGGTTCAGCAAACAGTACCAAATCCACCACCGGAAGCACCGATTCCGGTGAAGGCACCGTCGGAGAGTCCATCGAATGCGGTAAGAAGCACGTCGAATTTTGATTCTATGTGGAATATTCTCTCCCAATCCTCCATTACAATACCATTGGGGCAACTGTTAACCATGGTTCCGAGTGTAAGACAACAATTTTAGCAACAAGTTTGTCCAGACTCTTCGTGTACACCTACTACGGCTACTATTAGTCCAGAAACTGATTCTATGATGGACCATGTTGTTCCTTTAATTATGGTATGGTACAAAAACCACAAAATCACTCAAGTGTTAATTGATGGAGGTTCTAGTGTGAATATTGCGATAGCCGCCCTTTGTAAATGGTTAGGATGGACTCAGATTGAACGTGTTCAGTTTTTTGTGCGAATGGCGGATCAGTCCAGGGTCATCCAGTGGGTTTGGTATTGATATACCCATTACTCTTCAAGGAGCGGTGTTCAAAATGACTTTTGTTGTTCTGGAATTACCGGACTCAACTCTGGACTACAATTTGCTATTCAGGAGGCCCTAGCTGAAACAAGCCAAAGTATTGCAGGACTAGTCAACGCACGAGCTTATTTTCAAAAGCAACCACCGGCAGTATGTCGTTCTGTTAGATGAGATGAAACCATGCGACCTCCATGCTCGACCCTATGTAGCCGAACCTGTGCATATGTTGGATGGGCTTTCAGATGATGAAGAAGAAGCTTTTCTCAAGGCTAACCACGATTTGCTCACCTTCGGGACAATTGACTTACAAGCGGTTGTAGATAATTAGAATCCGGTCGTCTGTTCGGTAGTTCCAGTTCCAGAAGAAGGGGACCTAGCTATGGATCCAGCTTTGAATGCCTAGAGTTTCCAGCATTTATTCCCGTCACTGGAGGATATACCCATGCCATGACAGTTTTATGTACCGGAAGATCAATTTATCACCTGCGATTTGGGAAATGAGGAAACACCATGGCTGGTCAAGATTAAGGCAGGATTACCAGAAACTTTTCAAAATAGTCTACTACAGTTGCTAACAGAGTTCCAAGATGTATTTGTGTGGGACTATCGAGATATGAAAGGGTTGGACCCTCGCATCTATCAACACCGCGTGATGCTTAAGCCAGATGCATGTCGAACCACGCAACCCAGTTACCGCATGAACCCAAATTATGCTGTTCAAGTGAAAGCTGACTTGGATCACTTGTTGAAAGTTGGTTTTATCATTCCCATTGAGCATGCACAATGGACTTCACCTATTGTTATCCTCCCAAAGAAAAATAAGAGTTATGTATCTGTGTGGATTATCGAAAACTAAATGTGGCGATCGTACCGGATCCCTTCCCACTTCCCTTTCTGGATTGTTTTGTTCTAATGCCCAAGGAAAAAGTGATTATACGAGACTTTATTTTGTTCAAACCCCTCAGAATCGGTCCAATTGGATTACCTAGAGCCCACAATTATCTCGCAATGGATTTTTCCTATGTCTATGCACTAGCTCATATATTTCCGGTAAACGCACCAAAATGATTAACTTCTAAGTCCAAGGAAAAGTGCCTTTACACAATGATGTTCTACCCAACTCTCCTGAAACTAGGTCAATTTTGGTTTCCCCTAAGTCCAAAAGTTCACTCCAAAGTTTTGATGGAGGAGGTGAGAAAATGTGCACGATTGGATATCCACCTCTGTGGTCACTTCCTGTAACCTCCCTTTCTTCACTCAACCCCCTCCTTTCACGTCGGGTTCACTCTTGTAGTCCGGTTCTTGCGTGCTTAGGGGTGCATACGGGGTGCCAAGAAAATAAACTTTGGTTGGCTTAAAGTGTCAATTCGAACATTGTTAACTGGTTCCAATTTCACCTCAACTATCCTCGGATTTTTAGTACCCTTCCATGATGGAAGAGGGTTCCCTTGATTATACATCTAAGCCATCGCATCTCTCTCAAAGATTTTACTTTGTGGTTAAAATTTGAATTGAACATAATTGTCATAGCAATTATCTAGATGACCTGCGCATATCATACTCCTAGAATCGTTTACGAGACAACAAAACAACAGGTTCATACATGCATGCATGGCAATTCATATGGATCGAAATCAGATTGTTGAATTTTTTATTATGTGATCTGATCACCATGAAATTTTTATGCATCGTATATCAATTCAAGCCAATTACATTCAGTACGGAACCTGAAGAAACAAATGTACGACAGTAATAATTTAAAGCCCTTTGTTCTACTCATTTAACGAATACACAAAAATTACCACTGTTTTCACGACAGCCTGACATTCCTTCTGAATTACTCTGCATACCATTCGATCAACCAGCACCTGATTTGTCTGTGTGTGTGTGTAGCCCTCGAACAAGACATCATCTTTGTTTACCCATAATGTGCAGAGAGCATAGAATAGCCTTCACTCCAATGTAACTGGCGCTAGACAGTTTACTGAAGAACTCAACTTGTAATATCTCGGTTCTATCGACAGATCAACATTGTGCGATCATATGGCTTCTACCTTGTGCATTTCAACCTCAGACTTGCCTCAGCATAAAGATGGAAACATTACTCTTCCATCCAATTGATTGTCGTTTCTTTGTCAATCCTTTTTAGTTTTTACACATGCATGCATGTCTTCCCTGCTACTATTTGTACCCATTTTTTTACAGAATTGGAAGAGAATGCGTGGAAGAAAATAGATGCCGGAGGGAATTGGCCAATGGGCATGAGGGATAGCGGCACAACATCAATCACCCTTTCCACAGGAGCGCATCCATGCACGAAACATAGGAGCATTTACTATACATAGTGTAATTGAACCATCGATTCCATATCCTCTCAAGACTTCTATTTCTGTTTCAGAGAACTCTTCTCAGATTCGTGGAGAAGATTTTTAGTTACATTGGAATCTGTCCTCATGAACAACAGACTGAAGTGACGTTCCTGCTCCAGCAGCACCAATCTCTTCCAGTCATTTAACATCTGGACTCATCCTATAAGTATGCTCTGTAGTAAGATCATCAAAGAAAAATTGTAACTGAACGACCCTCTGTTCTGATATTTTGCCTTCCTTCTCTTTCTTCCTAGTCACGGAGAAACCTTGTGATCCCTTGTTGCACAGCTGTTGTTATGGTAGTCTTTGCCGCTAAGTAATCCAGGCATGGAAAATGGAAGTGCGCTTCCCCCAGATATGGCTCCATAGCTTATCAATAAGTTGCCTCTGATTAAGCGCAGCAGCTTCTATTTTCCTCTCCGGTCACTTTAGATCCTCGTTGAAGGTAGAAGTGAATCGATCAGCTATTTCACCATGAACTGAGCCTCATACTTGTTCAACTGCACATTCTTTACTGCTAACTACCCTCGGAAATTTCAAATTGATTTCCCTCTGTTTAAAACCCTCAGCCACATGTGATCAACACAGAAGATCGAAACTAGTATTGCGACCCCGTGTTGCCATGTCGTATGTATCAAAGTCTGGAGGAAACGCGAGCCGATTCCCTCCTATCTTTCTTCTTCTGCAACGATTATCTGCCGCGTGCCTTTTTCTCCCTGTCAGATCATGTCTACCCGCTGCCTCCACAGCCACCCCGTGTTCTCTCGACCACTGCACCAGGAGAACCCCTCCATCGAACAGTAAAAATGGCCAATCCCCCCTTATCTTCCAAAAAAAAAAAAGAATTTTTTTTTTTTAGCCAATCGACTCCCTCCTTTTTGATAAGACGACGTGGGCTCTTGTGGCTCTTCTTTTCTTGTATCCCCAATGAACAATACCACAAGGATAACAATCCCAGTCGGAAAATGGCAACTCCAATGCCTGTGGACTCATCAACAAGCTTTGCCACAAGCTTCCAACAGATCGAACGGGTCAATTTCTCCATTTCTTTCCAGATTTCTACGTCCTCATCATCTGTCCAATACACCGGTGTAGCAGACCACACCAAATATCCCCCAGGCCTCATGTCTGTAGGAGGGCTCTACACACTCCAAATACTTCTCCTCCATCATCAAATCCACTCTTCAAGTACCTGAAATCAAACGCATTTTCCTGCCAAATAGAACCACATTAGTGCATCAAAACCAACCATTTTGTGAGCTATAATACTCCCCTCTTCTTATTTGCGAAGTCGTCCTCGACGAGCCAAATTGTTCCTGCGCTCAAATCATCCAACATGTGCCCATCACTCAATCAAATACAAATCTTTACCTTGCATGCCTATTCTCTTCTTCCTCAATGTAGCACCTGCAATCACCCTCATACAATCGTTGGTCAGTACCAAAATCCAATCATTTCACTTACCATCTTTGTCCATCTTCTCGCATCTTCACCGCCATGTCTACCTGTCTACAAACTCATCAAACATATTAGATCATTTTTCATCAAACACCACATCTACTACCAAAATGAGAAACATCCATATCAATCATCCATATCAATGATCCATATCACACATATATACTCAACACACACATCACGATCCCGCATCACACATGCATTCTCGTCACACACAACATACATACATGCAAGCAGAAGACATGTCCACATTCGCTCTCGTCACTCTTCTCGACTACTCATTCAACACGTCACACATCTTTATTCCACATGCATGCTCAACACACTTTCCACACACAGCTTATATATGTAAGCAAGTACCTATCCTCGGATTTTTAGTACCCTTCCATGATGGAAGAGGGTTCCCTTGATTATACATCTAAGCCATCGCATCTCTCTCAAAGATTTTACTTTGTGGTTAAAATTTGAATTGAACATAATTGTCATAGCAATTATCTAGATGACCTGCGCATATCATACTCCTAGAATCGTTTACGAGACAACAAAACAACAGGTTCATACATGCATGCATGGCAATTCATATGGATCGAAATCAAATTGTTGAATTTTTTATTATGTGATCTGATCACCATGAAATTTTTATGCATCGTATATCAATTCAAGCCAATTACATTCAGTACGGAACCTGAAGAAACAAATGTACGACAGTAATAATTTAAAGCCCTTTGTTCTACTCATTTAACGAATACACAAAAATTACCACTGTTTTCACGACAGCCTGACATTCCTTCTGAATTACTCTGCATACCATTCGATCAACCAGCACCTGATTTGTTTGTGTGTGTGTGTAGCCCTCGAACAAGACATCATCTTTGTTTACCCATAATGTGCAGAGAGCATAGAATAGCCTTCACTCCAATGTAACTGGCGCTAGACAGTTTACTGAAGAACTCAACTTGTAATATCTCAGTTCTATCGACAGATCAACATTGTTCGATCATATGGCTTCTACCTTGTGCATTTTTCGCACCTCAGACTTGCCTCAGCATAAAGATGGAAACATTACTCTTCCATCCAATTGATTGTCGTTTCTTTGTCAATCCTGTTTAGTTTTTACACATGCATGCATGTCTTCCCTACTACTATTTGTACCCATTTTTTTACAAAATTGGAAGAGAATGCGTGGAAGAAAATAGATGCCGGAGGGAATTGGCCAATGGGCATGAGGGATAGCGGCACAACATCAATCACCCTTTCCACAGGAGCGCATCCATGCACGAAACATAGGAGCATTTACTATACATAGTGTAATTGAACCATCGATTCCATATCCTCTCAAGACTTCTATTTCTGTTTCAGAGAACTCTTCTCAGATTCGTGGAGAAGATTTTTAGTTACATTGGAATCTGTCCTCATGAACAACGGACTGAAGTGACGTTCCTGCTCCAGCAGCACCAATCTCTTCCAGTCATTTAACATCTGGACTCATCCTATAAGTATGCTCTGTAGTAAGATCATCAAAGGAAAATTGTAACCGAATGACCCTCTGTTCTGATATTTTGCCTTCCTTCTCTTTCTTCCTAGTCACGGAGAAACCTTGTGATCCCTTGTTGCACAACTGCTGTTATGGTAGTCTTTGCCGCTAAGGAATCTAGGCATGGAAAATGGAAGTGCGCTTCCCCCAGATATGGCTCCATAGCTTATCAATAAGTTGCCTCTGATTAAGCGCAGCAGCTTCTATTTTCCTCTCCGGTCACTTTAGATCCTCGTTGAAGGTAGAAGTGAATCGATCAGCTATTTCACCATGAACTGAGCCTCATACTTGTTCAACTGCACATTCTTTATTGCTAACTACCCTCGGAAATTTCAAATTGATTTCCCTCTGTTTAAAACCTTCAGCCACATGTGATCAACACAGAAGATCGAAACTAGTATTGCGACCCCGTGTTGCCATGTCGTATGTATCAAAGTCTAGAGGAAACGCGAGCCGATTCCCTCCTATCTTTCTTCTTCTGCAACGATTATCTGCCGCGTGCCTTTTTCTCCCTGTCAGATCATGTCTACGCGCTGCCTCCACGGCCACCCCGTGTTCTCTCGACCACTGCACCAGGAGAACCCCTCCATCGAACAGTAAAAATGGCCAATCCCCCCTTATCTTCCAAAAAAAAAAAAGAATTTTTTTTTTTTAGCCAATCGACTCCCTCCTTTTTGATAAGACGACGTGGGCTCTTGTGGCTCTTCTTTTCTTGTATCCCCAATGAACAATACCACAAGGATAACAATCCCAGTCGAAAAATGGCAACTCCAATGCCTGTGGACTCATCAACAAGCTTTGCCACAAGCTTCCAACAGATCGAACGGGTCAATTTCTCCATTTCTTTCCAGATTTCTACGTCCTCATCATCTGTCCAATATACCGGTGTAGCAGACCACACCAAATATCCCCCAGGCCTCATGTCTGTAGGAGGGCTCTACACACTCCAAATACTTCTCCTCCATCATCAAATCCACTCTTCAAGTACCTGAAATCAAACGCATTTTCCTGCCAAATAGAACCACATTAGTGCATCAAAACCAACCATTTTGTGAGCTAACATGGATACAATGCTCGATGATGTTGTCGGACGAGAGATGTATTCCTTTTTGGATGGTTATAGTGGCTACAATCAGGTGCACATGGCTGAAATGGACATACCAAAGACTGTGTTTATTACAAATTGGGGTGTATATGCATGTACATGTGGTTCGGTCTTCGCAATGCTCCTAGTACCTTCCAACGATGTATGCAAGAAATTTTTTCCCCCTATTTAACAACCTTTATGCGAGTGTATCTGGATGATTTTTCGTTATCGGGTGATACATCGGCTCACCTTTACCACCTATGTTGCTGCTTCTCTAAGTGTCGAGAGTTCTGGTTGTGCTTAAATCCCAGGAAGTCTGTCTTTTCCATTTTCTATGGCAAGTTTCTCGGTCATATTATTTCAAAGCAAGGTATTCAGGTGGATCCAAATAAAGTGCAAGCCGTATTACAAGCACCTGCCTCGACGACACCCAAGGAGGTTATGCGATTCCTTGGCCAAATATGCTGGCATGGGCGACATCTTCGGTGGCTCGCACATTTAGCCATACCCTTGAATCGGTTGATTACTAGTACTCCCCGACAGTTCATGTTGAATGAAGAGTGCCAAATTTCCTTTGATCGATTGAAAACACTATTAACCTAGGCTCCTATACTGCAAGCACCAAATTGGCAGCTTTCATTCCATATCTTCGTGGATGCATCGGACAGTGCTATCGGTAGTGTGCTCATGCAACAACAGGATAAGTGGTTTTGTCCTGTCTATTATGCTAGCTGACGATTAGCAGCTGCTGAAAGGAATTATTCAGTCACTGAGCGCGAATGCCTCGGCTTAGTCTATTCGGTGAAGAAATTCCGACACTACTTGTTGGGACGCCAATTTACGTTCCATGTGGATCATGCTGCCCTAGTTTATCTTGTCCGTCAGCAACATTTAGGGGGAAGATTAGCGAGGTGGGTGTTGCTACTGCAAGAATTTGATTACATGGTCATACATCATCTAGGCTAAGCTCATGCCTTAGCTGATTTCTTATCTCCGCTTGATTCCGGTGAACCTCCCCATGGAATTGATGATACTACCCCTGCTATCTATGTGACTGATTCAGTCCAAGATGAAGATCAGGAGCTTCCAGTGGCACCTTCATATTATGATACTCTTCTGACCTTCCTCACCAGTGGAAGCCCCCCGACTAATACTTCTACTTTGGCTCGTCGTAAATTTGCCATGTATAGTCGACTGTTTCGGCTTATTGTCGGATAGTTGTATTACTTGGACCCTTCTGGCGCACTCTTACGGTGTATTCCACCCCATGAAGTTCCTTTGGTTATTGCCATGGCACATCTACTCCTTCCGGTGGCCAATTTTTGGTCGATCTTACTTACCGAAAAATTCTGCACAGTGGCTTATGGTGGCCCACTATGCAGCATGATATTGATACTTCTATTAAAGCATGTGATGCTTGCCAACAATCAGGACAACCTTTGCACCGGCATCATTTTCCATTGCAGCCGGTTGCTCCCCTTGAACCTTTTCAAAAGTGGGGCTTGGATTTCATTGGTCCCATTACACCTCCGGTGACGATCACTCATCATGGATATATACTTACTTGTACGAATTATGCTACTCAGTGGGCACAAGCTTGGGCTTTATGATCTGGTACTGCATTAGTGGTGGTTAAATGTTTGATGATTAATGTGCTCTTCCCTTAGAGATTGTTTTGGATCAAGGCACACATTTTGTGAATTCCTTAGTGCAAGCGCTTATTCGCACCCTCCGGATTGTTCATAAATTTAGCTCTCCGTATTATCCTCGGGCCAATGGTCTTGCTGAAAGTACCAATAAAACCCTACTTAACATGCTCAAGAAGTTAGTTCTAGAATGTCCGGAGCATCGGGATCAATTCCTTCCTTCAGTTCTGTGGGCATACCGCTGTCGGGAAGATTTGCATCTTCCAATTGATGGCCCGAAAAATTAAAATATTTATTGGTGAATTCTAAACCTCTTTTATTTCACTGTTGATCAGTTGTGCTAATTGGATTAACTATTTTGAAAATGTTATCAGGTATGAAGGATGAAGCAGGACATATGTTCATATTAGGGTTTACCCTAAGTACTTAATTAATGAGTATTTATATTTATACATGCTAGAAACATGGGTATATAACTCTAGTTCATATGATTTATGACAATAGGGTTCATTTGAAGGGTCTCAAAAGGTTCTAATAGGTTCATGTTAGAGTTTATTTATGTTCCAAAGGGTTAATGATAGGGTTTCTTTAAATGTTAATGAGCTAATGGTAGGATTCCAAAAGGGTTTTAAGGGGTTTAGTGTGCAAGAATGAAGATTAGCCTTAGTTTGAAGGGTTGAAACAATTAATATTTAATGAAATTAATCTATAATTTAACATTGGTTAACCTACAAATTTAATTTATGGTTTAATTTGTTAATTTAATAGTGTGTATACTTTTAAATACTAAGGTTCTAATTGATTAAACCCTTAAACTAAGATTGAATTAAATGATTTATTTAAAATAAGAAATATAGGCTAATTAAATTAAAAATGGTAAATTAAATGGATAAATAACTAGTGGTCTATATGAGTACTAGGAAAAAGAATGGTTTATAGAAGATGTATAACTAAAGTGATTGAAAGAGTGGTTGGAATAAATGATGCAATTAAAGGAAGTTAAAGAGAAACTTTAAATGAATGGTGTATATGAAAATGGTTAAAAGAATGGAGTAAGTGAGTTGTGTAAATAAAGTCAATTTAAAGTGTGGTGAAAGTAAAGAGATTAAAGTGTGGTTGTAGATTAAAAGTTAAAACCAAAAGAGTGGATTAGGAAGGACTTGTGTATGTATTTAAATGTGTGTTGAGCTCAAGTTTCCCCTAATGTTTTTTGCAGGTACTGTCTCTTGCTCTTTACTTTCTTCTGTTTTTCCTTCTTTCTCATTAGACCCTCCTCGTGCTCGGGATATTGAGCCGTCATGTCCTGCTATGTACGATGATCTTGATATGCCCCATGCTGCTGCATGAATGATTGTCCGGCCGAAAGCATGACCATGCCTATTCCGTGGCTTGGTCTGAGTCCCTGCAGTAATGTGTGGTGTATGTGCGTGTTTGTGTTATGTGTGTATGTGTGTGTGTATGTGTGTGTCTGAAGTGTGTGTATGTGATGTATGTGTGTGAAGTGGTGTGTGTGTGTGTATGTGAAGTGTATGTGTGTGTGTGAAGTGTATATGTGTGTGTGTATGTGATGTGAAGTATGTATGTGATGTATGTGTGTGTATGTGACGTGTGTGTGTTATGTGTGTATGTGTTATGTGTGATGTGTGAAGTGTGTGTATATGTGTGTGTATGTGATGTGTATGTGTGATGTGTGTATGTGTGTATGTGACGTGTGTGTGTATGTGTGTATGTGTGATGTATGTGTGTGAGAGAATCTCTCCCTCCCCTCCTCTGCTGCAGCGCGACAGCGCGCACAGAGAAGGAGAGAGAGAGAGAGAGAGAGAGAGAGAGAGAGAGAGAGAGAGTAGAGAGAGAGAGAGAGAGTGAAAGTCTCTCCCTCCCTCGCTGGCGCTGCGCGCAGCAGCGTGCAGAGAGAGAGAGAGAGAGAGAGAGAGAGAGAGAGAGAGAGAGAGAGGTAGGCAGAGAGAAAACGGGGAAGAGAGAGAGAGAGAGAGAGAGAGAGAGAGAGAAAGAAAGGCGTAGAGAGAAAGAGAGAGAGAGAGAGAAACACTCTCCCTCCCCTCCTCTGTCTGAGCGCGGCAGCACGCAGACAGAGAAGGAGAGAGAGAGAGAGAGAGAGGAAAGAGAGAGAGAGAGAGAGAGAGAGAGAGAGAGAGAGAGAGAGAGAGAGAGAGAGAGAGAGAGAGAGAGAGAGAGAGAGAGAGAGAGAGAGAGAGAGAGAGAGAGAGAGAAGGAGAGAGAGAGAGAGAGAGAGGAGAGAGAAGGAGAGAGAGAGAGAGAGAGAGAGAGAGAGAGAGAGAGAGAAAAGAGAGAGAGAGAGAGAGAAAGAGAGAGGCGCAGAAAGAGAAAGAGAGAGAGAGAGAGAGAGAGAGAGGAGAGAGAAGGAAAGAGAGAGAGAGAGAGAGAAAAGAGAGAGAGAGAGAGAGAAAGAGAGAGACGCAGAAAGAGAAAGAGAGAGAGAGAGAGAGAGAGAGAGAGAGAGAGAGAGAGAGAGAGAGAGAGAGAGAGAAAGAGTTAGGAGAGAGAAAACGATTTATATTAACATTAATCTAAATTAAATATAATTATATTAATTAATTAGTTAATATTACATTATTTAATTAATTATATCTATTTAGTTATATTACTACATTATTTCAATTAAATATAAGTACTTTTATTAAGATATTTAAGAAATTGGTATTCTAAATACTTACTTCCAAAAGTTTAATTAGATTTTTTTAGCATATGAGTTACTAAGTGTTATATGCATTAGCATGAATATGTATGTGTATGCATGATTAATATGCATAAGCATGCATGTATGTTAGTATGCATAAGCATGTGTATGAATGCATGTGTTTGAATGATTAATGTGTTAGCATGCATGTATAAATGTGTGTTACCATATTTATGAAAGTATATTAGTATGTATAAGATTATGTGTTAACATGTGCATTAGCAGATATTAGCATTTGAAAGCATGTATGTAAAGTACATTAGTATGCATGAGGAATGTATGCATTAGAGTGTATGTGAATACTTTAATGTATGCATGAACATATGCATGTGTATGAAAAATGTATTACTAGAGAATGTACAAAGATAAGTAGCCCATTAGGGCAATAGGCGTATATACAAGCGGGGGGAAAAAAACCTCCTAAAGAGGGAAAAAAGTGCCCCAGCGGTCCTAGAGTGTTCACACACATCACTACCTAAATATATCAACAAATCCCCCCTGGGAGTGATGCGGTGAACAAGGAGCTGGCACTCATGTATAAGGAAGTGCCAAGCTATGTGGAAATCACTCCACAAAAGGAAGTAAGCCCAAAGCTTTGCGAAAAGCTTCAAACTTCTCCCTAGGCAGAGCCTTCGTGAAAAGGTCTGCAATGTTCTCCTGCGTGGGCACATATGCCAAGCTGATCTCCCCAGCAGAGAACCTCTCCCTGACATAGTGATAATGCACCTCAATGTGCTTAGTGCGAGCATGGAACACAGGGTTCCTCGCAACTGCCAATGCGCTCTCACTGTCAGTGAAGATGGTGGTGGCAGAAGACTGGCCAACACCCAAATCAGCCATAAGGCGTCTGAGCCACACACACTCAACAGTCGCTGTGAAAGCTGCCCTATACTCAGCCTCACAACTGGAAGTGGCCACAGTAGGCTGCTTCTTGCTCAACCAAGATATACATGAGCTACCAAGCATGAAGCAAAAACCACTGGTGGACACACGAGTGTCATAGCAACCAGCCCAATCTGAGTCAGAAAAAGCATGCAAATCTGGCGGTAGTGATCCCCCCTTGGGATAAAACAACCCAAGTAGCCGAGTACCACTCAAGTAGCGAAAGATGCGCTTAACCACTTTCCAATGCGTGACTCCTGGGCAATGCATAAACCTGCTCATCTGTGAGATAGCAAACTGAATATCTGGCCGAGTAATGCATAAGTAAATCAAGCATCCAACAGCCTGCTGATAGAGAACAGCATCAAATGCATCTCCAGCATCATGAAGACTCAATCGTAAACCTGTCTCCATAGGAGTGGCAATAGGCTTAGAGTCTTCAAGGCCAAAACGCTGCAATAATGTGTCAATATATTTTGTTTGACACAAAGCCATTCCACCATCAACGTGCATAAACTCAATGCCCAAATAGTGATGCAAATGCCCCAAATCAGACATCTCAAATGAGGCATGCAAATCAGCCTTAAAATCAACAATATATGTCTCAATAGGACCAGTGAGCAGCATGTCATCAACATAGACAACAATGATCAGAAGCACATCATTAGCACGTTTAACATATAAGGTGCTTTCAGTTGGACTGTTCTCAAAACCATGTGCAATCAGATAGGCATGTATCTTCTCATACCAAGCACGTGGTGCTTGCTTTAAACCATATAATGCCTTCTTTAACCTGCAAACCTGGTTTTCATGCCCTTTCTGCACAAAGCCACGGGGCTAAAAAACATACACTTCTTCATGCAAGTCACCATTCAGAAATGTTGTTTTAATGTCCAACTGATGTACATTCCAACCATGATGGGCTGCAAGTGCACAAATGCTCCAAACACTAGTCATACGGCATGTAGGTGCAAAGGTCTCATCAAAATCAATGCCTCTTTCCTGCGCATAACCCTTTGCAACAAGCCTAGCCTTATACCTGTCAACGGTACCATCAGGTTTACGCTTCAGCTTGTATACCCACTTAGTGCCAATGGCCTTCTTGCCAGGAGGCAAGTCACATAAGGACCATGTACCATTCTTCATTATAGCATCATATTCAGATTGCATAGCAGCCATCCAATTTTCTGAATTCTGTGCTTCATCAAAAGAAACAAGCTCATTCTCATCACAGAGACTAGATGCAGCCATAGCATAGCAATCTGATGCAAAGGAGGCACTATGAGAGCCTGAACGAGTACGATATGACAAAGGTGCATCTAATTTGCTGTCATGCAAAGTCTGCACCAGCCATTTTGGCATAGTTTTTGCCTGCTCAATATCAGCTCTCTCATCAGCAAGTGCATCATGTAAATCTGCATCAGAAATGGAATGATCTGCATCATCATATGAAACCTACAAAGGCTGAGAAGTTGCGTCATCAGGACCAGCACTAGCCTGTCCACCTGTAAAAAGAGGCATCAAAGTATCATACATGTCTTTGGAGCTAACAGATGTCTCCTTACTACATGAAAGCAATGGCTGAATAGCATCTTCCACAAAGACAACATCACGGCTAACCAGAATGTGTTTAGTCTGTGGATGATACAGACGATAGCCTTTACTTTCAGAACTGTACCCAACAAAAATACATTTTACTGCCTTATCATCCAATTTTCTGCGATGTTGTTCAGGCACTAATGCATATGCCAAACAACCAAAAACACGCAGATGAGCAACAGATGGCTTGCGGTCATGCCAAGCCTCATATGGAGTGATAGACTGCAACGCTTTAGTGGGACACCTGTTCAGTACATATGCTGCACACATGACAGCCTCAAGCCAGAAACTATGTGGTAAAGCCTGACTTTTGACCATGCACCTCGCCATCTCCATGAGTGACCTGTTCTTTCGTTCAGCAACTCCATTCCGTTGAGGTGTATACAGTACTGTACACTGGTGTTTTATCCCACGTTCAGCCAGAAATGCATTAAAATCTGAAGACATATATTCCCCCCCTCGATCAGAACGGAGGGTGCCCATTTTACATGCTGACAGATTTTCAGCCAAAACCAAAAACTTTTTGAAGCACATGAACACTTCGGACTTTGCTTTGAGTGGATATACCCATGCATGCCTGGAAAAATCATCAATGAAAGTCACGAAGTAAAGGTAATTTCCAAAAGAGGGTGTCTGCATAGGACCACAGACATCACTATGTACAAGCTGCAATTTCTACGTAGCCCGAACTGAACCATCTTTTGGAAAGGAAGAACGCTGCATTTTGCCCAAAATACAGCCTTCACAGACATGTTTTCCAGGTGCCTCAAGTTTGGGCAAAGAGGACACCATTTCAGATTTCTGCAGGCGTAACAAACTAGCAAAATTCAGATGACCAAAGCGTGCATGCCAAAGCTTTGCATCTGTCATAGCCTCAGAATCATGAACAGCACATGCCGAATCATTCACAGATCTTTCATAGTCTATGAGCTTATACAGCCCACGACATAAGATGCCAGAAGCAATAATCACATCACCATTTGAGAGATCATGGACTGTACACCTGTCATCAACGAATTTCACAACCAAGCCAATCTTGGCTAATGCAGAAACTGATAACAGGTTCTTTTTGATCCCTGGCACAAATAAAGCATCTGACAAAGTGAAAGAACTACCATCAGCAGTAGTCAGAATGATCTTACCAACTCCCATAACAGGATAAGAGGAGTTATTGGCGCATGTGACAGTATTCCCTGTAGGGGCAGGCTCGAGTGAAGAGAAGAAACTGCGCTGCGAGGTAATATGTTTGGTCGCCCCACTGTCAAAGTACCAAACATCTGAGTCTACTGTAGACATGCACTGATCATGAGAAGATGGGTCAAAACTGCAGACAATAGTAAACGCCCATTCTTCTTCCTGCACAAGATTTGTAGACTCTG
The DNA here is from genome assembly GCA_020310875.1 of Ceratopteris richardii. Lineage (NCBI taxonomy): Eukaryota > Viridiplantae > Streptophyta > Polypodiopsida > Polypodiales > Pteridaceae > Ceratopteris > Ceratopteris richardii. The sequence goes on from CM035422.1 coordinate 26,582,732, forward strand.
TTTTTGGTGTAGAGGCCTCTGCAACAACCATTCCAGCCTCTTTCTTCTTTGCCTCTTTAGCAGCGAGTTTTGGACAGTTCTTTATAATATGATCATTTCCTTTACATTACTTGCAGAACAATTTCTGCTTTTCTGATTTCTTTTCATCTTTATCCTGGTTCTTCGATTGTGCAGCATTTGCAGATTTTTGCTTACTAGTAGAAGAGCTCCATTTTCCTTTGCCCTTCTGACTAGCCAGGAAAGCTTGATCTGCAACACGCATAATGGACCTGTTCTGCTTGGACTGATCTTCCTACAACAGAACAGAGACGAATTCCTCAAATGACAAGGCATTCGGATTGCCTTTCATCATCAACCGAAGAGTAGAGGCAAAACTCTGATATGAATCAAGAAGACCATTCAGAACGGTCTGCACAAGTGAGCTATCTGGTATAACCTCATCAACAGAAATCAATTGTTCCTTCAGGTCTTTGATCTTTGTAAGAAAACTGTCCATAGAATCACCTTCATTCATGTGCTCACTCTCCAACTGTTTTCGGAGGTAAGCAACACGAGCCTCATTCCTAGCCTGATACAAAGTGGTAAGTGTATCCCAAGCATCCTTTGCTGTTCTGCAAGAGCGAATGTGAGAATAATGGCACGTTTGACAGACAAGGCTATCAATGCATGTGCCTGGGCATCTCTGCCATCCCAACGAATCTGCTCTGCAGTAGGTGCAACAGAAACAGCAGCACGAACAGGAATCTGCGGAATATCATCTTCGACACCATCTTCATCAGCTCCAGTACCTCCAGCACCTGTATTTGTAGTACCTGTAGTCGCAGGTGTAACAGGACGTCTTTCAACACCCTGCACAATGTTCCACAGTCCTTTTACAACCAGTACATGTCGCATCATATAAGCCCATAATGGGTAGTTGGTACCATCCAACTTATCCTCAACAGCCAACATACGGAATACATCACTACTTTCAGCCATGGCCGGTGACTAAAATACCTTGATGCAGAAAATTGACTGTATCTCAAAAAGTTGAACGGAACTGCCTAGACGAGTTCTGCTAGACCTGTAGCAGACTTTGAGACGCTTAAACTGGCGAACAGAAACTGGTATATACCTTTGGCACAAAAGGACGAAATAGCCTGCACAAGCGCTGCGATAGTGCGTTCGGAGGCCGAAACGAGCTCGGATCGCGATTTCGGCGAATCTGAGACTGCAAACGGAGGAGTGTCGACGGCGCCCTAGAAGAAGCGACGACCTGCTCTAATACCAATTGTTGGAGATAGACGTTTGTGGAAGCACGCGAATAGCACAAGGAAGAAGAAGAAGCTTGGAGCACAAACACACAATACTGAATGTATTACTAGAGAATGTACAAAGATAAGTAGCCCATTAGGGCAATAGGCGTATATACAAGCCGGGGGAAAAAAACCTCCTAAAGAGGGAAAAAAGTGCCCCGGCGGTCCTAGAGTGTTCACACACATCACTACCTAAATATATCAACAATGGGCTCGAGGTAGTACGCGGGTATGTTGATCCCCTTTTTATAATCATGTTTGGAGCGAAGGTTTGAATTCAAATTCAAACTTCTACCTAAAAGATGAATGCTAAAGTGTGGGATAGATTCCATCATCACTCAACAACTAATTGATTCATGATTTTAGAGCTTCCTAACTCCATGTGGGTGTAACCCACTTTTACAAGGATAAATATGAGGGATTTTTACAAGAGACTATTCATACATAGTCTTGCATAGGTTATGCCAATAAATCAAGCATAAGTTAATCAACCAAGTATGTGGACTTGGTTTTAATTGCACCAATAGCTCCTTCTCAAGCCTAACATGCTTGGTATTCATTCCTCCTTGATTTCTTGCAAACCAATCATACCTTTGAATTTAGTGAGTTTTGTTCCATCTAATGTCTTGTTCAAAATGTGTGCACATTGTTGATGAGTTGACACATATGATAGTTGAATTTCCTTGCTCACAATATTCTCTCTTACACAATGATAATGTACTTCAATATGTTTAGTCCTTTCATGAAAGATTGGATTGGAAGCCAAGTGAATGGAACTCATGTTGTCACGAAAAATACTTGGAGTTTCAATCTCCAATCCAAGATCTGTAAATAGTATTTTCATCCACATTGCTTCTTGAGTAGTTATGGCAAGGCCTCTGTATTCAGCTTCTGTGGAAGAGAGAGCAACTGTGGGTTGATTCTTAGATGACCATGAGACAAGTTTTGTCCCTGCAAAGGTAAGATATCATGAGGTGCTCCTTCTATCTTCCTTGGAGCTAGCCCAATCTGCATCAGAAAACAACTTGAGACTTAAACCAGATACATAAGGGTAGTATAAGCCTTATTCATGGTCCCTTTGAGATATCTAAGTATCCTCTTGGTAGGATCCATGTGAGGTTTCTTGGGTGTGTGCATAAATTGACTTAGCACACTCACACTATAACATATATCTACCCTTGTTAATGTAGCATAGTTCAAACTACTCATAAGGCTTAGATAACATGTGATGTCTTCTATGAGTTCAGCTTCATGTCAGCTCAATTGATGACAATCGTCATTAGAGTACCTGCAATCTTGCATCTTGAAATTTGTCAACAATTCTTTAATGTATTTCCTTTGAGTAAGGAATAGACCATGATCTTTGTATACTACTTTCAATCCTAGGAAGTATGTGAGTGAAGCCAAGTCACTTATCTTGAACTCTTCTTGCATCTGCTCCTTGATTTTCTTTATCCCATCTGCATCATTTCCTGTAAGTATAATATCATCCACATACACACAAATAGATGACTTCAGAATTACTCTTGTTTTATGAAGAGTGATGGATCTACCTTGCTAGGTTGAAATCCTTTATCCTGCAAGAATGAAACAAGCCTATGATTCCAAGCCCTTAGGGCTTCTTTGAGTCCATATAGATCTTTATTAAGCTTACACACATAATCAGGATGTACTTGATTCTCAAAACTAGGTGCTTGTGCTGTATACACCTCTTTTGTTATCCATCCATTAAGAAATGCATTTTTTACATCCAATTGAAGTATCTTCTAGTTCTTGGAAGAAGCAATACTCATCTTTTCCACAAGAGAGAAGGTCTCCTCATAATCAATTCCCTGAGTTTGTGCAAAGCCTTTTGCCACAAGCCTTGCCTTATGCCTATTAATGGAGCCATCTAAGTTCTTCTTCAATTTGTAGTAGATCCATCTTGAGCCTATCACCTTCATTGGTGAAGACTTGGGAACTAATTCCCAAGTGTTATTTTCCTCAAGAGCTTCAATTTCTTCTTCCATTGCATGCCTTCACTCTGATTTCTTCTTTGCTTCCTCAAATGTTGAGGGTTACTCTTGATTTATGTCATTTGCTAGATAGATTGAATGTTCAGTAACTAGAGAAGTATCAAACCCATACCTCTCTAGTTTTCTTTTCTCCCTCATGGACCTTCTTAGGCCATGATGTGATGATTCTGCCTCTTGTTCAAGTTCCTACATTTTAGCTTTACCTTTAGACTTCCACATGTTGAGTTTTTCAATCTGCCTTCCTTCATCTTTTGAGTTATCATGTTCTCCAATTTTAAAAGGGTTATCCTTGAAAAGCTTTGGAAAATCTTCTTCAAGACCATAAGGTAATTTGATCTTACTGCATTAGTCTTTATACCAAGAACTATTCTCATCAAATACTACATCTATACTCACCAAGAATCCTTTGGTTGTTGGGTTGTATAGCCTATAGCCTTTTTGGTTGTTGTCATATACAATGAACAAACATCTTTCAGCTTTTGGATCCATCTTTCCTCTAACTTGTGAAGGAACATGAGCATAAGTATTACATCCAAAAATCTTACAATGATCCAAGCTTGGTCTTCTTCCATTCCTAGCCTCATATGGTTTCATGCCATCAAGTGATTTTCAAGGTAACCTGTTAATCAAATAAGTGGTTGTGGATACAGCCTCAGCCCATAAATAATTATGTAAGTGTTTTTCATTTAACAAAGACCTTGCAGCTTCAACGATTCTCCTATTCCTTCTCTCTCCCACTCCATTTTGCTCAGGAGTGTACCTTGTAGTAATTTCTCTTTCGATTCCCCTCTCTTGAAGAAAGGAGTCAAATTCATGGGAGAAGTACTCTCCCCCTCCATCTGACCTTAGCCTTTTTAGTGTTTTACCTATTTTGTTCTTCACAAGATCCAAATATCTTTTGAAGCATGAAAAGACTTCAACCCTGTGTTTCATTAAGTATACTATTGTAATAAAGTAAGTTTATGATCTAGGGGTCTGGCCGGTTCAGACAAATTTGAAATCAGACACCGTTTGGTCATCCGTGTGTATGATCAAAGATCTCGAGTTTAGACTTACTAGGAGGTCTTGTGCTCTTGTGAACAAGTGATCCACTTAGCTTAGTGGTTAAGTCTCAAGGATGTGAAGGAGGAGGTCTTGGGTTCAATTCCCATAGGGGACATGGGGAGAGTATTTTGCCCAAAGAGATCTACAGCCTTCTAGAAGCATCCACTTGAGTTAACTCGAGTTGACTGGGACACTTGGCGCACATGCAGTTACATGGCTAACACATGGCTTGCTAATATCCACCTGCCCAAGAAGGCAGTCCCCTAGAGAGAGCTATATATAGAGGCATTTGGTTGGGAGGAGAGTCATCTCTCTAGCATGTGGTGGTCGTAATTGTAGTCTTGTTGCATTGGTATCAGAGCTTCCATGGTGACCTTTGTTAAGTGGCTAAAGTGTTAAACCGCTTCGTTCTACTATCAGAAGAGCGTTTAACCAACCTAAGTGGGTTCTTGGGAGTGGTAGGGGTCTGTTAGATAGAGGCCCTGTACTTAGTTCCCAAAACAGCTATTATCTACTGTCCTTAGATAGTATCGATAAAGTCTTAGCTTAGTTACTCGTAGCAACTAGTCTATACCAAACTTATCGGTACCTTGGTTCAGAATTACTTCAAGCTAACATTCTACTGTAACAGTACAGTAACCCATCCTTTATCAAGACAATGCTCACAGTCAAGCAACCGCATCACAGACGGTATTTACGGGTTCAACTTACAGTATGAAGATTATCACACACTGGAATTACCCTTAACTCTAGGTAATTTCTCACCGTACAAGTGCAGATCGATACCCACACTACTTATGCACAACGCTCTAGGGAAGAATTCTATAGTCACACAGACTTAGCAGTTTAACAAGGCGAAGAACACTACGTCGTACAACTTAACAGAACAATTCGTCATAACGAGCCACAGTAACTCTTCCAGACAACGATTCAATGTCTTAGTGAATGGATTCCATTCACCACTTAGCCACGATTGACAAATAATAACATCGAATACCACAGAGTACGCAGAACTAGACAAGACACATTACAGTAACACTTAAGGTTTACTGCGGAAACTCAATCAAGAAGAATAACACAGTTACATACAACGACCCAGAGCACTCAGGAGCTAAATGACACACACTGACGCAACATTCAGACAGACAACCAGACAAACAATCTGGTGATAACACAAGAATTAAGCCCGAAACTCCCCGCGCTCTCCACGGTCCGGAGCACTTCTTTTCATTGCTTTATAAAGATTTACAAATATGCGTGTAACTACTTTTTGCGCATGTTTTACAAAAATTTCCGTTACATCTGTCCCACTCCGTCAGCCGACTAACACTGGCACGCACGGTGGACTCAAACCCGCAAGTTCGTACCTACTGTTCATCGACTATTCCTTCTAAGTACATGTTTCGGGCTAATCTAAATGTATGGGCTATTTTTTTCTTAAGGGTTTCTAGTAGTTGTTTTAATGTATCTGGTTCTAATACCTGGGCATCTACTCTAACAGAACTTATGGCTATTGCTTCGGTTAACAAAATTTCGGCCTGTGTTTGCAAAAAGGCCTCCTGCAGATAAAAATCATTTGATAGTGCCGCATCTCTGGACGTGTTCATCTCTTCGAGTTGTTGCTCCATCTTCTGTATTCTCTCTTTAATGTTTGCCAGCTGGTTTTTGCGCCTCTCTATCTCCTGAACTTGAAAATCTATGGTTTTGATGTATGAATCTTTCTCTCGTTAGATTTGCAATAAGTTTCTGTGTCTGGCCTTCCTTTGTGAGGTAGTGAAGCATATTATTTACATCCTTCAGATTATCGTTGGTTATGTGTAATTCTTCTTCTGTTCTTTTCTGCTGCAATTGTTGTTCTTGAGTCTACTGCACCATCTCTTGTAATTGCTTCCTGGTTTCATCGAGTAAGTTGCCTAGTGCAATCCGTGCATCTTCCTTGTCCTGGATATCTTGCTTCAGCTTGGTGATTTCTGCATCGACAACTAGTAGCAACTCTTCCTTCTCTTTTGCTACTGCCTGTGCTTCATCTCGCTGAGATGTTAACTGTTCCTGTTCTTGGATTCTGGCTTGTAGCTGCTGTACTTGTTCATGAAGCGCATGATTTTTGGTCTTCACAGCCTCTAGTTCTTCTTGGAGGGGTGTGATGTCTGCCTCCATTACTTCCAATTTATGTTGGAAGTCTTCTCGAACTGTTTCTGTAATCTGTTTCAGTTGTTGCGACAGTTGTCTTGATAATTCGATTAGCATCTGACCCATTGATTCTAATTGAGCGAATACTGGTGTGGAGGGTGGTGGGAGAGGGAGATGATGTTGGGAAGATGATGCAGTAAGTTGCTGTGAGGTTGGAGGGGAGTAGATGGGGGATGAGTCGGAAGAAGCTGCGGGCTCGACGGGTGCGTTAGGTGGAGTAGGGAGGTGTGGGTTTAGTGGAGGTTCCGGTGGTGGAGTGGGAATTACGGTTCGAGTTGTTACCTGGTTTGTATTTTGTTGTTCCTGCTCCGAAAATGTGGACTCTACTGTCTTAAGTAGTCTGTCCAATGCGTCTTTAGCAGCTTGTTCTTCCTCTGTTTGTTGTTCTTCTTCAGACTGCTGATTCGATGTTTCTTCGATCAATGTTGTTTCAGCTTCCTTACGAGTTTCTTGTTGCTGCTCCTGGGAAGATTGCGCAGAGGATTTATTTTGCAGGGAGGTTGTGGTGTCGTGAAATGTTTCTTCATCCTGTTTATCATCTTCCTTGTTGTCGTTCTTGTTTCCTTCGACAGAGCCTTGTGCTTCACTCTCAGAAGAGCTAATCCTGATCCTTTTCCTGCGGAAAAGTTGGTTGAGTTCTTCTTCATCTTCTTCTTCGTCATCCCAAAACTGTACTAATTCTTCGTGTCTCAAGACTTGACCTTGCGGTGGTGGTTGCGTTGCGAGTATGGCCGGAAAGAGAAATGAGATGATGTGGGGTAGTCTGGATCTCGGCGTACCTCCTTTTTTTACCTGTTTTATTATAGTTACGCATTTCTTATGGATTCGGTGAAGGAAAAAAGAGTTGAAATTTACTGGTTCGTGTGCGGCTAGTTCTATGGCGGAGTAGAAAGGGCGGGATATGCCATATGTGCGTTTTTGGAGGTTGAGTATGGCTACTAAAAATTGAAGGGCTGATCATTCGGGTTCCGGTCGGTAGAGGATTGCATACTCGTTAGACGAATGTCTGGGAAAAGGTTCACTCATACGCGCAACTGTCAGGCTTGGGCCATTTTCTCGGCCTTGCGATGGGAGTCTAAAAGCTTCTGCAAAGTCTTGCAGGGTGATAAGTGTTCGGGAAGGTAAGGAATTGATAGCCCATCGTTGCTCATTGGCAGGTGTGTTGGCTATGGCGGAGATGATGTTGGCGAAGAATGGATGGGACTCCACTGAATGCCAAGGCAGTTCAGCGAAGTTTGCCAATCCCCGTATGCGCACGTACTCTCCTACCTCGGTAGGGAGACCGTCACGGAAAGCATCATAATTTGCTAATGCTTCCATGGCGCGCACGAAGACAGAGCACAGAACACAAATACACAGAACACAGAAAAACACAAAGCACAATCACATAAACACAATAGCGTTTTCGACGAATTGGAAAAGGTTATGTAGTGGTCCTGTAGCAGAGAGTAATCAAAAGCAGTAATAATCACGCGGCAGGGGGATGATAATTCTTAACTTCGGTATGCATGCATGAAGAGCTCGAAAGGGCAGGGCGGCTTTGGTCATAAATAGGGTTCAAAACGTGGATATTTACAGGCTTATATTATTAAACACGCAAAGAGAAAAGAAAAATAAAGAAAAGCGAGCGCCAAACGACGCAACCCACCGAGAAAAACGTTTCAGTGTGGGTTAGCTGCATGTTGGTATGGTGGTCATAAATAGGGTTCAAAACGTGGATATTTACAGGCTTATATTATTAAACACGCAAAGAGAAAAGAAAAATAAAGAAAAGCGAGCGCTAAACGACGCAGCCCACCGAGAAAAACGTTTCAGTGCGGGTTAGCTGCATGTTGGTATGGTCGTAGCTTCAAACTGTTGATTACTTTTGGAAGAGGGTTTCTGGTCAATGTAGTCAACCGAAAAGTTGCTGGGCCCACTTGTTCTGAAATCTGGTAAGGGCCATACCAGCGTAATTTGAATTTACCAGTAGACCGATTCAACTTTGCATTATAAAAAAGGACAAGTTGTCCCACCGTAAAAACTAGAGTTTTCAAGTGTCGGACATGCGTCCGAGCCTGTCTTAGTTGTATTTCCTGCATAGTTTAAAAGTTGTGCCATCGTTGCTCGTCTAACTCTTTGAGTGTGTCCAACTGAAATGACAGTGAGTCTTCCGGTAGCAGTTTCTGAGCGATTGCTACTCGTAAACTTGGTATAACTATCTCCATTGGTGCTATTGCTTCTAATCCATAAGCTAGTTTGAAGGGTGTCAATCCTGTTGTTACCTTGTATGTAGTTCGGTATGCCCATAACACTTGATGATGTGCCTGCTGCTAAATTGGATTTTTGTTGTTGTGTTCCTTCTTTGGTTGACGGGGTCTGGGTTACTAGAATAGGATCTGGGAAGACTGGAGGTTCTGCGGTGGTCCATTGACTAGCTTTGTTGTACATCCTCTGTTGTTCGCGTAAACATGGTTCAAATAATTCTGCTGCAGGCTGTAGTTGTTTACCGGAGCGGGTCTGAATGACTGCAGCTTGTGTTTCTACTGGTGTGATTTGTACCATATTAGCCATTGGATTTTGTCGTTCCTTCTTCCTCTGATCATATTCAGCTGCATCCTTACAGAATCTTCTAATGTGACCGAATTCACCATAGAAATGACAGCGTAGTGGCGCTCGATTGGGATTTTCCGGTGGCAGTCCGGTCTGCCAGCGATTTGCATTATAGTTGTTATTTCTCTGTCCTCTGTAGTTTCGATATCCTTGTTGCTGATTGTTCCTCAATTGCGGAGGCACATAATGATTGGCTGGTTGTCCTGGTTCCTGTATAATAGCATTGACAGTTGCGGTTCCCTACACTTTGGCGTTGTATGCACAGTTTTGGGTGGTGTGTCCGGCAGTGTTACAGATAGCACAGAATAACTAATTAAGTGCACAAGTGGCACTCGTATGGCCTGAATTCTTGCATGTGATGCAGTATACTTGTCTGGTCACATCTTTTGCGATATTTCTGTTTGTTTTTAACCACTCCAGATCTTCTGTACATCCTCCAACCTTGTTTTCCAGCTGCAGAGCCATTGCAATTACTACATCTAGTGTCATTGCTCCTACACAGCGTATGATCATAATCTGTTTCAGTTGTGGAGTCAAGCCATTGATAAACCACTGAGTAATAACGTCGTCCGATAGGTTGGCATGTCCTGGCGGTAACTGCCTTAGATGCGTCTTGAATAGGGTAGCGTACTCCTGTACAGTTTGATTTACCTTCTGTCTGTTGTTTTGCAGATAATCAAAAATTTCGGCTGGATTCTTCTTTAGCCTAAATCGCTGTAAAAATGCATCTCGTACCGCTTCATAGGTGCCGAAGTGATTCATATCATACTCTATAAGCCATCTAGCAGCTTCATTGACCAAAGTGGACTGGAAAACAATAGCCTTATACGCCGGATCAGGTGGATGATTGAGCACTGCGTAACTTATCTCAAAAGTGCATACATGCGCATCTGGGTCATCTCCCGGGAATCCACCGAATTTAGTGTATGTTACTCCTGTCGGCGGTGGCCTCGGTAGACATAACTGTTGTTGCTGCTGTTGTTGTTGTTGGCCGTTCATGATGAATGTATTATGACTATCTTCTGTATCTCGGGGCTGAATATCTGAACTATCGGAATCTAAATCGTCCGATGGTGCACTTTCCGGTGCGATGATCTTGCTTAGTATGCTTCGAATCTCTGTTTCGAACAACTTGCCTTCCTTTTGGATGTCTAGTGTAGGGGAACTTACTTCAAAAAGTGGTGGCTGGGCTGAAGATTCACCAAAAAATGGTAACCCGTCGCCGAAAAACTGTGATTCTGTTACTGAAATATCACCGGAATGTACCAAAATTTCGCCAAAATAAGGTGTTTTTTTGCTTTCGCCGATTTCTTTGGCTAAAGTATTTCTAGTCGTAAACAAATTCGAATCTTTATCCAAGATTGTTAAACTAACTTCAGACTGCGTTCTGGTAGATTCTGGAGTTACTATATCTCCGACAGACTGTGCCGAAATGGTACCGGAATGTACCAGAGGCGTAACACGTTCCACCGGAATATGACCGGAATCAGTTCTAACGTTCTTGACTTTCTTGACAACTAGGTCAGACCTAGTTATACTTCTACCTCCCAGAGTTGTCTTTAGTACGCTAAGTACTCCAGACTGATGGTTCTTGGGATACGTTTCACCGGATCGAGTAACCGGCATGTATCATCTTTTGCACTAATCGCGTAGTATTACTATCGATAAAATTTTATAATCACGTTTCCACAGCAAGTTTGCAACAATCTGGTTCTGTTGCTACTTCCGACAAACGAACGGTAATCTTGATGTTCGATCCTGACAGACGAATGACGATCTTGATGCCACTTTTCCACAGATAGCACTTTCGTCAGGTAACTGGCACTCTTGATGCCACCTTCCCACAGACGGTGCCAAGTGTTAAGTAGCAAATTGTTAAACCGCTTCGTTCTACTATCAGAAGAGCGTTTAACCAACCTAAGTGGGTTCTTGGAGTGGTGGGGGTCTGTTAGACAGAGGCCCTGTACTTAGTTCCCAAAACAGCTATTATCTACTGTCCTTAGATAGTATCGATACAGTCTTAGCTCAGTTACCCGTAGCAACTAGTCTATACCAAACTTATCAGTACCTTGGTTCATAATTACTTCAAGCTAACATTCTACTGTAACAGTACAGTAACCCATCCTTTATCAAGACAATGCTCACAGTCAAGCAACCACATCACATACGGTATTTACGGGTTCAACTTACAGTATGAAGATTATCACACACTGGAATTACCCTTAACTCTAGGTAATTTCTCACCGTACAAGTGCAAATCGATACCCGCACTACTTCTGCACAACGCTCTAGGGAAGAATTCTACAGTCACGCAGACTTAGCAGATTAACAGAGCGAAGAACACTACGTCGTACAACTTAATAGAACAATTCGTCATAACAAGCCACAGTAACTCTTCCAGACAACGATTCAATGTCTTATTGAATGGATTCCATTCACCACTTAACCACGATTGACAAATAATAACATCGAATACCACAGAGTACGCAGAACTAGACAAGACACATTACAGTAACACTTCAGGTTTACTGCACAAACTCAATCAAGAAGAATAACACAGCTGCATACAACGACCCAGAGCACTCAGGAGCTAAACAACACACACTGACGCAACATTCAGACAGACAACCAGACAAACAGTCTGGTGATAACACAAGAATTAAGCCCGAAACTCCCCGTGCTCTCCACGCTCCGGAGCACTTCTTTTCATTGCTTTATAAAGATTTACAAATATGCGTGTAACTACTTTTCGCACGTGTTTTACAAAAATTTCCGTTACATCTGTCCCACTTCGTCGGCCGACTAACACCTTGGAGTGGGCTTCATCATCTTTCTCTCCATTAGCTTCTTTCATCATCATTGTAGCTTAGCTTCCTCCTTGTTATCACGAATTCAGCTCCTCGTGAGAGGTGCATGTTGTTTTTGGGTGTGCATTCCGAATTTATTTGGCCGATTACCACAAGAAGAAGGATTACAAAAATGTGGGCTCCTTCAGCTGGCCGGGCCCCGGTTTTATACCCATCACCTTCTGTATGAGGGAGATTGTCATAACCAAGAAGACAAGCGCATATCATTGATTATCTACCTCAGACGCTAATTATAATGGGTAATATAGCACAGTAGATCATTAATACTGTAAGCTAAAAGTAAAAGGATATAACATCCCCTGTTGTTCGAAGCGGGATTCGAACCATGGCATGCACTAAACGAGAGATTTCCTTTCTCTAGAATCACAACTCGCATTCGAGTTCAAATCTTCGACGATTTTACATTATCATGGTTAGTTATTGGGCTGCTCAAGCTATAGCAATAGAGAAAAAGAATTTGGCACAGACAAAGGTGTCAAACACAGGTCAACTTCAAGGGCCTAATCACTGTATGCCAAGCCACCTCATGTTTTTTGGTATTTGAGTGCTCGTTTTATCTCTCTTATGCTCATCCCGAGCTAAATCCATTTGGATTATTGCTTCTTCTTGCACCCGAATTTGGAGATTTGAACTGAGCTTCTACCATGAGAAGTCATCAAGCTATTCATATGAAGATATATTGGATTCTAAACTTCAATCTCTATATATTTGAGGCACTCTTGTAGTAAACAAAGAGGTTCATCAAAGGGATGGATGAAGCTATTATCAAAGCTAAGTATTTTCCAGTTTCTACTTGGCCTTAATGCTTGATTTATCTTGTTTTCATTATTCTAGATGCACATTGAAATAACCAAGATTTCAATCGATTAAGTCTAGATTAGGATAATGAAATAATCCACTTCTCATTCCAAGCATTAGTTTGCATTAAGGAAAGACTTGGTTTAAAAAGGATCCTTGTGCATCAAAGAATGTATTTTGGTAGTTTAATTCCATATTTCCTTTCCATTGAGTAAGCTTTTTATTGCACCACAAGGATATGTTTTTATATCATAGTGCATTAGGACAAAGGAAAGGATATATATATGCATCAAGATTGCATGATATACATTCTTAGTACAAGGAAAAATCCTACATCAAGTTCATGCATGATTGTTGCATCATTTTTTGAGCATGCAAAGAACATGCATGCATACACATGATTTGCATGATAGAACGGGATGTTGTTTGCAAGTAGATATGAAAATGTACTCTCTTAGTATTTAGCTTACTTTATAAAGCTCACGGCTTGACATTAGGGAACACAGAGGACTAGTTAGTTGCAAAGACATGCTAGTTCTAGTTGGCAACTCAAGAAATTGGTTGATTCCTTCCCAAGTTCATACTTAGTTATCAAAAATAAATACTTAATAACAATTAACTATGTTTGATGTCTTACTAGGTATAAGTACGCACTAGGAGAAAGTTAAGTATTAAATTTTCTAGATGACCAAGAACATTTAATTACTTGCAAACCTTTTGCGATGTATGATGACTCTAAGTCCCGGATGTACTTAGGGAATCATGAAGATAAGCTTATAATGATCTCAAACATCCCAAGATTGGATGATAACTTCAGCTATGTTTTCCAAGTTCCATGAGCACTCTTCTATTTAGAAGATTTTGAAAGTTTTAAGAAGTTTCTTTGTGGTTTCAAGATTCGTATCTTACGATGAAACCTCGGTAAGTGACTTTTAGGAATTGAGATATTTCCTAAAAGAGAAATATTAAAATGAAATATTCAAGCCTTTTATTCCATGTGAGATCATTCTCCTACCATGTTCGAGATGAATTTATTTTTGGGAAGGCAGGCGTTCCAAGTAAAGGAGCTTAATTGATTCATGAACTCTTCCCAAAATACACATAAATTCATATTATATGATAGGACCAAGGAATGATGTTCTAATAGAGAAGCCAAGAAAAACTATGAAGCTTTTATAAGTTTTCATTTGATTTCATTCCATGGAGTGATGAAAATCAAAGGTTGAACCTCAACATCAATAGATTTTTTTATTTCAATAAAAGGATGTTACGTTCTATAGTTGCATCTCTGTTAAAGATGCAACTAGCTAAGCAATATTTAGGAAATAAGATAAGTTCCTAAGGACTTGAAGCAAGTGTGAACTTTTCATTTAGGAATAGAAAGCTCCAAGAAATGGATCTCCAATCCATGAACTTTTCCTAAATAGGCTATAAAGTTCAAAAGTTATGTGTTAATAGTAGCATTACTATTGGATCAATCATCAATAGATGCTTGGACTTTAAAACATAATTTTGATTAGTGAAATATGTTTAAAAGACTCTAGTAACATCTAAAGATTGACCAATAATAATGAATCTTGTATCAAACTCAAGAATAAGAGTCAATATCATATAAATGAAAGTTCAACTTAAACTTTCATAGTGGCATGGGAAACCATATCTAAAAGGTGATATTTGCTCTCTAGTTTGATACTCAGGAAATGAACACAACTGAATTAATAGACTTTCTGGATATCATTTGAAAGAATTTCTTTCAAATATTCTTCCAACATTGCAAAAGATTCCAAGATGAATCATTTGTTCAAGATATTTGATTCCCTAGAAGGAATCTCAAGTCTTTGAAGAATAACATTCTTCCAAGTATTGAGAATGAAGTTCATCATACTCTTTAAACAATAAGTAGTTCCCTAGACCTCCCAAACCACCAGAAGTGGTACTTAAAGTCCAAATTGTGATATAACCTAAAGGTATATCAAAGATTCTTAGCTTTGGAATCTAAGAGGCATTAGTGTATGCTTGGACTTGAGTAAGCAAAAGATCTCTAAAAATCCTTCAGGTAAGCAAAGAAGCTTTAGATAGTTTAGGAGATCTTAAAGATATGTAAGCTTTGGAGATCTAAGAGGCATTAGTGTATGCTTGGACTTGAGTAAGCAAAAGATCTCTAAAAAACCTGCAGGTAAGCAAAGAAGCTTTAGATAGTTTAGGAGATTAAGTCTTTATTCTAGTCGCAAGATCAACCAGACTTGATCAACCTTGGCCATGGTTGTCCAAGAATGTGTGATTGGAACTACTCTGTAGATTGCCCAAGTATTGGCAATAAAAAATTCCTTTTGGGATATACTCACTCAAGTTCCATTTATCCAATGGAAAAATGTGAAAGGAGTAAGTTGTTCCAAGTCTGAACAAAGGGAAGAAATTCCAAGAATGTAGTCTACAACCGTGAAGACGGTACTAAAGTTTGTGGAAGGTAAAACATAAGTGTTTGCCTATCCTTAAAGGGATTTTGGTACAAATCAAGAAAGCATGAGCGGATGCTTAGACTTATGCAGTAGAGAGATTCCTGTATAGTCCTGGCCAGGATAGGTACTTAAAGCATCAACAAAGAAAGGAATCTAAAGACAAGAATTCAAAAGCTCTTGTCACTAAAAATTGGTCAAGAATAAACCAATTGAACTTGAATCTATGAAAATTCAAGTACTTGCAATTCTATTTGGTTTTCATTTGAAAACCCTAGCAAAGAAGGATGGATGTTCCATTAAAAGGTTTTTAAATTCCTCAAGAAAAGCACAAAGATCGTAATACGATCATGTGAAGGAATTAACACCTCAAGTACGAGATAATGCCTAAAACTTCAAATTCTTTTGAAAGAGTTGAAGTAAAAAGGTACTCTATCAAGAGATGTTTAGACTTTAAGATAAGTATCACCCACACATTAATGTGAATATAAAATAGGGTGGTATGGGACACCAGATTTTATACTCAGATTGATGTAGGAAAGATGGTATGGGACATCGGACCGTGGATGATAATTATCTTTTAGTCCTAGATTAGATCTTGAAGTTAGGTTTGATCCTCAAGGAAATTAAACCTTCAAAGATGGAGTTTAATTCAAGAAGGATAAAATTAGTATCCTAAGATTTCAAGATAACTTCAAGATCAAGGAAAATGAAGATATGAGGTAAGTAACTTCCAAGATCTTCTTATAACACTTCAGGCTCAAGTGTTATCGATCAGAAATATTTGATAAATTTTTAAAAAAGTTAGACTTTAATTTTGAGTTGATCTTTTCAACCAAGGATTTGATTGACTAAATCAAGCATCAAGTTCCTAGTGTAACTTGGTAAATTCACTCTTTTGACTCAAAAAAATACACAAGAATTGCATTCTTAGTAAGGAGTCAGAAAGGTTGAATGTGACCTGAACTTAGTCTCAAGTGAAGCATTATTTGAATACTAAACTCATCAAGAGAACCTCCGTGGGTCGACACACTGATGTTGGTTACCACACTAGTATTTTTTGGTTGGATGATGTTTTTGATTTGCTTTGAATCTTTTTGAGAATCTGGATTATTTCTCTTAAAGATAGAAAAAATGCTTCAATATCCTATTGAAACAGATCTTAGAGAAGTTAAAGTCCTGAGTCATCTAGACTTTGACTCGTAAGCAAGTTTATATATCTTCGAAGTTTGAATTGGTTGTATAGAGTTTTAATTATTTCTTTCCACTTTCCAAAACTTTTGGAATTGGCTCAAACATGGTATCTAATTCCTTTCGCAAAAGACCAGGGTTAGTCGGTTAGAATTAGATAACTAAATTGACCATCCTAGATAGATGTTATGTACAAGAACCTTTTCAATCTTCAAAAGATAATAATTCTAAGTGGACTTATTCATTTGAGTTTGCTTCAAGGTATAGCATAAATGATTTTCTAGAGTCTAGTACACTCTAGAATTGAGAAGTTAGGAATTGCACATCAGATTGAAGATTCCTAAGAACTTTTATCACAAGTCTTTGAGAAAGGTGTCCTAAGTTGGAAAATTTTCATTTGAATTTGAATTGGTCAAGTTAGTATGGTTGACTCAAAGAAAATGGTAAATTTTCTCTTACAATTTACATAGGATTTTTAAACTCATTAGGACAAAGTGGTCCTCTAGTTGGGTAAAAAAATCAAGTAATTGTTGGATAGGAGTGAAACATTGTACAAACATCCAAGTTATATGTTTAGGACAATCAAATTTCAAGTTATCCAAAACAAATTCAAGTGAATTAAGAGTTCTCAAAGTCTTGCAAGGGATAAGAATCCCACTTTCATTACTAAATCCATGCACCAGTTATGCCCATAAATGGACTAGTAATTTGAATCCACCCAATTCACATGTTTGTGCCTAGATCGCACATCGGGAAACTAGGAATTGGCCAGGAATGTTTTTAGATCCACCCTTATTATTCATTCACTACTTTGTACTTTGATCAGTGCAAAGCAAGATAGTGTTTTGAATCATTTGGGTAGGGACGCCACCACAGAGATGAGACATGTTCTTCCAGTTTTAGAACATGACCATGTTCTTCCAGTTTTAGAACATGAGGCTCGAGGGTTGCCTATAGTTGATATATAGCTCTATTTTCGAGGACCAAAATATTTTCCAAGGGGGCAAGAATTTAATAAAGTAAGTTTATGATCTAGGTTCTGGTCGGTTCAGAGAGATCAGAAATCGGACACCGTTTGTTCATCCGTGTGTATGACCAAAGATCTTGATTTTAGACTTACTAGGAGGTCTTGTGCTCTTGTGAACAAGTGATCCACTTAGCTTAGTGGTTAAGTCTCAAGGATGTGAAGGAGGAGGTCTTGGGTTCAATCCCCATAGGGAACATGGGGAGAGTATTTTGTCCAAAGAGATCTAGAGCCTTCTAGAAGCATCCACGTGAGTTAACTCGAGTTGATTGGGACACTTGGCATTGTGGGAGCAAATTGTGACGATTGGTGGATCAATTCAATCGCCTCACTAACGGCGCACACAGGGTAACTATGCAAAACAAGTATGATTTTCCTAAGGTCCGTAGGGCAAAGCGTTTCTATATCTTTCCACTGCGTTTAAATAGGATGGTAAGATTAATTTCTCACTAACTACTTGAACTTTAATGGTTTTTGTTACGTTTAAATGTTCTTGGGAATTAACAGTGTTTCTAGCTATGGATGGTGGAAAAAGATCTTCAGTACTAGGTGGATCAAAGGAAATTAAAGGTAAAGTTCTAGATAAACTATGATCAAATTCTCTAGAATGTAAAGTTTCTTCTACAATCTTATCTTTAACTAGTTCTTTAATTTCAGTATCTTTAACTTCAACTAGTTTAGGAAATAATAACTCAAATGTAGATGGAGGTAAAAAGGTATTACTAGTTGAAGCCTCTTCAAACATAAAGATGAAATGAAACTACATTAATGATAGATTTCTATACAAAGCTATAAGATACTATTTATAAATGATAACCTATACAAACTAAACAATATATTTTCAACTAAGTAAATTCTTTCCACACTTCAAATCTTCAGTTCGTCTTCAACAGGTCTGCATTTCATATGAAAAAATCATATCAAAAATATTAGTATGCTTTTATAAAAGATTAAACACTCATTTAAAATTTAACATATTTAAAAACTTAGTTTAATATAAGATAATTAACTTTTCTAAAACATATATATATTAGTACATTCATTTATTTTAACATGCACAAAATAATTCATTCATACATTACTTTAGTATACATCATATAATTCATATACATACATAGAATTCATACACTTTAACTTACATATACATACATATACATATGCTAACATACATCATATGCATACTAACATACATGCATGACAGAACATACTCTAACATAAATGAACATGCATACATGCACACTAACATACATGCATGACATAAATGAACATGCATTCATGCACACTAACATACATGCATGACATAAATAAACATGCACTCATGCACATACATGCATAAATGAACATGCATACATACATGCATAAACATACATAACTCACATGCATACATGCACATACATAAATGAACATGTATACATGACATACACACATGCATAAATAACTTACACTAACACATATATGCATAAACATACATACACATGCATACATAACTTATACTAACACAAATATATACCATTCCTATCATGAACTTTTATATACCAGCATACATATATGAGCAAGCATGCACTAACATACGTATGCATGAACATACATACACATGCATACATGCACATGCTTAAATGAACATGCATACATGCACTAACATAACTCTCATGCATACATGCACATGCATAAATGAACATGCATACATGCACATGCACTAACAACCACACATGATATTCTAAACAAAATCATATGCATACATGCACATGCGTTAATGAACATGCATACATGCACAGGCACTAGCAACCATGCATGAACATACATGCATTAACATGCAACAAGAAAACATGCATGACATGTATACATACATGCAAACACTATCATACATGCATAACATAAATCAACATGCATGCATACATGAAATACACATAACATCTAATATGCATACATTAACTGACATGCATTAACTAACATCCATACACTTCTAACATGCATTAACATAACTTCTAACATCTAACATGCATACTTAATATCTAATATGCATTACCTTAACTAACATGCCTTATATGCACTAACACCTAACATGGGTACATGCTCGTACTAAATACATTTCTAATAAACTTCTATCAAACTAAGGGTTGAAGAAGTTTGGCTAAAGGGTAAGGAACGAAAAGGATAAGTGAATGGATAAGGAGAAGGTTAGATATAATAATGGAATCTATGAGAAAGATAAGGCTAATGGCTCAATGGACCCTCCTTTTGGTAACCTGAAACTCATAAAAAAGGTTTAGGAAGTCAATTTATATACATGTAAACACTTTAGATAAATAAACACACACATACATCCTTCATACCCTCCATTTCATACCATTCATGTCATCAAAACATACTCAATGCATATGCATGACATTAAAATATAATGAACCTAAGCTAAAACACTTTCACACACACATACACATACATGAATACATATACATTCACACATATATTAAAACATAGACACAAAAAACATATACCTTCACAAATACATTTACAGTATATATTTAATACATATATTAAACATAAAAAACATGAACATAATAAATATAAGGTAAACTATTAAAATATATAATCATAAAGTATTTAATATACATATCAGCTAAAAAATAAAAAAGAAATAAAATAAATATATAAAATCCCTCTTACTCTCTCTCTCTCTCTCTCTCTCTCTCTCTCTCTCTCTCTCTCTCTCTCTCTCCTGTGCCGTCGGCTGTAGGGGAAAGGGAAGGAGAAGAGAAAAATAAGTAAAATAATAATAATAAAATAAAATAAATAACAAAAAGAAAAAACAACTCTCCATTCTCTCTCTCTCTCTCTCTCTCTCTGTCTCTCTCTCTCTCTGTGCTACGCGCGCAGCCTTGCTGTGCCACCGACAGAGAAAGAGAGGGAGAGGGAGAAAGAGAAGGACAAAGGGAAGAGTGGGAAGAAGAATAAAATAAAAAAAAGATGTTAAGAAGCATTAAAGGAGTAGGAAAAAGAAAAGACAGGAAAGGAAAAAAAAGAAAAAACCATCCTATTTCTGCATCGACTATTTTTTCAAAGCAAAAAAATTTGCTCTACAATGAATGAATGACAAAAGTAAGAGAGATGGACTTCTCTCTCCTCCTGCCAGAGAACAGTCATGGAAATGTGTGCACAAATGACTATAGTCTAGAGCAAAGGAAAAATAGAGTACCTGAAAAAATCACATGAGCTTGTGAATACGTACTCCCCTCTTTATATAGATGAGAGTAGCCCACCATAGCCCACATTTTCCCTAAGATAACTAATCCATGCAGCTTACATTTACTCCTCTTCAACTCCACATCTCTCAACAAGAAATTAGGCGTGGGATTTTCCTCCATTTGTTTTTTCCAAAATACACACAACTACTCCAATTAAATATTTACATGACCATAGACTTTAGATTTAAATACAACCTTTCAATTCCTTTTTATTTATTTAATTAATTTAGAATAAATACAAACCTTTAGAATAAATTAAATTAAACCCATCAATAAACTTAATTGTATACCTAACCTTAGTAATAATAATGATAATTAATAATTAACATAATTTTTTATTTGAAATATTTTGCTAAGGTTCCATTTATTATATTTACCCTATTTATTAACTCATTTAGTGACTAAACCTACTTAATTAACCTTTTTAACCATAGGTTTATCCTTAAACTAACTTCAAACCATGATTTTTAACCTCAACTTGTTGGAGATAGATGTCTGCGGAAGCACGCGAATAGCACAAGGAGGAACAAGAAGCTTGGAGCACAAACACACAATACTGAATGTATTACTAGAGAATGTACAAAGATAAGTAGCCCATTAGAGCAATAAGCATATATACAAGCTGGGGGAAAAAGCCTCCTAAAGAGGGAAAAAAGTGCCCCGGTGGTCCTAGTGTGTTCACACACATCACTACCTAAATATATCAACAAATCCCTCCTGGGAGTGATGCACGAGTGTCATAGCAACCAGCCCAATCTGAGTCAGAAAAAGCATGCAAATTTGGCGGTAGTGATCCCCCCTTGGGATAAAACAACCCAAGTAGCCGAGTACCACTCAAGTAGCGAAAGATGAGCTTAACCGCTTTCCAATGCGTGACTCCTGGGCAATGCATAAACCTGCTCATCTGTGAGATAGCAAACTGAATATCTGGCCAAGTAATGCATAAGTAAATCAAGCATCCAACAGCCTGCTGATAGAGAACAACATCAAATGCATCTCCAGCATCATGAAGACTCAATCGTAAACCTGTCTCCATAGGAGTGGCAATAGGCTTACAGTTTTCAAGGCCAAAACGCTGCAATAATGTGTCAATATATTTCGTTTGACACAAAGCCATTCCACCATCAACGTGCATAAACTGAATGCCCAAATAGTGATGCAAATGCCCCAAATCAGACATCTCAAATGAGGCATGCAAATCAGCCTTAAAATCAGCAATATGTGTCTCAATAGGACCAGTGAGCAGCATGTCATCAACAGACAACAATGATCAGAAGCACATCATTAGCACGTTTAACATATAAGGTGCTTTCAGTTGGACTGTTCTCAAAACCATGTGCAATTAGATAGGCATGTATCTTCTCATACCAAGCACGTGGTGCTTGCTTTAAACCATATAATGCCTTCTTTAACCTGCAAACCTGGTTTTCATGCCCTTTCTGCACAAAGCCACGGGGCTGAAAAACATACACTTCTTCATGCAAGTCACCATTCAGAAATGTTGTTTTAATGTCCAACTGATGTACATTCCAACCATGATGGGCTGCAAGTGCACAAATGCTCCGAACAGTAGTCATACGGCATGTAGGTGCAAAGGTCTCATCAAAATCAATGCCTCTTTCCTCTGCATAACCCTTTGCAACAAGCCTAGCCTTATACCTGTCAACTGTACCATTAGGTTTACGCTTCAGCTTGTATACCCACTTAGTGCCAATGGCCTTCTTGCCAGGAGGCAAGTCACATGAAGACCATGTACCATTCTTCATTATAGCATCATATTCAGATTGCATAGCAGCCATCCAATTTTCTGAATTTTGTGCTTCATCAAAAGAAACAGGCTCATTCTCATCACAGAGACTAGACATAGCCATAGCATAGCAATCTGATGCAAAGGAGGCACTATGAGAGCCTGAACGAGTACGATATGACACAGTTGTATGATTAGTTAATCCACAAATAGAACATGGATTAGAGTCTTGGGGTCTCCCCCTGCCTTGTCTTCCTCCTCTGCCTCTACTTCTACCATGTCTTCCTCTACCTACATAGTTAGTTTGGTGTGTACCTACTTCATCATCAATTTCCTTTACTTTCCCCTTTTTGTCTTTGGCTTTATGTTTATTAGTATACAAAGTAGAAGATTGATTACATTTGGAACCTTCTCCATTCTTCATGAGCTTGGCCTCTTCAATAAGTAGTTGTCCCATAAGTGTATTGTAATCTGGTACATGCATATCCATGTATAGATCCATTGATTTTGTAAAGGCTTCTCACTTGTCATGTGCCTTCAGGCCATTGATGACTTGCCTTACAATTTGTTCTTCATTTATCACTTCTCCAATGCTTCATAGCTGATCAGCAATATCTTTGATCTTTGTGACAAAATCAGTCACATTTTGCTTGGAAGATTTCTTGAGTGTTGTGAAGTTCAACCATAGTTGGTTGTTTCTGGCCTTTGTGCTTGAAGAGAAGAAGGCCTCAAGTGCATTCCACACTTCCTATGATGTTTTACAACTTCTAATGTGAGATAATAAATAATCTGAGATAGAGTTGAGGAGATAAGACCTTGCAAGTGCATCCTTGCAACACCATGTGCTCAATCTTTCTTACTCTTCTTATGTAGGTTAACCTTTATTCCTGAAACTTGACATAACTTCATCTCCAGCTATATAACCATATAGATAAGCTTTCCATCCTTAAAAACCAGGCTGAGTAGTTACCTCTATCCAGTTTGTCAATTGATGAAGGAAATCCATCTGCCATGTTGTCCAATATTGCTCTGATACCACTATGAGGATGGATTTGCACTTGATGAAGATGAAGTGGTGCTACAAAAACTTTGCACTACACTAGCCAAATGAAATTCATAGATATGTGGTGGGCCCTTTTAGCTTGCCAAAAGATTTATTAGACACCCTATGTACCTTGGAAGATCACTCTCAAAGAGATGAATCAAAACAGATAGGTTGGAAGATAATCCAAGATAAAAAACTTGCTATTTTAGTTCATACACTTGTTTAGTGTTTTGAATAGTTCTCTGAGCACAGCAGTGTTAGATATGCTCAATACTCCACCCTCATGTGACCACAAATGATCCATGGTGCTCTAAGTTGTAAGGCCCCCATTATGAGGAGAAGCCATTATGAGAGCCCGGACATTTGTGGAACCCTAACTTCCAAGTTAGATGAGGTCTATGTGTGACCGTTGATGGTTATAGATGATCTTTGTGAGCCTAGCCGTCAGGTTAGGTAGGGCATAAACTTCCAGGCCATTGGGTTATCATTTAAGGTGAAAATAAAGGCCCTGTGGCGTCGCGCGGTTTCCCCATAGAACCTTAATGGGGGGAGTGCAGAGGGGGGCTTGCCCCCTTCTGCGGGGTCCGGGGGGCCTATCCCCCCGGCCCGTAGGGCCGAGACGGTAGGACTTCTGGTCGTGGAGATATTGTTGGATCATATATTTTACCGACTAATTTGTATCTCCCGACTACGTTTATCTATACCAAACCGCCTTGTAAAAGCTATATAAGCACAGCCCAGGTTGAGCTTTATAACAGCATTGCGCACCAGTAAGCCCTTCATCTAGAGTCTGTCTAGATCGCCATCTAAGCTCCACAGTGGGAGCGCACGGGTGGACAGCACCATCATTGTAACTGCATTATGCTTTGCAATCTGAGAATTTGAGTTCTCTACCTCTCAGTCTGCGTCTATCTTTGTCTGCGTTTTTCTCTCAACTCTGTCTACAGGTCTATTCCGCTGTGCTGTTATTTTCTTACAAGCAGCAATCGGCTTAATTCCTTTTGGGGAATTCTAATTAACTTAGTAAGCTAACAATCATGACTAATTTCATGAAAAATGATGAACTACATGCAGAGAAAGATGTTTAGTAAGTCACAGCCCATCCCAACATTCAAGGGCTACAACAATCATCAGACCAGTGGGCAAAGATATGCTAGAATTCGATGATCCCGAGAAGCAATGCTAATGAAACTTTGTAGGATTATGATAGATAGTATGCTGATTCTATTAAGCTTTAAATCATGGAAAATGATCAACTACACACTGAGAACAAGCTCTGAGAAAATCACTACTCTGATGGACTACTAAGAGAGAAGTAAAATGAGAGTATAATGATCATATATGTATTAAAACATGTAAAAATACAATGTCTTGGAAATCATACATTTTGCAATGTCTAAGAGGTGAATGAGCTATGAGATGCGCTCTCACTTCACAATAAAACTCACTCAAAATGATCTCATGGGCTCGAGATAATACGGGGGTATGTTGATCCTCTTTTTATAATCATGTTTAGAGCCAATGTTTGAATTCAAATTCAAACTTCTACGTAAAAGGTGAATCCTAAAGTGTAGGATAGATTCCCTCATCACTCAACAACTCATTGATTCGTGATTTTAGGGCTTTGTAACTCCACGTGGGTGTAACCCACTTTTACAAGGATAAATATGAGGGATTTTTACAATATACTATTCATATGTAGTCTTCCATAGGTTATGCCAATAAATCAAGTATAAGTTAATCAACCAAGTATGTGGGCTTGGGTTTAATTGCACCAACACTTAGTATCTTGAACCTCAATCTCACCCATGTGAAGTATCTTGAACCCTTAATCAAGTGCAATGCATGGTATCCAAGGGCTTCCCATTTCCTATATATCTTATTATATTTGGAAAATATGTTCCAAAATCTTTTCAATGATACCTTACATGCCTCAATCTGACCTATCAATTGAGGGATACACTCTATCCTTTGTTGGATAGAATTCTCAAAGAGCCGCCTTCCCCCTTAGTACCCTTTCACATGATAGAGTGCCCCAAGCGCGTTTTTCAGAGGTCATTGGTTTCCCATTCACTTTATGGAATCTATCCACATTACCAAGCCTTTTTCCTAGGATTCGATCCGACTCTTATATTTATAAGAGATTTGAACTCAATCTCCTAGCTAGGAGTATGATAGCCTAATTACTTTCCGCAAAATCCATGATTGAGGATTAATTTCTAATCCTACAACTTAGGGTATAGTTCAACCATTTCTCACCCATCAAGGGTGCAAATCAACCATCTCCTACCTATCACTTTATGACATCTAGCTTTTCAATAATAATTGCATCTCCTTTTCTTTTTTATATCACCATCAAGATAGGAAGAAGTGGAAGAGGAAGAGTGAGGCTTTGGTTTTGATGAACCCAAAGTTGAACCATACTTGTTTTTTTCCCTTTTGTGAAATAGCAAGTGCTTGTGACCATAGGTGGTAACACATACAAAGAATGATGTAGGAATATACAATAATGTACATGAAGAGTCCGGATCTCAACCCATACAGATCAGCCTACACCAACTGCCTCGAACAAGGTGTATCCATGCACCTCAAACTGCTCTAGACTCATATCGATAAGACTCGAGCTCACATGTGACTGATGCAAGAACTGATGAAGTTCCTGCAAAGCTCCCACTCGCTCTATGCCTATGTTAATCATTGAAGGACTTACAACTCCAAGTGAAAATGCTCCAATATCAACTGCAACATCTGGTCTCGAGCATAGAAACTCATACATCAAACTCTCGAATGCTTATGAAACATGTGCTATACTGGCTAACCTAAATATGTCAGCCATACCTATATCCAAGGCATCCGAAGCAACATTGTCAAGACCAACATGTCTTGACATATCTATGCCAACCTTTGGCATAAGTGAATTCAAGAATGACTACATGACCGTTGACTCATCAATATCTAAATTAGTCATCTCTCAACCAAAGATGTGTTTAGTTGTGCATCCTGAGAGCTAATATGATCTGGCATACATTGTGTATCATAAGAGCTATCTTGCTCGACCACACCAAGTGTACCATCATGCTCCACATGAGCTAACTGCACAACATCAACACCAAGATCATGAGCATCCACATCATGCTCTAAAGCATCCA
Organism: Ceratopteris richardii; assembly: GCA_020310875.1. Classification (NCBI taxonomy): domain Eukaryota; kingdom Viridiplantae; phylum Streptophyta; class Polypodiopsida; order Polypodiales; family Pteridaceae; genus Ceratopteris; species Ceratopteris richardii. The sequence continues at coordinate 26,609,387 of CM035422.1, forward strand.
ACTAATCATCCAAAGTGTGCTCCATAATAGCATCCAAATGTTCAATAAAATCATGCTCTATATGAGGATCATGAGCATCCAAAACATGCTCTACATGTGCATCCATCTGAGCATCTGAATCCTGCCATACATGTGCATCATGAATGTCAATAGACCTATCTGTAGATAGACAAAATGAGACATGAAGAGTCTCACATCACACATAAGGCTGAACTCTCACTAAGATGAGACTGTCTCTCACATGAAGTACCTATAGTGGATACCTGTGCATAATCCTAGCACTCTGACAAGCATAAGTTGTCCCAATCGCAATTGAAAATGATGCTCACCAAGGAATGCATAACATCTGCTCTCCTGTAACTAGCTAACTAAAATCAAGCTCATAGGGAATGAAGGCACATAATATACATGTCTGAGTATAAGTGATGCTCCACTAGGTAGCATAAGGCAGACATCTCCTGCGTCCTCAATTTCATGTCGTACCATCATGCATGTGCACACATCCATGACTCTCACCTGAGAATCGATAAAGCCACTCGCAATGTGGAGTAACATGAAAATTGGCTAATGCATGAAGCAACCAAGCCATATGTGCGCTATCCAATGAATAAGAGGAATCCTGAGATGAACCATAGGATAAAGTGAGATCACCATCACTAGTTGTCGATGTGATCTATGTCTCACATGAGTCAATGGACTCACATACATATCATGTAGTCTCTACCATAATGCACTACTCATCTCCTCATACATAAAAAACTCATATATAGAATCCACAAGTTGTAACAGGATAGTGGAGCTGGCCAATGCATCCATATCTATCCATACATGGTCGTCAGGCATGTCACGAGGCCTCTGTGCATCTCTATGCACATACATGTGTAACCCTACAAAAACCAATGTATACCACATCTGATCTTTCCATCTCAAAAAGTCAGTGCCATCAAACCAAGAAGACACCATGCTGGCAATTTGAGAGACTAGCAATATATTAAGAGACTAGAAATAATACTCTATCACCAATAGGATCATACCTGCATATCCATATGCATAACTCATATCACAAATGTCTCACTAGAGAAGAAACCATGTGAACCACCTATTATGTAACCATGTATCTAGTATGCAAATAAAACCATGAGCATAAGCCTGTTCACCAAGTCTCCAAAGTGACCAAGTAGATGTGAAAGAATCCTATAAAAAAATTGATAGAGTATCCCTTGTAAACTGAGCAATCAAACAAGATAACGAGTAGCAAAAGAACAATGAGTAACATGTCACCACTTGTCACTGATCCAAACAAAGATAATGGCAAATACATGTGCCAGAAATTGATGGCAATACATGCCAATGCAATGGTGATACACCTCCCACTCAAGAATGAATCCTGCAAGATGATCCAACCTGTCACGAATAACTTGTGACTAAGTCCAAGTGAATGGAGATAAGCAACGATCCAAAGCTATCACACAAGCATAAAGGATCTACTAGAGTAATCTTCTAACACAAAAGCTAATGAAATTTTGATAACATCTCCTCTATAAACTGGACTCTGAACCAAGTAAACCATGTGGGAATCACCATCCACATATGTCAAGAATCATACTAGCAAATAGATATCAAATCAATGACCATACGCTAACATAATAGCCAATCAAAGTGATAAATGGATGTGCAACTCAGGCTCCAATTTGGATCATGTACTTGCATAAAAAGAAGAATACAAGCAATTGCCAAGATCCAAAATCAACTCTTATAAAATTATGAGCAACTGGCAAGTAAATCCATAAGCAAGTGGAATAAGCAAGATATGACCACAATGCCACTATATATCCACTGACAATGCCATGATCAAACTCATGATGACATAAACCGAAAAAAGAAGGTATATCACAATGTCATCTCACATGCCAAACACATGACAAAATCATGCTCTACTCTCATATTGAGGAGCTACCACAGTGATCATACATGGAAAATGCCGTCAAGCTCTAAAAATAAGAGCTCACACATCAAAAAATCCCTCTCGAAGTTCCAAAGCAAATCGAGCCTCCAAAAGCAACTAGGGTTTTTATGGTGAAAATATGTTGCTCTATGTTTTGCTATTTTAGAGATAATAACTTCTAAATTTGAACTTCTGCTCTTTAACAAACTTCAAGAACTTTTTTTTGGCTACATAAGGATATATAGAACACCTCAATAATAAGGATATATCATCAATTTCACCTTCGCTTATAGCACTACTGCTCTATACTTTTCACTTTCGGTGACCTAGCACTCAGAATCAAGACTTGTGTTCTTCTAGAAAGTTGTAGTGTCTTGTTCAAGCTACACATACCAAGTTGAACCACTTGAATCCAACTTGTAAAACTCAAGTTATGGCCCAAAAATTGACCTATTGTTCAAGTGATTATAGATTGGTCTTCTGCATTAGTCTATGTTTTTCGCATTTTTGGCAGTCTAGGGCTCTGAACTAGGTTCCGCACCCTTCTATGAAGTTGTAGCTCTTAGTATCAGCTATGCATAGAACTTTAAAATGTGGCAATCTGAGCTTTGTAGCTCGAGTTATGGCTAAAATACTGAACAAAGTTCATGAAGTGTTGACTTGCACTCTCACTTCTTATGACCTAAGCTTCCATTGAAACTTCTTGCACACAAACCTTCAATAAGCTCTGAGAAAAATGAAGGGCTTTGGGGTGTAGAACAAGAGGAGCAAGGAAGAGATGGAGGGAGAGACAAGAGAGAAGAGATGCACACACATACGTGGGAGCCTCAAAACCCATATAATGATATCCATTGAAGCAATGCTCTATAAATGATGTATATATATGAATATAGGGGTAAGGTCACATGATCCTTACATCCCCAACACATAATCTTGAGCATCCTTTCCATCCCATCTAATTTTTTCTTTCATACGTGAAGAAGCCATAGTCACTTTACATGAAGATAATCATTAATCTATGACAATAGACTATGCAATAGAAGAATTCTCAGGTCACTTGTTGATATCTGCCATTATGTCCCATAGTTGCTTTGCAACAAGAACATGATACATCATGTATGGGCACATTGAATAGTTGGTCCCATCAAGCTTATCTTGATCTTGAAGCATGCCAAATAATTCGATGTTGCTTGCCATTGAAATAATAAACTCAAAAGTAGCAAGATATGAACTTCAATAGAGTTTAAATACAGCTCACAAGCTATAAGTCTGATGGAAAGTCTAAATGCATGAATGGCTTTTCCAGGAGGGTAGAACCCTAATGCACCTGAAATGTCATATTTCCATGCTTTAAAATTGATTTGCACTATTGTAAGTGTGCACAAAAACATTGAAAAAGAAAAGAAACAACATGTTGAGAGGGAGTTTAACTTGATCTAGTACCACTTTTGGGTGTGTGAGTGAGTGAAGCATAAATATATGTACAATACATAAGTTAAGTAGGTTGAAGAAGAGCGAGTCACGATGGCTTAAAGAGCTCTCTGTGGATAGATGATCAATAATATGAAAATGAGTGAGGTGAGAGATATAAGTGGATCCCTAAGTACAAAGTCCACCACATATGAATCCATTATGTATATGTGGTTACATGGAGAAAAAACCCTTAGCCAACACTAGAGTAAAAAGTGCCCATGTATATGAAAATGATTCACATCAAAACTACTCAAGGGCCATATAAGTGTACCATTTATCAACTAAAACTTGGAAGATAAAGCAATCTCTAAATTCTAAGGAAAACCCAAAATGAAGTCCCTTCGATTCAACATATGAAGGAGGAAGTGGCATTAGCTCTCCCACTCTCTACATAACTATAGGCAATAAGAAAAGTTGAAGTTGTTGAATGACAAAGACCTTCACATAGGTCACATGCTTCTCCTCTTAGTGTTTGTCTTCCGTGCTCTTTTCCTATCTGAATCCGTGAGGGCCCCCAAAACTACTACTTTTCCTTCCTTGAAATGCCTTCCCTCATGTCCATTACATGCCTTCCTTTTTTGGAAGCCATTATCCAAGTAGTTCTTCTCTCACACATGAAAGTACCCACCTCTTTGTTATGGGTTGCTTAATTTCCCTCTTCTTGGCTGCACAAAAAAGCCCAACTCAACCATTCTCTTTGTGTTGCTAGTTGCTCTCTGAGAAGGATCTTCCAACTGGAAAATCTCTCTCTCTCTCTCTATCTCTATCTCTCTAATTCCTCAATCGACTTGGCCATGGAGGATGGGAAGGTAGAACATCTTGTTGATGTATTGCATCTTCAAAATATAATAAAGAGCCTAGTTTTTGTTGGACAAATGGTTGAGCGTGCATTACAAGTCAGGTTCAATTCTTATGGTTTATATGTAGAAGAGTACAAATCAAATGCAAGGTTGATCACCAAAGGGAACAACGTGGATATGATGTTTACTTTGAATGTGAAAAATCCTAAAATGAATGCAACCATGTTTGTAGAAGGATCATGTGTTATTCCTAACATAGAGATATGGCACAAGCAAATTTGACATGCAAATTTGTAGAGATTGGGGTTAATGTAGTCAAAGTAGCTTATCAATGGACTACCAGATTTCAAGGTTGTAGAGATGCAAAAAGTATGTGACACATGTCAAATTGCTAAATAGTCAAGGGTATCATTTTTGCAGGACAAACATGTTAGTGCAAATGTGCTAGAGATGGTGCATATAGATTTCTGAGATACTATAACGATCACATTTAAGGGAGGTTAGAGGTTTTACGCCTCTTTCATTGATGACAAGACATGAGAAGTATGGGTATACTTAATAACGAAGAAAAGTGAGGTCTTTAATTAAAAAATTTCAAGTATATGGTTGAAAAGTAGATGGCGAAATATATTTATACATAAGATTCAATGGAGGAGGTGGATACATATTTAATGAATTTGATAGTTTTACAAAAATTGAAGGCAATCTTCATGAAGGTACAAACCACAACGCAATGGTGTTATCGAAGGCAAAAACAGACATATTGCATAAATAACGAGAGCTTTGATGGCAGAGAAAAATATGTCTCATCGTTATTGTTCAAAAGCTATGCACATTGTTATATACATCATGAATATAACTCTGAATGTTGTTGTACGTCAAGTTACACCTGAAGAGAAGTTTATAGGTAAAAAGTCAAACTTATCACATATGAGAGTATTTGATTATATTGCATATGTACATGTTTTAGATCAATTGAGGATAAAACATGGTCCAAAGGTAGAAAAATGTACCTTCATTGGGTATTCCCTTAAGCAAATAGGATTTAAATTCTACAACTCAATCACATGCCAAGTGAAGGTAAGTACATATGTGGTGTTTGATGAAACGGCAAGCTTTTAGGTTGATGTAAAAGACTAGCTTAATATTGACTCAAATGACAACGAAAATGTTGAAAACACAAGTGCACAACCTCGAGTTCTAAGTGGACTACATGTTTCACCTAGCAATAGTTCCAACTCAAACCCGTGGAGTGGAAAATTACATGGAAATTTTGGTCTAACAAATTCATCAACTACATCCAACAAACATAAAGAAAAAGTGGAAATATAGAACAAAAAAGAGTGCTACATGGGAATCTTCTAATTCCATTGAAAGCATATTTACCTCTTTTTAGGCTGAATAAGAGGTGAATCCCACCATAGAGATGAGTATACTCTTAGAGGGATGAAAAGATACTCAACAAAATTTAACCCCTTCTATAGTTAAGAGTGGAGATATTTTCTAGTATTCGGGGAAAGAAAAGTAGCCGTATAAGAAGGAAAAATGTCATTCCATTTTCTTAAATTCGTTTAAGAAGAGATATGGTGTCTTCACTAAGTTGGGATCATATTTTCACATGAAAGGAGAGAGGTGTGAGTTTGACCCCCCCCCCCCCCCCCATTGTCGAAGTAAGCCTTTTTGAGGCTAGTTCAATGGCTAATTGAGAGAGTTCTTTGTGCAACCGTTCGAGGTGATTTCCCATGTGCAAGGTTGTGTGGTCTTGTATGAGGGTAACATAGGCCATACACATTTGATCTCCTTCTTGTCCTTTTTGAGCTGTGAAAGATTAAATGGATTTTTAAGTTCAGCCGTTGGACTCTGGAGATTGCCTAAGCTCCTACGCATTTTGAAGTTCAATTCCTCTCAACGTTACCTAAAAGAGAGCATGGAACATGAAGAAAAAGAGGAAGAGGCCATGGAATATGAAGAAAAAGAGAAAGAAGGAAGTTTGTCTTTACGAGGACTGAAACTCGTGGGGAAGGGATATTTTTGTTACTCGACAAGAATACAATTAATGTGTTTTGGTGTAGACGGATCATAAGCAGGAAGGTTTGCACGCGGAACTCTACAGTTAGCTCGATAGCGCTGGCGGGCCGTGCAGCCATATATGAGCGGAGCTACAGCCTACAATACACATCCATCCACAATCACGCTGAGCTATGTTAGGTCATCGTTATTCCTGTTGAGGGTTGGAGAATTGGGTTCGAGAGCGACATCCGTGGCGTGATGTGAGCTCATATACACATACGAGCTTCTGCTCCAGCCTACAAATAGAGCCGGCCAGCTTCTCCGGAAGATTGACTTCTACTGACCATTCTCTTACATCCTCTCATCTTCTCCTATGGCGTTGTCACGGTGCCCACGGTCGCTTCCTCTGCTGTGGCTTCTCTGCTTCCTCTTCGGCCAGGCTGCTGCGCTTAGCTATGACTACTACGCCAGTACGTGCCCCAACGTCGAGGACATCGTCCGTTCCGCGATGCGGGGCATATTTGTTGACATTAGAGCCCCCGCGGCGATGATTCGGCTGGCGTTCCATGATTGCCAAGTAGATGTAAGTAATCCCCTTATCAGATACCATGTAAATGTTCGCTTTAGTTCTCCTGTAGACAGCTTCTTCAAGTGGTCGAACTGAGTGCCGTCCATTCTGTAACGCCATTGCATGCATGGACATCTTGCGTGCAAGCCAGTGAAGGAACAAATGATTGTTGCTCCATTTTTCTCCGAAGAGTGTAGGCTCAGCGAGCTATCTGTGTTCAAATTTCATCGTCTGCTTCTAATTCTTGGTTTGCCATAAGCAGGGCTGTGATGCGTCGATTCTACTCGATCAAGGCTCTGACGGCACTGCGGAGATTGAGTCGCCCAGTAATTTGGGCATTCATAAGCTTAATGCTATTGACACGGTGAAGAATCAACTGGAGGCGGCATGCCCACAGACTGTATCATGCGCTGATATCATCGCCCTTGCAGCGAGAGAAGCTGTTGCCCAGAATGGTGGTCCGAACATCAGAGTCCCGCTCGGCCGGCTGGATGGATTTGATGCAAGCGCCTCTGCGGCGACAAAATTCCTTCCACTGGCGACCATCAGCGCTGCCGGAACAATCGATCTCTTTGGAGCTATGGGAATGACCCCCGAAGAAAGCGTCGCGATTCTAGGTAAAATGAATGCTTTTCATTTACACTTCGAAGTTGCTCGCATCTCTGTTGTTCGTCATCTCCAATATGCTTACTGACGATGTCTGTTTCGCCAGGTTCGCACACCGTCGGTGTAGCGCATTGCACCAACTTTGCTAACCGACTATACCCGCAGCTGGATCCAAATCTTGGCCTTGTTTTCGGAGCCTCGCTCCGTGCAAGATGTCCCCGGCTGGCGCCGGTCAACCTTGTGGCTACTCTCGATACTACCTTTCTCCGCTTCGACAACAGCTACTTCAGGAATGTGCTCAATAACCGCGGCTTGCTGACCGCAGACTTGAACCTAGCCCTTGATCCGCGTACCAGGCCCATTGTTGAGACATTCGCCAACGACCAAGACGCCTTCTTCCAAGCCTTCTCGTCGGCCTTCGTCAAGCTCACCAGCTACAGAGTTCATACTGGTAATCAGGGAGAGGTACGGCTGAACTGCCACTTTACGAATAGCTAGCCAAACCCTCTCGATGAAGAAAAGCTTCAGCAGGTATCTGCTGCGCATGGCCATTCGAAGAAAGCAGTAGGTTTCGAAGATTGTTCATTTGTACTCCTCAGCATAGACAGAGATTAGTAGTAGCGTCAGTGGGTTGTGCGCCTTCCAGCAGGTCTCTGTCATCTTGGAGATGACGTTTGGTGGGCATTTACATATGAAGATGATCGTCACAAGATAAGTTTGTTTGTACCTATTTTGTACTTGGATTTCTTCACTGGAAAGGCCGGAAACGAGATGCTTCCCCGGCCATCCAAATAATTGACTGTGCGTTTCCATTGTGGTATATGCCAAGTTCTGGAAAGTTGTGGCCCAACGAAGCTCTGAGGATGGATTACTTCTAAGTAAGGACTTCCGTGTATAGCCAGACTTGTCTATCTCATATGGAATACCATACAGAAGAATTGCGAATCTGCCTTTTCTAATTTACTTGTCTGCTTATAAAAGAAGGGCACTCTCCTACCAATGTGTTTATCGGACCTGAACGGGTAATTTGGTTTCTGATTCTTTTATTGCGTTTCGAGCAGTGTGTTTTATTTAGTTGTCTGCACGAAGAACAACGAGCGCCTCAGTTGTCTGTACGAAGAACAGTGTAGTTTTACATGCTTCAATTGTCTGCACGAAGAACAATGTTTTTCTGAGGATTTATAGTAATGGTGATGACAGAATTTAACCTTTTGCTAGGAAGTTGTTGACACGCAGTGGGTGAGGATTTCGAAACAAGTTTTCAGTCCTCTCATCGTTCTCTCATTTTCACCAACTCTTGTACTATCGATCGATGGATATGGCGAGGAAAAGAATCGCTTTCACTATTTTTGTCGTACTCTATGATCTCTGCACATTGTATGTTTGCACACATTCGGAGAGCGCTCTTGCTTCATGCGTTACGCTTCATAACGACATCCATGTTCGTTCGGGACGCGAAGTCTATATTCTCCTTCATCATCAGGAATTCTAACAGGGATTCCATTTTTATGAGCTCTTCGCTAAAGTGACTCCGTCTTGTAACTTGTCAAAAGCTGCCACGAGTCCACGACGGATGTGAGTTGGGTTAAAAAGATTTAGATAGGTTTCATGACCCAACATGTAATGGTTTTGGTGAGTCTAAAGCTAGTTAAAATCAGTGGTAATCTTGTCTAAAATCAATGGTAATCTTGTCTAACTTGTGTTTTGCCGCACTATGCACATTCAGTTGTATGATTGTTCTTTCAAAGTTAAAGCTCTATGAGTAGGTGTTTGTCAACCTCCATTCATTTGAAACTTTTTTTTTTTAATTTTAATTAAAGTGCGAAATTAAAAAAGAAAAACCTCCATTAAAAAAAAGTACAGAATTAACAACAGAACTTGAAATCTGGTTTTTTTTTTAGGAAGTTCGGTCGAGGCATACTCTCCTTGCTTGAATTAACGGTTTACTGTAAATGAAAAATCATATACTACACGGCAGCGCGTGGCAAACAGAGGAGTTACTTTTGAGAGTACAGACACGGGACAGAATGTTTGTTTTTTATTTAATCCGGATGTCTCCGGGCTCAGCAGCACGATTGGAGCTCTAGACTACGTGCCACCATCTCTAAATGCGAGAACCGCTAAACCACGGTCCACATTTGTTTCGCGAATCGCCAGATGACTTCTGTGTTTTTTTTTTTTTTTTTTTTGAAGAGACAAGAAAGATAAATTATGAAACAGAAAGAAAGAAGATTACAAGGGGCTCAGACCCACAGAAAGGGGTGAATAGGAGGGTCTACCACTAAGAGGGAGGTGGTAAACAGCAATCAGGGGGATCTACTTCAGACAGGAATTTAAGTACCAAGTCAAGTAGCTAATCATATTTTCTCTTTCAAAGGAGTGAAGTTGAAGTAATCTTCTTTTCCATGAAGAGTAGGGGAAATTTCTAATAATATACAAGGGTTGAGAATCATAGAGGGGACCCCTGCAATAATAAAGACTGCAAAGTTGAGTAATTCTCCTCAAACCATATAAACAAGAGAAGAGGTGTGTGGACCGGCACTTCTGTGTTTTTTTTCTTTTGAAGATAGTGCAGAAATCTAGTAAGATAGTTATAGCGAGCACAAGGCCTCACGCGGGAAAGAGCTACCCCAGATGTATTGGAGACACTTGTCATTCATTGAGAGTATTACGACGAGTACAGAGAGAAGATCCTAATTCACCATCGGAAATCCACCCTGTGAGATAGTGCAGAAATCTATCAAAATAGTTATAGTGAGCACAAGGCCTCACACGGGAAAGAGCTAACCCAGATGTACTGGATACACTTCATTGAGAGTATTACGGTGAGTACAGAGAGAACATCCTTGATCCTACCTCACCAACTACAGCTACAGCTCGCGGGCGGAAGCCATAGCTCTGCCCTGTGTTTACGCCTGATGCTTGTTGCACGCTTTCCAACCTCAGGGTTGAGTCTTCCTCTCTCTCTAATGCGAACCGAGGAGGGAGTGGTTGCCTCCCTTATTGGAGAAAAGAGCATGCTTTTGCACTAGGCCTTACATGATAACGGACTCTCTCAACCGAATGAAAGACTCATCAGTTCACCGAGTGACCGTTGATTGTAATGGTAGCTTCTCGCCTATTGCTTCCTTTGCACACATGGCGAAGAAGAAACATGCATTGTTCAACCCTCGAACCACCTGATAGACATACCAAGAACTTCAATAAACCCTAATCCCTTGTTTGTGGACAAAGGTAAAGGTAAAGAGATTCAGAATAATGATTTGCATCATATCCACCTTGACAATGATTATATTGACAAAGATGTTGCTAAGTTGATTATCGACAAAGATAGTTATGATTTATGGCAAAGTCAATTGGACGAGGGAGTTTTCACTGGTCATACCATAGCCCTCAACCTGCACAAGAGATACTTAGATTGTGGATTCGACAAAAATGGGCATCTAGCGGCTTGTTCTTCCATAACATGCAATACCTACCATATACTATCTATGGTTCTTTGATATTTTGAATAGTGCTCTAATGGTCATCGTTGAAGATCAATGGTTTATTAGGCTAACTTGAGTTACTTTTTTTAGTGGTTGAGGGATTCGACTCGAGATGACCCAATCTTGTTAACACTCCCATTTGGGTAGACTTTCTTGACATGCCTAATGACTTCTACCCCTAGCTAAATAGCTTGGGAGGACTGATTAATAAGGTTTTAGGCCAGAAAACCATCGGTGGAACCAACCCTAAGTGGGATCCATATATTTTGGTGCATGTGGATGTTTCAAAGGAGCACAAGTCTTCCCTCATTACTAAAGACTTTGAGGCCAGGAAACTTCATGAACAAAAAGTGGTTTACAAAAACTTACCAAATTCAATTGTTTTAAACAAGGTCATTTGATCAACGATTTCCCTTTACTAAAATATAACACTAGTGATAATGTTTGCAAAGGATATATTGTTGGTCTTGCTCATAATGTTGTAATTACATGCACTCTTATCACCGGTTTAGGTAATCTCGTCATTGGTTATGTCCTTGATGGAAAAAAGCAGGTTACGGAAAAGACTAAAGAAAAAAAGTTAACATAATGCATAATGCTTTTGAAACTTCGATGGAGGATGTTTACTCAACCCCCTTGATATAGTTAACGGTTTTGATTCAATTGTTAAAGAAAATTTCCCTCTTAACAAGTCACAGAATTGGGCTTTGGGGTTTGATTGTGATATTTTGGCTAAAAATTCTTATGTTGGTAAAGGCAACAATGAAGGTTGGATACTTGTTGGTAGAAGAAACGTTAGAAGGAACACTACAGAAGCTTTTAGAATTCTTCCTCTATTTTGGGCAAGATTCAAAACATGTCTAATGAGCATGAGAATAATGACACTCAATTGAATTACAGTCTATAAATGAACATTACATCCAAAATCTTGATAATAGCTCTTTTGATAACGGTGATGTCCTTATTAACCAAGTTGATAACGAAATAATTCCTTCTTTTTTCCAATAGAAAAGGGAAAACTCCACATATATTAATAGAGTCTCTACGTCTCGTCCTAAAACCTCCAAAAGTAGTAAAAAAAGAATATTTTCTCGTTAAATTGCAAAGCTGTTACCGGATCCTTTTTGTGCTAAGGCTATTTATTGTTGGTGAAGGGTTTCCTCCCTTTTCGTTGATATCCGTTGCCTTCAAGAGCTGAAGGTTATTGGCTTTACCCTCTTCTCTAACTTTAATATTGTCGCCTCGAACCATACATGGTTATATATTGATCACCCTTCTAGTAGAGAAGGTTCTACCATTGGCATGTCTCGCTCCCTTTCTCATCACATTAAAAAGGTGAGTAGGAGCCCCTCCCATCATTCGGTTGGTCCATTCCTTGACCACCCCCATTAACCTCAAAATGGTGGGTCTCAACGCTTCTAACTCCACTACCATTAGATCTTCTAGATGGAAGGAGCTTTCTAGTGCTAGTGGCCCTCTTTTTCTTGAAGGAGACTTTAATATGGTTGATGGCCTTCAGAATAGGCTCAACTGTAGGGGCTCTATTATTTTTTGGAAATTAGAACTATGATTAACATAGCCTTTTTATCAATCATAATTTGTATGTTATGCCCCTAATATTGGTTTCACTTGGAATAACAAGCAGTACGGATGTAACTTCCATGCTGCTAGACTTGATAGGAGCTATCTCAACATCCCGAAATTTTATTTGTTTTGGAATGTTTCCTTTTAGATTGACACTTCCTTTGTGCTCTCTTATCAGAGTACTCTCAAATTTTCCCTTCGCCGTGCATGCCCTTCCTTTAGGGCTAGCCAACCTCATATTGATATGCCCATCAATGAATCGAGGAAAAAGTAAAAGAGATTATTTGCAACCATTTTTGTAACTCCTCCCCTTCATTTCTTGGGGTCGGTCGCTCAAAGATATCTAAGGCCTTTTCACTCATTATAATTCTTAGAGAAAGAAGAAGGATGCTCATGAGGAAGGAGCTTGAGGAATGTGGTTTTCCTCATCAGATGGACTCTGCATCTTGTCAGAGGCTATTGCTCTTCAAATTAGATTGAAGCAGAAATAGTATCTTGCATTTAGTGGCACCCTTGCCTCTTGAAAGAGAGTTTTGGTTTGGGAAGGTGATAGACCAAATGAAATAATATTTGATTTGTTAAAAACAGAAAACGATCAATGATTTCATGCTTATGCTAAAGAAAAGGGATGGCGGGAATGTTAATATATGATCAATGTCTATCCCTCATGATTGTATGTACTAATGCACATTTTTTAAGGCCCCCATTATGAGCAGAATCCAAGCGTGCATTACCCAATTGATGGGAATCCCAACTTGCATGTTGGATGAAGGTCAAATTGGACCATGTAAGGTATTGTAATGAAAGGGAGTTATTAGGGTCCCCAATTGTGGGGTCCATGGTAGCGGGGAGTGGGCCCCCTTGTTGGGGAGTCCTAGGGGGCCAACGGTCCCCTTGATGAGGATACGACGATAAAGGGAATATTCTATGGAATATTCTCTATCAAAGGCAAAAATCATTTATATTTGTTAGGTCGGTTGAACTGACCTAAGCCATGTATGGCGACTAGAGGAGTGGTGGTTGCCCATGCTTTACCACCCATGTATAGCCATCCATGGAAGGCCACCCATTATCTTATATATACATGACCTCTGCACTACCCCAAATATCGAATCGAGTCAACATACCTGTACCTTATAACTTCCTATCTAGAGTTGTCTAGATCACTATCTAAGCTCTACTTTGAGAGTGCAGGGGTGGAAAATGCCATCATCTTTGTGCTTGTTATTAGTAAAAAATTGTTGAGATTCTACTATATGTGTTATCATCTTTACTATTGCTCCTCTGTTATATTGTGTAACTGTTGTCTTACATGGTAACAGAGCTGTAAGGTTTGAATAGCTTGAGAAGTATCACTATTTCAGCCTATTAGAAAACTAGAATATCATTAGATTATGTGAGTGATAAGATGATGGCTTCATTGTTAAACATTGGTCTTGGTGCTCCAAGTAATGTTAATGTTGCACCTATTCAAATTTGCCCACCTACATTCACTGAAGGGAAGCTCGATGAAGATCAAAGATTTGAAGGAGCAGTTGAATTCTCTTGATGAAGTCTTGCTAGATGGTTCACTTGTGCAGACTGTTCTTAATGGTCTTCTGGATTCATATCAAAGTTTTGCTTCCACTGTTTGATTGATGATGAAAGGCAACCCAAATGCCTTAACATTTGAGGATTTAGTCTCTATTTTATTGTAGGAAGATCATTCTAGGAAGAACATGTCCATTATGTGTGTTGCAAATCAAGATTTCTTATCTAATCAGAAGGGCAAACGTAAATGGAGCTCATCTACTAGTAAGAAAAAAAATCTATTAATACTTGATAGTCAAAGAAGGAAGACAAAGATGTGAAGAAAGCACATAAGAAGATTTATTTTTTCAAATATTATAAAGGAAATGATAATTTCATAATGATTTGTCCAAAACTGATTGCAAAAGAGGCAAGGACGAAAGTGGCTAGAATGGTTGTTCTAGAGGCCTCTAAGCCTAAAAGAGAGCCTGTAAATATCGTTCAGAATGAAGAGTGGGCATTTACTATTGTATGCATCTATGAACCATATTCTCTGGAGTAGTGTATATCTATAGTAGACTCATATGTTTGGTACTTTGATAGTGGGGCAACCAAACACACTACCTCACTTGAGCTTGTCCCTATAGGAAATACTATCACATGTGCTAACAAACTCCTATTATCTTGTAATGGGTTTTGGTAAGACCATTTGGACCACTACAGATGGTAGCTCTTTCACATTATTAGATTCTTTGTATGTGTTAGGGATCAAGAAAACTCTATTGTCAGTTTCATAATTAGCTAAGAGTGGCTTGGTTGTCAACTTTGTTGATGATAGATGTGAAGTTCATGATCTCTCAAATGGCAATGTTATTATTACTTCTCTCATTTTATGTCATGGGATATATAAGATCATAGTCTACGCAAAATATATGAATGACTGAACATGTGCAATTCAAGATGCTTAGACTATCTCATATGCGAAGCTTTGGCATGCATGCTTTTGGTCATCCAAATTATCCTAGTTTGTTATGCCTGTAGAAATATGAAATGGTGTCCTCTCTTTCCAAAATTGAAGCACCTTCTAACCATGTCTATGAAAGCTATATTTTGGGCCAAATGCATCATTCATCCTTCCCTAAAGATGGTTGAGTTTGAGATGCCCATAAATTGTAGCTTGTTCATAGTGATGTCTATGGTCTTATGCAAACACCTCCTTTTGGGAGCTAGTTTTACTACGTGAATTTTATTGATGATTTCTCCAAGCATGCATGGGTATATACACTGAAAGCAAAGTCTAAAGTTTTTATGTGCTTCAAACATTTTCTCGTATGGCTAAAAATCCATCAGCATCTAAATTGGGCACCCTCCATTTTGATTGAGGGGGGAAATACATCTCTTCTAATTTTAATGCATTTTTGGTTGAGCGTTGGATAAAATATGACTATATAGTGCCGTATAAACCTCAAAAAAATGAAGCCATTGAAAGAAAGAAGCTGTCTCTCATGGAGATGGTGAGGTGTATGGTCAAACATCAGGCTTTACCACATAGCTTTTGGCTTGAGGTTATTATATGTGCAAGATATGTACTTAACATGTTTCCCACCAAAGCACTGCAAATCGATCACTACATGTGATTCCTAGCATGATTGCAATCAATCTGTTGCTCATCTGTGCATGTTTGGGTTTCTTGTTGGAGATAGACGTCTGCGGAAGCACGCAGACAGCACAAGGAAGAAGAAGAAGCTTGGAGCACAAACACACAATACTGAATGTATTACTAGAGAATGTACAAAGATAAGTAGCCCATTAGGGCAATAAGCGTATATACAAGCCGGGGGAAAAAAACCTCCTAAAGAGGGAAAAAAGTGCCCCGGCGGTCCTAGTGTGTTCACACACATCACTACATAAATATATCAACAAATCCCCCCTAGGAGTGATGCGGTGAACAAGGAGCTAGCACTTATGTATAAGGAAGTGCCAAGCTATGTGGAAATCACTCCACAAAAGGAAGTAAGCCCAAAGCTTTGCGGAAAGCTTCAAACTTCTCCCTAGGCAGAGCCTTTGTAAAAAGGTCTGCAATGTTCTCCTGCGTGGGCACATATGCCAAGCTGATCTCCCCAGCAGAGAACCTCTCCCTGACATAGTGATAATGCACCTCAATGTGCTTAGTGCGAGCATGGAACACAGGGTTCCTCGCAACTGCCAATGCGCTCTGACTGTCAGTAAAGATGGTGGTGGCAGAAGACTGGCCAACACCCAAATCAGCCATAAGGCGTCTGAGCCACACACACTCAACAGTCGCTGTGAAAGCTGCCCTATACTCAGCCTCACAACTGAAAGTGGCCACAGTAGGCTCCTTCTTGCTCAACCAAGATATACATGAGGTACCAAGCATGAAGCAAAAACCAATGGTGGACACACAAGTGTCATAGCAACCAGCCCAATCCGAGTCAGAAAAAGCATGCAAATCTGGCGGTAGTGATCCCCCCTTGGGATAAAACAACCCAAGTAGCCGAGTACCACTCAAGTAGCGAAAGATGCGCTTAACCGCTTTCCAATGCGTGACTCCTGGGCAATGCATAAACCTGGTCATCTGTGAGACAGCAAACTAAATATCTGGCCGAGTAATGCATAAGTAAATCAAGCATCCAACAGCCTGCTGATAGAGAACAACATCAAATGCATCTCCAGCATCATGAAGACTCAATCGTAAACCTGTCTCCATAGGAGTGGCAATAGGATTACAGTCTTCAAGGCCAAAACGCTGCAATAATGTGTCAATATATTTCGTTTGACACAAAGCCATTCCACCATCAACATGCATAAACTGAATGCCCAAATAGTGATGAAAATGCCCCAAATCAGACATCTCAAATGAGGCATGCAAATCAGCCTTAAAATCAGCAATATGTGTCTCAATAGGACCAGTGAGCAGCATGTCATCAACATAGACAACAATGATCAGAAGCACATCATTAGCACGTTTAACATATAAGGTGCTTTCAGTTGGACTGTTCTCAAAACCATGTGCAATCAGATAGGCATGTATCTTCTCATACCAAGCACGTGGTGCTTGCTTTAAACCATATAATGCCTTCTTTAACCTGCAAACCTGGTTTTCATGCCCTTTCTGCACAAAGCCACGGGGCTGAAAAACATACACTTCTTCATGCAAGTCACCATTCAGAAATGTTGTTTTAATGTCCAACTGATGTACATTCCAACCATGATGGGCTGCAGGTGCACAAATGCTCCGAACAGTAGTCATACGGCATGTAGGTGCAAAGGTCTCATCAAAATCAATGCCTCTTTCCTGTGCATAACCCTTTGCAACAAGCCTAGCCTTATACCTATCAACTGTACCATCAGGTTTACGCTTTGGCTTGTGCCAATGGCCTTCTTGCCAGGAGGCAAGTCAAATAAAGACCATGTACCATTCTTCATTATAGCATCATATTCAGATTGCATAGCAGCCATCCAATTTTCTGAATTTTGTGCTTCATCAAAAGAGACAGGCTCATTCTCATCACAAAGACTAGATGCAGCCATAGCATAGCAATCTGATGCAAAGGAGGCACTATGAGAGCCTGAACGAGTATGATATGACAAAGGTGCATCTAATTTGCTGTCACGCAAAGTCTGCACCAGCCATTTTGGCATAGTTTTTGCCTGCTCAATATCAGCTCTCTCATCAGCAAGTGCATCATGTAAATCTGCATCAGAAATGGAATGATCTGCATCATCATATGAAACCTGCAAAGGCTGAGAAGTTGCCTCATTAGGACCAGCACTAGCCTGTCCACCTGTAAAAAGAGGCATCAAAGTATTATACATGTTTTTGGAGCTAACAGATGTCTCCTTAGTACATGAAACCAATGGCTGAATAGCATCTTCCACAAAGACAACATCACGGAAAACCAGAATGCGTTTAGTCTGTGGATGATACAGACAATAGCCTTTACTTTCAGAACTGTACCCAACAAAAATACATTTTAGTGCCTTATCATCCAATTTTTTGCTATGTTGTTCAGGCACTAATGCATATGCCAAACAACCAAAAACACGCAGATGAGCAACAGATGGCTTGCAGTCATGCCAAGCCTCATATGGAGTGATAGACTGCAACGCTTTAGTGGGACACTTGTTCAGTACATATGCTGCACACATGACAGCCTCAAGCCAGAAACTATGTGGTAAAGCCTGACTTTTGACCATGCACCTCGCCATCTCCATGAGTGACCTGTTCTTTCATTCAGCAACTCCATTCTGTTGAGGTGTATACGGCACTATACATTGGTGTTTTATCCCACGTTCAACCAGAAAAATGCATTAAAATCTGAAGACATATATTCCCCCCCTCGGTCAAAATGGAGGGTGGCCATTTTACATGCTGACAGATTTTCAGCCAAAACCAAAAACTGTTTGAAGCACCTGAACACTTTGGACTTTGCTTTGAGTGGATATACCCATGCATGCCTGGAAAAATGATCAATGAAAGTCACGAAGTAAAGGTAATTTCCAAAAGAGGGTGTCTGCATAGGACCAAAGACATCACTATGTACAAGCTGCAATTTCTGCGTAGCCCAAACTGAACCATCTTTTGGAAAGGAAGAATGCTGCATTTTGCCCAAAATACAGCCTTCACAAACATGTTTTCGAGGAGCCTCAAGTTTGGGCAAAGAGGACACCATTTCAGATTTCTGCAGGCGTAGCAAACTAGCAAAATTCAGATGAACAAAGCGTGCATGCCAAAGCTTTGCATCTGACATAGCCGGAGAATCATGAATTGCACATGCCGAATCATTCACAGATCTTTCATAGTCTATGAGCTTATACAACCCACGACATAAGATGCCAGAAGCAATAATCACATCATCATTTGAGAGATCATGGACTGTACACCTGTCATCAACGAATTTCACAACCAAGACAATCTTGGCTAATGCAGAAACTGATAACAGGTTCTTTTTGATTCCTGGCACAAATAAAGCATCTGACAAAGTGAAAGAACTACCATCAGCAGTAGTCAGAATGATCTTACCAACTTCCATAACAGGATAAGAGGAGTTATTGGCGCATGTGATAGTATTCCCTGTAGGGGTAGGCTCGAGTGAAGAGAAGAAACTGTGCTGCGAGGTAATATGTTTGGTCGCCCCACTCTCAAAGTACCAAACATTTGAGTCTACTGCAGACATGCACTGATCATGAGAAGGTGGGTCAAAACTACAGACAGTAGTAAACGCCCATTCTTCTTCCTGCACAAGATTTGCAGACTCTGTTTTTGGTGTAGAGGCCTCTGCAACAACCATTCCAGCCTCTTTCTTCTTTCCCTCTTTAGCAGCCAGTTTTGGACAGTTCTTTATAATATGATCATTTCCTTTACAGTACTTGCAGAACAATTTCTGCTTTTCTGATTTCTTCTCATCTTTATCCTGGTTCTTCGATTGTGCAGCATTTGCACATTTCTACTTACTAGTAGAAGAGCTCCATTTTCCTTTGCCCTTCTAACTAGCCAGGAAAGCTTGATCTGCAACACGCATAATGGACCTGTTCTGCCTGGACTGATCTTCCTGGAACAGAACAGAGACTAATTCCTCAAATGACAAGGCATTCGGATTGCCTTTCATCATCAACCGAAGAGTAGAGGCAAAACTCTGATATGAATCAGGAAGACCATTCAGAACGGTCTGCACAAGTGAGCTATCTGGTATAACCTCATCAGCAGAAATCAATTGTTCCTTCAGGTCTTTGATCTTTGTAAGAAAACTATCTATAGAATCACCCTTATTCATGTGCTCACTCTCCAACTGTTTTCGGAGGTAAGCAACACGAGCCTCATTCCTAGCCTGGTACAAAGTGGTAAGTGTATCCCAAGCATCCGTTGCTGTTCTGCAAGAGCGAATGTGAGGAATAATGGCACGTTTGACAGACAAAGCTATCAATGCATGTGCCTGGGCATCTCTGCCATCCCAACGAATCTGCTCTGTAGTAGGTGCAACAAAAACAGCAGCACGAATAGGAATCTGTGGAATATCATCTTCGACACCATCTTCATCAGCTCCAACACCTCTAGCACCTATATTTGTAGTACCTGTAGTCGCAGGTGTAACAGGACGTCTTTCAACACCCTGCACAATGTTCCACAATCCTTTTGCAACCAGTACATGTCGCATCATATAAGCCCATAATGGGTAGTTGGTACCATCCAACTTATCCTCAACAGCCAACATACGGAATACATCACTGCTTTCAGACATGGTCGGTGACTAAAATACCTTGATGCAAAAAATTGACTGTATCTCAAAAAGTTGAACGGAACAGCCTAGACGAGTTCTGCTAGACCTGTAGTAGACTTCGAGATGCTTAAACTAGCGAACAGAAACTGGTATATGCCTTCGGCACAAAAGGGCGAAATAGCCTGCACAAGCGCTGCGATAGTGCGTTCGAAGGCCGAAACGAGCTCAGATCGCGATTTCGGCACCACACAGCTATGCTGTTTTTATCTCGGAAACACGCCGAGTATGCTCACCAAATTTCGTGCGAATCTGAGACTGCAAACGGAGTGTCGACGGCGCCCTAGAAGAAGCGATGACTTGCTCTGATACCAATTGTTGGAGATAGATGTCTGCGAAAGCACGCGAACAGCACAAGGAAGAAGAAGAAGCTTGGAGCACAAACACACAATACTGAATGTATTACTAGAGAATGTACAAAGATAAGTAGCCCATTAGGGCAATAAGCGTATATACAAGTCGGGGGAAAAAAACCTCCTAAAGAGGGAAAAAAGTGCCCCGGCGGTCCTAGTGTGTTCACACACATCACTACCTAAATATATCAACATTTTTAACATCTGCATTAATGTTTGAACAAAAACCTACAAAAATGGATGATAAAGTAGTAAAATGTATTTTTGTTGGGTATGCTTTTGAAAGCAAAGACTATCGTCTCTATCATCCACATATTAAATACATTTTGGTTAGCTATGATGTTGCTTTTGTGGAAGATGATATTCAATCATTACTTTCATCTAGCAAGGAGACTTCAGTTAGCTATAGACATGTATATGAAACTTTGATACCTCTTTTTATAGGTGGATATTGAAGTACTAGTCAAAATGAGGTAATTTTGTAGCCTTTATAGGTTTCAGATGAGGATGTAGATCATAATTTCTAATGCACTTGTTGATGATAGGGCTGATATAGAGGAGGAAAAACTATGCCTAAATAGCTACTAGAGATTTTGAGAGATAGCAATTGAGATGAACCTCTATCATATTGTACTCATTCAAACTCTCATAGTGCTTCTTTTGCATCAGATTGACATGCAATGGTTGCCTGTAGACTTTGCGATTAGAATAAGCCACTTTCTTTTGATGAAGAAAAAAATTCAAAAAATTAGATGCTATTATGCACTCTGAATATGATGCTATTATGAAGAATGGTACTTTGTCTTTATGTGATTTGCCCTGGCTTGTTGCAAATGGTTATGTTGAAGAGAGAGGCATTGATTTTGATGAGACCTTTGCTCCCACATGTCAAATGACCATCATTCATAGCATCTATGCACTTGCAACTCATCATGGATAATAAAAGTGCATTTTTGAATTGTGACTAACATGCAAAAGTGTATGTATCTCAACCTCATGCTTTTCTAGAGAAGAGGCTTGAAAACAATTTTTTACGGGCTAAAAAAGGCATTATATTGTTTGAAGTAAGCACCATGTGCTTGGTATGAAGCAATACATGCCTACTTGATTGCACATGGTTTTGAGAACAATCCAACTAGGAGCATCTTATATGTCAAGTGTGTAGATGAGGTACTTTTGATCATTTTTGTCTATGTTGATGAGATGTTTCTCAATGGACCTAATGCGAAGAATATTGCTGAATTTAAGGCTGCTTTGCATGCCTCTTTTGAGCTGTCTTTTTGGGCATTTGCATCATTATTTGGGCATTCAGTTTATGCAAGTTGATGGGTGAATAGCTTTGTATCAAACAACAGACAGATTATTGTAGCATTTTGGCCTAGAAGATTGCAAGCCTATTGCCACTCCTATGGAAATAGGTTTTTTAATTTATTCTTCATCATGTTGGAGATGTATTTGATGTTTTTCTCTATCAACAAGTTGTTGGATGCTTAGTTTATGTATGCATAGCTCAACTTGATATTTAGTTTGTTCTCTCTCAGATGAGCAAATGTATGCATTTTCCTAGGTGCCAATCATTGGCAGGCAATTAAGTGCATCTTTTTCTACTTGAGTGATACTCAACTACTTGGATTGTTTTATCTCAATGGGGGATCAATACAATCAGATTTACATGCTTTTTCTTACTTGAACAAGGTTGGTTGCTATGGCACTTATGTGTCCACCAGTGGTTTTTGCTTCATGCTTGGTAGCTCATGCATATCTTCATTGAGCAAGAAGGAGCCTATTGTGGCCACTTCTATTCTGAGGATGAGTATAGGGTGTCTTTTAATAACGACTATTGAGTGTGTGTGTGGTGTTATCGTTAGTGTCCATGTGAAGAGCACAAATGGCCATCGGACACTTTGTATATGTTCTTTAATAAAACATATAGTGGCCTCATAAGCCACAGACTATAAGTATGGATGCATTTGTAACACCTAAGAAATATGTGTTCGTTCTCTATGTATTGTGTGTTTTTTGCATATTTTATGGGCATTGTGTGGACTATTGTGCATCGCATCTAGGGCTCATTTGTCTACTACGAGGGTGTATTCCTAGAGCATTCAAGAACAATAATCCACTATGTTGCATCATCGTCGCAACACTTCACTAGTATGAGAGCATTTTGACACAAAAGCTTTGATGACAAGCACCCACCCAAGGATTTCTCCAATGCTGATGACTAATGTGGCAATCAAGGCATAGACCTTAGCATATTTTGTCATCAGAGTCACCAAAATCACCATTGGCTATGCTTGAAGGATACCTCAAATATCAAGGAAGATGGAGATTAACAATACTTCTCAAAAGGTCACCCATCCCCATTTGATCCCCTCGAAAGTTGCTTAACAAGCGATCTCTTGCCATTAAGCTACACTATTGCGGTGTTTGAAGAAGGGGAGACTAAGGTTCACATTATCTTGAACATATTGGGCCCTCAAAGCTTCATTCTTTGCTTTCAAAGCCTGTTTTGAGGCTTCGAGGTGATCCTTGGAGCCATTTTGGAGTACTTTCATGAGTAATTCTCTTTACACATGTTCAATGGCATCAAGAAGAGTGTTCTTTGTACTTCTTTGACAACGAATATTCAGCTTTGGAGTTGTGTTTTCAACCACATTAGTAAATCCACAAGTTTCTTAAAAGGTTCCAATTGTGGTGGGAGCACCCACTACAAGTTTATGCAAGTTTTTGAGCCTAAAGCATAGAGTTGATAAACACTTGTAGGTGTTTTTGACTAGTATTTGGGCTGTGAATTTAGTTTTACTGCATACATTGAGAACATACACTATGCAAGCTTTTATGGATACTGCTCATGTACATCCGTGTGGTAATTGATATATTGGTTATATTTTTGCATAAACCCTAGATAGGAGAAACCTAGATGTTGGGGTCTCTTTGGTGATGACGGTGGAAGGCTTACCCTGCGTGGCTAAAGGAGATATATGTTAGTTCTTCATTGATAAGCATAGTTGGCTTCTTTCAATTAGCTAATTATATGTTGTGGAGTCAGTGATTCACTACGCAAGTTTACATGTCAGTACTTATAGTTTTATGAGCTTTTGATACTCATCATATGCTTATTTTGGAGAGAAGATTGTTGCAACCTTTTTCCAGCTATTTTTGCTTTGTCAACTATATAGTGCTCAATTTACTACTTGATACACTTATTGGTGTGAGCACATATATTCTCACATAATTAGTCATTACTATTCATTTATCCATTTTCTAGGGAGACTCTCTTGAATTTTTTCTAGAATCTGATACTTGGTCATCTTTTTAGCTAAAGATCTCAGGCACATCTAAGGATCGAGGTCTAGTGCCAATGTTCCCTGGAGGAGCTATAACTTGTAGGGCAAAGAACATTTTGAGATCCAAAAATTTGATGACACAAACTTTTCCCTATGGAAGAATCTGATAAAGAATATGCTGATTCAAAGGAGGTAATGGAAGTGAGTAAATGGAATCTCAAAGAAGCCTACAGACATGGATGAAGATGATTGGGATGAGTTGGAGGAGATGGCGAGCTCCACGATTTGATTGCACCTAGCAGATAATGTTTACTTTACAATATTGGACTATGAAAGTGCAGAGGAGCTTTGGAAGAAGTTATGCAATAGACATGAAAAAGAAACATCATCAAATAAAGTGTATCTGATGAGAAAGTTATATGACGTTTGCATGAAGGACACAGATAGTGTTGTTGCTCATATAAATGAGGTTGATGCTATATTCTCTCATTTACACGCATAGAAAATGGAGAGATATATATGAAATGAAGGGAACCTTGTTGCTATATATGCACCTTGCCATCATCATGGGATACATTTTGCATAGCTATTAGCAATAGTGCACCTAGTGGTAAGCTGTTCTATGATGACATATGTGGAGCTTTCTTGTATGAGGAGATCTATAGAAACAATATGGTCCGCACTCAAAGTGGATATGCATATAATGTTCATGATTCTTATCAAGGAAAGAATCAACAACATGGCAAGATCAAGAACAAGGAAAAGAATGGTCAATAGAAAAAGAGTAGAAGTAAATCAAGGAAGAGGGATATTGAATGCCATTATTTTCATAAGAAGGGAAACATGAAGAAAGATTAATATGTGCTAAAGAATGCTAAAGGTTAAGGACAAAATTTTGATGGGCATGTTAAACAACTACTTGCACCATGTGTTATTTTTTATGATGCTGATGTGTTGACACTTGACAATATTGTGCATATTAAGGCTCTTATGGCAAATTCTCTTTCACATACATGATTGATAGATTCTAATGTTTCTTTCCATGTGAAACCACGTAGATAATGGTTCTCTACTAAAGCAACAAAACCTCTTGGTATCATGAGACTTGGTGACTCCTGCTAGTGTGACATTGTCAAGATTTGAGATGTGGTGATGCAGTTCATTGATGGCTCAAAATTCACTATGTACAATGTATTTCATGTACCTTAGTTATCATGCAGTTTGATGTCAATTGGTCAACTTGATGACCTTGGTTACAAGGTTGCTTTCTATGCTAAATACTTTTGCATATCAAATAGCAATATGGTTATTGCAAAAGAAAGAAATGTTGGCTCACTTTATCCTTTATTTGTATCATAGAAAGAACACTTGTTAGCTATTATTGAATAACCTATGGCTTGTATTTAGCATGGCCATTTGGGCCACATATCTCATAGTGGAATGGAAAATCCTTCTCATTTTGGCTACTTATTTGTGTTTTCTTTGATTTTTCATTTTGTGAGCATTCCCAATATGACAAGCAAACTAGGAATGTGCATAAGATGCACAATGACTCTTCAATTCAGCCTTTCGATCTTGTTCATGTAGATGTGTGGTCCTATGTCCACAAGGTCATTAGGTGGTTCTCTTCACTTTCTCACTTTCATAGATGATGCTACTAGGAAAAGTCTAGGTATATCCTATCAAATCGAAGGATGAAGTATTCCCTACTTTTAGAAAATGGCTTGCTTTAGTTGATATTGAAAAAAGGAACAGAGTTCAAGGCTTTACGTTCAAATAATGGGGGTCAGTATACCCCACATGAATTCAACCTTTTGTGTCAGTCTAGAGGAGTTCCTATTTATTGTTTTGATTTATTTTAATTGCTTTCCTATAACACTCTCCAAGTAGAATCTCTTTGTAATCAAGTGTTTTAGGTCCATTTCCCAAATCCAAGGCATGTAAATCAAGCTCTTTGTTATACATAGTCCCAATTTGTGTGCTCTAAATGATAATCTAAATGGATATTATAACTATCAAAATATTCCTTGGTTAGCACTAAGTATCTTTCCAAATTCTCTTCCATAGGAACTACATAATTGGGTATAGGTAGTTGGTGTTCTATCATAGGTCTAGGTTGATCCAAGAATCCCCTTTCTCTAAGTTGTATTGGCTACTTTTGATATTCCTTCTCTCTCACTGGTTCTTTGTTATAGAAAAAAATCATCCTTAGCATGATTGTTCCATTTTTTCTCTAGGATAAAATATTTCAATGTTCTCTTGTCCCGAAGATGAGAGGGTTTTTGATAATTCCACATATGGGTTTGATCATTTTATCGATAAACATAATATTTCCTTGTCTATGTTATTCAGGGGTTAACCACATTTGTTTTGGCAGTAGCCCCTAAGGGTTTTTTTATGGCTTGCTCCAACTCTGATGTGGGAGGAACTTTATTGTCTCCACTAACTTGTTTATCATATATCAAAAGATTAAATCCTCTATTATCTTTTATGTCAATGTCTTCTTTTATGAAAGAGTCTAAGTCTAGACAGCTTCTGCAATATACCATTGTTCGTAATTGAGCATTACTTAATCCTTCAATGAATAAGGATACTTTTTTGGAATAAAAAGGTTTTTCATCATTTCAAAACTTTTCTAGATATTTCTTAAAGATCCTTGCAACTATCCTCATACTTTCTTCAAGCTTTTGTTTAAAGGTATGGATCAGTGTAGCCATGTTATGTTTGATCCCAAATTTGGAGAAATTCCATATGAACTCTTCTAGAAATCTATCAAGGTTTACAAAAATTCCCATTTTTAATGGTAAACAACATGAGAAGGCAAGTCTTGTTAGGGTTAATCCAAAAGCCTCTAATTGTGTGGTGTATTCAACTACTTCATGTGCTCTCAAAATTTGTTTATAATTAGCTATGTGATCAAGAGGGTCACTAGAGCCATCATACTGATTTTTTATGCATTTTTCTACTTGTGATGGTTTGTGTATTCTTCCTTTATTATATTAGTCATTCCTCCTTCTTAATGGAAATTCATCCATTGCTTCTCTCTCTCTCTCTCAAAAAGGGATTAGGTGAAGTTTCATATCTTCTTTCCTTTGGTGGATCCACTAGGGTATGGTTTCTACTATCTCTTTGGTTATCTTGATTTTCTAAGTTTTGTTCCTAAGTTGCTTTATCAGAACTAGGTCATTAGTTTCATTCTGATTATTGGCAAATACATACAGACAACCCAATCTATCCTCATATCTATCATCCTTAAAGTGAGACACAAGCATCAAGTTTATCCTAAGTTCCTCAATCTAATGAGTTCTTATGCAGCCCATCCTCGTATACATAAGGTCCAAACCTATTTGTATATAGATACTTCAGCATTTTCCTATAATCCATTTGCTCATAAGTTCTTGGTTCCCCATTTCGGTCTTTCATAATTAGTTCAGACAAGTGTGGGATTTCCTCTTCTTAGATGTTATTTTGATGTATAGGATATCCTCTCTCTCTCTCTCTGTTCTATGTATGGGTGTGTTTTTTGAGTATTTGAGACCTCAATCTCATCAAATTATGGAATGTTCAAATTACACCCTAAATTTTTCATTGATATCCTAGAACTAGGGTTTTGATGTTCTTCTCAATTTCCAATGAATTTTATACTCAGTCTCACTTCTCAAGTTAGGATAATCACTTATTTAAACTTCCTCTTGAAATCTTATGAATTTTTTTTCACATGGGAAAAGCACCATTCTGACCACAAAATTGCGATTTTCATTGAGAGACACGATTGTTGTCTCTTTCTTGGCTTGTTTTTTTTCAATTTTATGGTTTTCAATTTATTATTTTTTATGGATTTGATGGAAAATTCCAAAATTTATCTAAACATTGTGGTTTTTTAATTTTAAAAATTAGGATTCTTTCAAAACCACAACTCTCAAGAGAGAATCACGCTTTTTAATTTCAAAATTAGGAGTTCTATCAAAAGATGATTTTCAAGAGTCAAACGTGTATTTCAATGAATCATGATTTTCTATAGGTAGTTGTGCTCCAGAATCATTTTTTTATCACAATTGTGTTTTTGATCATTTTGTGAAGTAAAATTTTGAAATTCAATGTCCCATGGAATCATGACTTTTAACTTAGAGTCTCAATTCTTTTGTCACAATCGTGATTGCTGACAATCGTGGTTTTTCTATGATTGTCTGGACAAAATCATCTTTTTGTTTTACAAACTCATGACTGTGTACTGGTATACACATAATATTTTTCTACTTTATTATTAGGATTTTATTCACTCAATATATGCATGTATCTCTCATTTCCTCATGCAAGGAAGAACATATTTAAAAATTTTATTATTTGTGATAGAAATATCTATTTCAAAAATTGGGATTCTCAGATTTTATATTTTCTACCTTGCATGCCATCAAAATGATAAAAACTTAATAGAAAAGAAACTTAGACTATGATTACCTTTGCTTTTATGGCCATTGAATGCTTGCAAAGTAAATTTTTTTTGCCACTTGGTTTTCACTCTCTCACAATCCCTTAATAATGAATATTTTTCCTCTTATTTCTTTTATAGTCCCTCCCAAAAATCACGATTGTCTGACTTTTTGATGAAAATTGCAATGGTCTTGTGCTTGATGTTTAGATTCCTTGATTATTACTTGATTATCACTTCCATTCAAGTACTTACCTCTTTTTGTGAATGTTTCCTTCTTTGTAGAGGATCATGATTCCCTATAGAGAATCACGTTTTATAGATTATATCTTTCCTCCAAGCGTTTCCAAGATTTCTTGGATTTTTTCGTTGGATTACTCTTCTATGGGATTAACCCTTCAAGTTTGGCTTGTCAATCAATAGAAATTACAATTATTATCATTAAAAACCGTTCTTCAATGAGCTTTTATAATTAACCATTTTTTTCAAAAACTTGACTTCTCATGTTTTCTCACAAGCTAAAAAAATGGTAATCCATAACCTCATGTCCACATTCAAGTCCTTCATGACGTTTACAAAGATTTTATAGTTTTTCCCTTCTTCCACTCAAAATATAAAAAAGAAATATTCTAGGGTTTCTCTCCAATAAAAGCTGAAAATCTTATGATTAAAAGATTTGGCAGCATTTATGAGATTATAGAACAAAGATAAACTCTTTCAAAGTCTATTCAACAAGATGAATGAAGAAATCTTTTCAAGATAAGGTCACACTCACCTTTTCATCATTTTGCTCTTGATAATTCAAAAGTAACTTGATGAAGTATTTGTTACCATCAACTAGGAAGATCTAACAAGATCTGAAGCTTCATTCCTCCATGGTGAAAACACCAAAAAATGTTTGTTGTACTTTGGATTTGTCCTCTCCAATAACCATAGCATAAATTAATGACAACCTAAAACACTTAAATTATCAATCTCAGGAGCATTGTAACATGGTGTACCCTTGGGGAAGGAGGTGTGAATCACTCCTAGCTCTAATTAGATCGGCTCACACATGGGTGGCGCATGGAACCCATGTGTGTGCCCATCTAATTAGAGCTAGGAGGTGATTCACACTTCCTTCCCTAAGGGTACACCATGTTACATTCAATGCCTAGCAGCCAACTCCGCCATCACAACAACAAGCTCCAAGAAAACACAAAGATCTCTGACATCTATCCACCCAACCATGTATATCTTTGATTAATTCCCTAACTCTCCCCTAGTACAAGCCCAAGAGTACCTTCTATATGGCTTCACACATGGGTGCCACATGGCACTCATGTGTGAGCCCATCTAATTCGAGCTAGGAGGTGATTCACACCTCCTTCCCCAAGGGTACATCATGTTACATTTCCTACCCTTAACTCAATTTTTATCTTAAAAAAAGGTATTGTAAGGTCTATAAAAAAGACATAATTAATCAAAGATATACGCGATTGGGTGAATACATATCAGAGATCTCTATGTTTTCTTAGAGCTCATCATTGTGATGGAGAGTGCATGCATTCACTATTACAAGCAATAAAAGTAGAAATATTACTTTTTTCTTATAGCGTAGATCCAAATGGACCTGACAATACCGCATCTATCAAATTTGAAGAAGACTCATTAGTCCATGCACATGGATCTTCTTCGTTATTCTTTCAAGGTATTCATTAACATAGTACATGCACGCATCAAGCATCCATGCCTTTGCCATAGATCCTTCTAGTCTTATTATTTGTCACATGTAACCTTTTGATATGCCCATAAATAGCTGGGACCTAAAACATCCATCGAGTGTCAACAACTCCTTCAATCTCTATTTCATCCACAAGATGGATCAATAAATGAACCTAAATATCAAAAAATGAGGTTGGAAGCTCTTTCTCTATTAGATATAGTAGCTCCCTACATTCACATTTCTTTAATTAGATTAATTCATATACAATTGTATATATATTAAATAACAAAAATTACACCATTACCTAAACAGATGCCATATCTTGGAAAATCCTATATAGTCAAAGCCACACTTCCACAAACCATAATGTGTCTTTGATCAATTCTTTTTTATACATCAATGATATTAATACCTCTCTATAACTCTTGGAGATCGTCAATGAGAGGAGCAAGATATACATTCATGTCTTTTACTTGTCTTTTTCTCAGGATTAAAAGTGAAATCATTAAATGTTCCTTTTTAATGCTAAGGTATGGCGGGAGACTATAGTTGATGACTACCACTCGCCATGTTGATCACTTAGTAGATTTCATACAAAATGGATTAACCCCATTTAATGCAACTCCTAAATTCAGATTATGTGGCTCTTGTGCAAATCAAACCATCTACAATCAATATGCTGAAAAATCTCGACTATCTGTTGGAATTTTCATTACTTCATAAGTACTTTTATGATCAAATCCCCATGTCAAAAGCTTTGATAATTTAAGGCTTTGAAACATATGTTTAATTTGTGGAGCTAACAAAAAATGCCTCAATATCTATTTTGACATTTTACCCTCTTCCTATTTATATTGAAGACGTTGATATTTTGGACATGTCAAAGAGTTTACATTTTCACCTATTTATGAAAAAAAATCATTAGAACATGCAAGATTGTTGATTATCTTCTTCATTTCATCATGTGATCTAGGAAGAATAATGTTGCTTGGTATACAATGATAATCTATACCAAGATTTTTGATTATCTTCTTCATTTCATCATGTGATCTAGTAAGAATATTATTACTTGGTAAAAACTTTTCAAATAGTAACCTACAAGTACATGAAAAAATGTATTATGAATGAAAATAAATAAATAAATATGTGTCTATATGTATATGTGTATGTGTATATGTATGTGTATGTGCATGTGTATGTGTATGTGCATGTGTATGTGTATGTGTATGTGTATGTGTATGTGTATGTGTATGTGTATGTGTATGTGTACGTTGTATGTGTATGTGTATGTGTATGTGTGTGTATGTGTATGTGTATGTGTATGTGTATGTGTATGTGTATGTGTATGTGTATGTGTATGTGTATGTGTATGTGTATGTGTATGTGTATGTGTATGTGTATGTGTATGTGTATGTGTATGTGTATGTGTATGTGTATGTGTATGTGTATGTGTATGTGCATGTGTATGTCTATGTGTATGTGTGTGTATGTGTATGTGTATGTGTATATGTATGTGTATGTGTACATGTGCATATGTGTATGTGTATATGTACACAAAGATTTACAATTGTTATAAGCAGACTATGTCTATACTTACAAGAGACTAGAGGGGATGTGGGTTGATAGCTCCTCCTTACTCCTCCTCTATCCATATAACACCCTCCTCTACATTTTTCCTAGCTTGAACTACTGTGTTTCAGCTCCTTGAGCCTTGGATAACTCTCTCCTTGAGCCTCGTTGAGTATATGTCTCTTGGTCTTCAATGATCTACAAGACTTCCATGCATTTGGTGTCTCTTCACCTCTTTTTATAGATTTTGGATGCCTTTCTTGACTTTTCCTCTTAGGACTACCATTCCACATCTTTCCCAACCTTGAGACCACCTTAAGTGATTTCAATCGTGACTTTTGTGCACATTAAGGTCTTTTGACTCCTTTATGCACCTAAAGCTTGCATAATTCACATTTTCAACACTCCCCCTCAAGCTTAAGGTGGTAGTGTCCATGTCAAGCAGGCTCATAGCTTCTAAAAACTTTGTTAACTTGATCACATCCAAGATTTTGATGAAGATATCTACAACTTGGTCCTTTGTACCTACAAAATGAACATTAATGTCCCCACTTGCAACCTTTTCCCTTACATAACTGTAATGCACCTCAATGTGTTTGCTCCTTGCATGATACATGGGATTGTTAGCAAGATGTAGGATTGACATGTTATCTCCATAAATTGGAATTGGTGCAAGTTGTATACCAAGATCTTTGAAGAGCTTCTTAAGCCACATTGCTTCACATGTAGTGAGGGCTAAACTTCTATATTCAGCCTCTATTGAACTCAATGCAACTGTGGGCTGTTTTTTGCTCATCCATGAAATTGCTTTTGTACCTATAATGAAAACATATCGAGAAGTTGAGCTTCTAACATCCTCACTTCACTAGGAACATGAACAAACCGTACACATCCAAATACCTTGATGTGCTCCATGGTTCGTTTCTTGCCATAATAGACTTTGTGTGGAGTCAAGTTGTGCACACCACTTGTTGGAACCCTATTTATTTAGTAACAAGCTCTATTCACAGCCTCATACCAATAAGAGAATGGTAACCTACATTCATTTATGAGACATCTAGCTATCTCAACCAAATGGCTATTCTTCATCTCTATAATACCATTTTTTGAGGGGTGTACGTGCATGTAAAGTGCCTCTTTATGCCATTTTACTACAAGAACTGTTGGAGTTAGACGTCTGCGGAAGCACACGAACACCACAAGGAAGAAGAAGAAGCTTGGAGCACAACACACAAGAATGAATGTATTACTAGAGAATGTACAAAGATAAGTAGCCCATTAGGTCAATAGGCGTATATACAAGCCGGGGGAAAAAAACCTCCTAAAGAGGGAAAAAAGTGCCCCGGCAGTCCTAGAGTGTTCACACACATCACTACCTAAATATATCAACAAATCCCCCCTGGGAGTGATGCGGTGAACAAGGAGCTGGAACTCATGTATAAGGAAGTGCCAAGCTATGTGGAAATCACTCCACAAAAGGAAGTAAGCACAAAGCTTTGCGAAAAGCTTCAAACTTCTCCCTAGGCAGAGCCTTCGTGAAAAGGTCTGCAATGTTCTCGTGCAGGGGCACATATGCCAAGGTGATCTCCCCAGCAGAGAACCTCTCCCTGACATAGTGATAATGCACCTCAATGTGCTTAGTGCGAGCATGGAACATAGGGTTCCTCACAACTGCCAATGCGCTCTAACTGTCAGTGAAGATGGTGGTGGCAGAAGACTGGCCAACACCCAAATCAGCCATAAGGCGTCTGACCCACACACACTCAATAGTCGCTGTGAAAGCTGCCCTATACTCAGCCTCACAACTGGAAGTGGCCATAGTAGGCTGCTTCTTGCTCAACCAAGATATACATGAGCTACCAAGCATGAAGCAAAAACCACTGGTGGACACACGAGTGTCATAGCAACCAGCCCAATCTGAGTCAGAAAAAGCATGGAAATCTGGCGGTAGTGATCCCCCCTTGGGATAAAACAACCCAAGTAGCCGAGTACCACTCAAGTAGCGAAAGATGCGCTTAACCGCTTTCCAATGTGTGACTCCTGGGTAATGCATAAACCTGCTCATATGTGAGACAGCAAACTGAATATCTGGCCGAGTAATGCATAAGTAAATCAAGCATCCAACAGCTTGCTGATAGAGAACAGCATCAAATGCATCTCCAGCATCATGAAGACTTAATCGTAAACCTGTCTCCATAGGAGTGGCAATAGGCTTACAGTCTTCAAGGCCAAAACGCTGTAATAATGTGTCAATATATTTCCTTTGACACAAAGCCATTCCACCATCAACGTGCATAAACTGAATGCCCAAATAGTGATGCAAATGCCCCAAATCAGACATCTCAAATGAGGCATGCAAATCAGCCTTAAAATTAGCAATATGTGTCTCAATAGGACCAGTGAGCAGCATGTCATCAACATAGACAACAATGATCAGAAGCACATCATTAGCACGTTTAACATATGAGGTGCTTTCAGTTGGACTGTTCTCAAAACCATGTGCAATCAGATAGGCATGTATCTTCTCATACCAAGCACGTGGTGCTTGCTTTAAACCATATAATGCCTTCTTTAACCTGCAAACCTGGTTTTCATGCCCTTTCTGCACAAAGCCACGGGGCTAAAAAACATACACTTCTTCATGCAAGTCACCATTCAGAAATGTTGTTTTAATGTCCAACTGATGTACATTCCAACCATGATGGGCTGCAAGTGCACAAATGCTCCGAACAGTAGTCATACGGCATGTAGGTGCAAAGGTCTCATCAAAATCAATGCCTCTTTCCTGTGCATAACCCTTTGCAACAAGCCTAGCCTTATACCTGTCAACTGTACCATCAGGTTTACGCTTTAGCTTGTATACCCACTTAGTGCCAATGGCCTTCTTGCTAGGAGGCAAGTCACATAAAGACCATGTACCATTCTTCACTATAGCATCATATTCAGATTGCATAACAGCCATCCAATTTTCTGAATTTTGTGCTTCATCAAAAGAAACAGGCTCATTCTCATCACAGAGACTAGGTGCAGCCATAGCATAGCAATCTGATGCAAAGGAGGCACTATGAGAGCCTGAACGAGTACGATATGACAAAGGTGCATCTAATTTGCTGTCACGCAAAGTCTGCACCAGGCATCTTGGCATAGTTTTTGACTGCTCAATATCAGCTCTCTCATCAACAAGTGCATCATGTAAATCTGCATCAGAAATGGAATGATCTGCATCATCATATGAGACCTGCAAAGGCTGAGAAGTTGCCTCATTAGGACCAGCACTAGCCTGTCCACCTGTAAAAAGAGGCATCAAAGTATCATACATGTCTTTGGAGCTAACAGATGTCTCCTTAGTACATGAAAGCAATGGCTGAATAGCATCTTCCACAAAGACAACATCATGGCTAACCAGAATGCGTTTAGTCTGTGGATGATACAGACGACAGCCTTTACTTTCAGAACTGTACCCAACAAAAATACATTTTACTGCCTTATCATCCAATTTTCTACGATGTTGTTCAGGCACTAATGCATATGCCAAACAACCAAAAACACGCAGATGAGCAACAGATGGCTTGCGGTCATGCCAAGCCTCATATGGAGTGATAGACTGCAACGCTTTAGTGGGACACCTGTTCAGTACATATGCTGCACACATGACAGCCTCAAGCCAGAAACTATGTGGTAAAGCCTGACTTTTGACCATGCACCTCGCCATCTCCATGAGTGACCTGTTCTTTCGTTCAGCAACTCCATTCTGTTGAGGTGCATACGGCACTGTACACTGGTGTTTTATCCCACGTTCAGCCAGAAATGCATTAAAATCTGAAGACATATATTCCCCCCCTCGATCAGAACGAAGGGTGCCCATTTTACATGCTGAGAGATTTTCAGCCAAAACAAAAAATTGTTTGAAGCACATGAACACTTCGGACTTTGCTTTGAGTGGATATACCCATGCATGCCTGGAAAAATCATCAATGAAAGTCACGAAGTAAAGGTAATTTCCAAAAGAGGGTGTCTGCATAGGACCACAGACATCACTATGTACAAGCTGCAATTTCTGCATAGCCCGAACTGAACCATCTTTTGGAAAGGAAGAACCCTGCATTTTTCCCAAAATACAGCCTTCACAAACATGTTTTCGAGGAGCCTCAAGTTTGGGCAAAGAGGACACCATTTCGGATTTCTGCAGGCGTAACAGACTAGCAAAGTTCAGATGACCAAAGCGTGCATGCCAAAGCTTTGCATCTGACGTAGCCTGAGAATCATGAACTGCACATGCCGAATCATTCACAGATCTTTCATAGTCTATGAGCTTATACAGCCCACGACATAAAATGCTAGAAGTAATAATCACATCGCCATTTGAGAGATCATGGACTATACACCTGTCATCAACGAATTTCACAACCAAGCCAATCTTGGATAATGCAGAAATTGATAACAGGTTCTTTTTGATCCCTGGCACAAATAAAGCATCTGACAAAGTGAAAGAACTACCATCAGCAGTAGTCAGAATGATCTTACCAACTCCCATAATAGGATAAGAGGAGTTATTGGCACATGTGACAGTATTCCCTGTAGGGGCAGGCTCGAGTGAAGAGAAGAAACTGCGCTGCAAGGTAATATGTTTGGTCGCCCCACGCTCAAAGTACCAAACATCTGAGTCTACTGCAGACATGCACTGATCATGAGAAGATGGGTCAAAACTGCAGACAGTAGTAAACGCCCATTCTTCTTCCTGCACAAGATTTGCAGACTCTGTTTTTGGTGTAGAGGCCTCTGCAACAACCATTCCAGCCTCTTTCTTCTTTGCCTCTTTAGCAGCCAGTTTTGGACAGTTCTTTATAATATGATCATTTCCTTTACAGTACTTGTAGAACAATTTTTGCTTTTCTGATTTCTTCTCATCTTTATCCTGGTTCTTCGATTATGCAGCATTTGCAGATTTCTGCTTACTAGTAGAAGAGCTCCATTTTCCTTTGCCCTTCTGACTAGCCAGGAAAGTTTGATCTGCAACACGCATAATGGACCTGTTATGCCTGGACTGATCTTCCTGCAACAGAACAGAGACTAATTCCTCAAATGACAAGGCATTCGGATTGCCTTTCATCATCAATCGAAGAGTAGAGGCAAAACTCTGATATGAATCAGGAAGACCATTCAGAATGGTCTGCACAAGTGAGCTATCTGGTATAACCTCATCAGCAGAAATCAATTGTTCCTTCAGGTCTTTGATCTTTGTAAGAAAACTGTCCATAGAATCACCTTCATTCATGTGCTCACTCTCCAACTGTTTTCGGAGGTAAGCAACACGAGCCTCATTCCTGGCCTGGTACAAAGTGGTAAGTGTATCCCAAGCATTCTTTGCTGTTCTGCAAGAGCGAATGTGAGGAATAATGGCACGTTTGACAGACAAAGCTATCAATGCATGTGCCTGGGCATCTCTGCCATCCCAACGAATCTGCTCTGCAGTAAGTGCAACAAAAACACCAGCACGAAGAGGAATCTGCAGAATATCATCTTCGACACCATCTTCATCAGCTCCAACACCTGTATTTGTAGTACCCGTCGTTACAGGTGTAACAGGACATCTTTCAACACCCTGCACAATGTTCCACAATCCTTTTGCAACCAGTACATGTCGCATCATATAAGCCCATAATGGGTAGTTGGTACCATCTAACTTATCCTCAACAGCCAACATACGGAATACATCACTGCTTTCAGCCATGGCCGGTGACTAAAATACCTTGATGCAGAAAATTGATTGTATCTCAAAAAGTTGAACGGAACTGCCCAGACGAGTTCTGCTAGACCTGTAGCAGACTTCGAGACGCTTAAACTGGCGAACAGAAACTGGTATCTACCTTTGGCACAAAAGGATGAAATAGCCTGCACAAGCGCTACGATAGTGCGTTCGGAGGCCGAAACGAGCTCAGAAACACGCTGAGTATGCTCACCAAATTTCGTGTGAATCTGAGACTGCAAACGGAGGAGTGTCGACGGCACCCTAGAAGAAGCGACGACCTGCTCTGTTACCAATTGTTGGAGTTAGACGTTTGCGGAAGCACGCGAACAGCACAAGGAAGAAGAAGAAGCTTGGAGCACAACGCACAAGACTGAATGTATTACTAGAGAATGTACAAAGATAAGCAGCCCATTAGGGCAATAGGCATATATACAAGCCGGGGGAAAAAAACCTCCTAACGAGGGAAAAAAGTGCCCCGACGATCCTAGAGTGTTCACACACATCACTACCTAAATATATCAACAAGTACTTTGTGAATTCCTTAGAGAAATACTCTCGCCATCCATCTGACCTCAGTGTTTTGATGTGTGCATCACATTCTTTCTCAACAAGGGACCTAAACTTTTGAAAGAATGAAAACACTTCTTATTTTTCATTGATAACATGTAGCCATACCTTTCTTGAGTGGCCATCAATGAAAGTGAAAAAGTACCTAGCTCCTCCCAATGAACCCTCTTTGTGAGGGCCCCTTACATCTGAGTGTAGAAGCTCCAAGAGCTTAGAGGATATGTACTCACTCTTTGGAAATGTCTTCCTTGCTTGCTTACCTAGTTGACAAGCATCACAAAACTCATGTAGACCTTGGCCTTCAAGATTTGGTAGTCGTTGCACTAAACCTAGTTTGTACATGCTTTTTAACTTGGGAATATTGATATGTCCTACCCTCTTGTGCCAAATATCAATCTTTGCAATCCTTTTATTACCAATCATCATAGCATACCTTGTTGTGTGTAGGACTAACATCTAGTGTGAACAATCTACCTTCTTCCTTCCCTTGGAAATGAAATTGCCTCCTTACTTCACCGTGCACCCTCTTGCATCAATTATAACCTGGATACCTCTCTCGACCATCTATCCTATAGAGATAAGGCTCTTGGGAATAGATGGAACATGGAGCATATGTTTAAGAGTCTTGAAAGATTTACCTTCACCTAGCTTCACATCTCCCACATGTGTAATGGGATGCTCAATGTTATCTCTTGTCTCCACACAACCTTCTGAGCTTGGGACCTACATATGAACAAAAGATTCCTCCTTAGATGACATGTGAGTAGAGCATCTAGAGTCTATGTACCACTTTGTGTCCTTGGGATCACTAGTTTAGCCATGTCTCATGGCGAGGAGGGTCTCCCTCTCATCATTCTTCTTGGAGTTGTTAGCATAGTTCCCTTTCTCCTTCTTTGTCACCCTTGAACTAGCAATTTGAAGAAATATGATTCTGCTTACCACATATAAAACAAGTTTTACTTTGATGAGGGTTGTTCTTGCCTTTGCCATTCCTACCCTTCCTTAAAGATGATGCCTTGCTATCTGCTTCTAAACCTGAATCTTCTTTCTTGGACTACTTCCACTTGCTTTTTCCTCTTTTCCCCTTCTTTCCACTCTTGCCTTTGCCTTTGCTAGCATATAGGACATGTGAGTGACCATCCTTCTTGGATGTGTCCCCTATGGCAACCTCTTCTGCCACTGGGTGTGAGATGAACTCCTCAAGAGTTGGTAGGATCTCTATACAAGATGGTAGTAATGAGGGGTTTCCACTTGTCTTCCCTTCTCAGTCCATTGAGAGAAATCTGCATAAGGTATTATTCATCTACTTTGCAGCCAATGGAAGCCAATTTCTCCCTCAACTCCTTCACCCTCAAGGTGTAGGCAACAATAGATTTACAACTACCCATCTTCAAGGAATGGAGTTCATTCTTAAGCCACATCTTTTTGCTTCTTGTAGAAGTGGCATATATCTTCTCTAAGGCCTCCCAAACATCTCTAGCATGATCAAACTCTGATATATGACCAATCATAGTGTCAGAGATTACTTGTGATATGTGGAAGATAGCTCTCCTATTCCTTTCCTCCCAATCCTTCAACATCTTCAATTCTTGATTGGCGATCTTTGGATCTTTGGGATCCACATTGGGCTTGTGTTCATCTCCACACAAAATAGGCCATAAACCTTTGCTCATGAGATAGTTCACGACTCTGAAACTTCATGGCTAATAGTTTTCTTTATCAAGCAACTCCACTTTTTGACCTAGATCTGCCATAATGAATGAGATATTAGGGTTACACTGAAATGTA
The DNA here is from genome assembly GCA_020310875.1 of Ceratopteris richardii. NCBI lineage: Eukaryota > Viridiplantae > Streptophyta > Polypodiopsida > Polypodiales > Pteridaceae > Ceratopteris > Ceratopteris richardii. The sequence continues at coordinate 26,649,116 of CM035422.1, forward strand.
CCTCTTAGCCTTGACGTCCAAGCTTTTGTGTCCTTCTCCTAGAGTCTTCAAATGATGTTTCCTAGTCTGATACCAACTAATGGAATTTAATCCCTCAGATTTGCACACTAGAAGTGAAATGAACCCAATACCTAGGCTCCTTCATACACCTTTTCTACTAGCCTACAAAAAAATAGGGATTCACCTTCCTTACATGGATCCAAATCACATAAGATTTTTGCCACAATTAGTGTGGTTCATAAGCTTTCCAATAAGTAGTAGAACACCTCAAATATGTCCGTTTATGTCTCTCAACCACTCTGTACAAAATAGACTATGCAAAGATGTAGGATATGCAAAGATTAGGGTTACAAAGATACACCAAGTTCTCTGTACATAAAATTCATTTCAAGAAGCCCTCTTACGTAATGTAAGAAACATATATAAGCTACAGAACGCACTTTAAATCTCTTGAATTGAATAAAAGAGGTACAACTATTATAAGCAGACTATGACTACTTACAAGAGACTAGAGGGGGTGTGGGCTTGATAGGTCCTCCTTAGTCCTCCTCGTGCATATAAGACCCTCCTCTACATTTTCCCTAGCTTGGATTTCTACGTTTCAACTCCTTGAGCCTTGGATGACTCTCTCATTGAGCATTTTTGAGTATATGTCTCTTGGTCTTCAATGATCTACAAGACTTCCATGCATTTGGTGTCTCTTCACCTCCTTTTATAGATTTTGGATGCCTCTCTTGACTTTTCCACCATCTTAGGACTACCTTGCCCGACCTTTCTTGACCTTGAGACTGCCCTTAGTATGGAAGGATGGAATTTAATCCCTCAAATTTGCACACTAGAAGTGACTAGGTCCCTTCATACACCTTTTTTTCTACCCCATAGCAAAACTTTGATTCACCCACCTTACACTAATCCAAATATTATCCACACTTAGTATTATTCACAAGACTTACAAAAAGCTATAAAACAACTAAAATGGATCTTATTAGGTTAGTCAATAACTTTGTACAAAATAAAATAGGTAGAGATGTAGGATATGCAAAAATTAGGGTTATAGAGATACACCAATTTCTTTGCACACAAAATTGATTTCAAGAATCCCTTGTAAGGAAACTAGGACACACATACAATCTACAGAATGCAATTTAAATCTCTTGAATTGGATATGTAGACAAAGAGTTACAACTATTATAAGAAGACTATGTCTATACCTACAAGAGACTAGAGGGGGTGTGGGCTTGAAAACTGCTCCTTGCTCCTCCTCTGTGCATATAACACCCTTCTCTGCATTTTTTTTTAGGGTTGGATAGTTGTGTTTTAGGTCCTTGAGCCTTGAATGAATCTCTCTTTGATAATTCCTATGATAGAGTTGAGTCGTATTTCATGCTTAAATCTCTTCATGAGATTGGTTTAGCCAAACAATTTATTAACTATGTTCATGTTTTTTTTGGTAATGTCATTTTAGAATTGTTTTGAATGTTGAATTGTCTTAACATTTTAAGCTTAGAAGTTCCATTAGGTAGGTTTGTCCCCCCACTCCCCTTCTCTTTGCTACATGTAGTGATTCCTTTGGCTAGCTCATTAGGGATAATATGAATTATGGGCACATTAAAGGTATAGACATTCAGAATGCTACCACCTCCCTTTGTCTGCAAACTTTTACTAATGATATTGACTCCTTGACTAATGTAGATCACTTTTTTGCTTATCATTCTTTAGATTGCCTCAACACTTTTTGTCTTAATAATGGTTTTTAAGTTAGTCATAAAAATTCCTCCTGTAAGTCTTCTAATGGGGATGTCTTTCAATGCATCCTTGATCTTGAATGTGACATTATTAATTGGAATCCCTATGGGATTTCATATTTCTAGTGTTCAATGAGGGTACTTGGTTATGTGCAAGTTGAGACAAAAAGTGTTCAAATGGTACTCCTTGCTGAGATCTTTGTCTAACATTATCTTTTTTGTTAAATAATTAATTTTTTCTTGGCTTATTTAGTTTTTGGCTTGTTGGGAGCCATCTAAAACATAGATGCAACAAGCTATTTCTCTTGCAAGGAGATTCCTTTGGGGGTGGCCAATGAAGTTTGTACTAAAATTCCTAAAAATGCTTTGGGCACTTGTTTCTTACCTAGAAAATAAAGAGGGTTGAGCATTTTTGTCCTTAGAAAATATGTGCTACACTCTTTGTTAAGTGGATCTTTAGGGATATGGATTCCTATGATTTTTGGGCATGTTTGATAAAAAGGAAAATTGATGCTTTCATGTTAGACTCTAAAAGGTCTTGGAATAAACACAGGTTTTGTGATGTTATTGTTTTTCCTTTTAATTTTTCCCCATTCGCAATCCCCTTGTCTACAACATGTGGAGGAGTTGGAATGATGTCAAAGATGCATATATTTTTCCTAATATTTTCATACATTATTCTTATGTTTCTTGTAGGACCCTATTTGGATTAGTCTCTTCTCTAGGTAGTATGAGAATAAAATATTTATCAAGCACCATAAATGTTTTAATGATGCCATCCTTTAATGGAGAGATTTGTGCCCTAATGACATGTGGGTTAAACATGATTTTATAGATTCTAACAAGTAATCTCTCCTCTAATTGCAAAAAGGTTCCAAAAAATTGTATAGAGGATCGTGTTGAGTACACCAATAGATGCATTTATTTCAAGGGAGTCAAGCTCTCTATTATCACCAAGGATATCTACTTGAACTTCAAGAAGAACAAAGGAACCATGGAAAGCATCTCTTACAAGCTCAAGATTGAATGGAAGATCTATTGGATCATTTAACAATGGAGTTATAGGTATGTATGTATATTGGCCTTCCCATACCAAACTAAACATTCTGTTCTTTATTGGTTCATCCTTCATTAGGGCATATAGAGTGGAAGCAAAGCCAAAAGCATTGGAATTAGTGAAGGTCTTTTCCCTCTTTGTGGTGTGTTGGAGGTCTACAATCACATATTCATTACTTGCAAAGTGGTTGAAAGCTTTTGAAGCATTTTTAATGGTTGTTCTTATATCTTTAGTCCTCACCAACTTAGAACTCAAGAAATACTACTTCCCTTTTGCTTTTGGTTTGAGGTTGCTAAAGTATTTCAATGGTGATGCACCACAGTGCGCTCTCCTTCTCGAGAGCTCCAAGACGATATCCACAGATTAGAAAATTGAGCTCCTAGGGCTGCACATGGTACTCTGCACAGGGGCTGTAGAATATGCAAAAAAACATAGTACATAGGGAGAACGAAGAAAAACTTCTTAGGTCTTACAAATGTGATCGAACTTACAGTCTGTGACTGACATGCCACTATATGTTTTATTAAAGAACATATACAAAGAAGTGTCTAGTGGACATTTGGCCTTTCACATGGACACTAACAATAACAATCTCCCACTAAAGGCCAGTATGGCCAAAGTAACTATGGAAGAGAAATAAAGAATGATAAAGAATAACTGAGTGTAAGTATACAAACTATACCTCCCACATGATGGGCATGTTACGGAGTATACAAGTGACCATGTAAGATCATGGATTAAGTAACCCCCATCAAGTGGCAACAGTCTCAAGAATAATGTGCTCAGTGGCTAAGCAATCTCTAATGAGGTGATGCCTCACCTCAATGTGCTTGGACTTTGCATGATAGACCAGATTCTTAGCCAAAGCAATGGCACTCTGGCTGTCACTGAGCAAACGAGGTACATACTGAGGTAAACCCATATCATAAGCAAGACGAGAAAGCCACAATGCTTCCTTACATGCCTCAGTTGCTGCAACATACTCTGCCTCTATGGTGGAAACAATTGTACATTCTTGAAGATGAGATCTCCAAGAGATAGCACCTCTAACAAAATGAAAAATGTACCTTGATGTAGACTTATGATTGTCTACACAACCAGCATAGTCAGAATCTGTGTAACCAATAATGGATGCTTTCCCTCTACCTAAGCATAGACACTTGTCCTTAGTGCCACTCAAATATCTCAAAATCATCTTGATCGCTTCGCAATGTTTCTTGTCGGGATTAAACATATATCTGCCCACAACACCCACTACAAATGCAATGTCTGGTCTCATGGCCACCATAGCATACATGAGACTACCAACAACACACTGATAGGGAATATTGGTCATGAATTCCTTTTCCTCATGTCATTTGGGGCAACCATCCTTGCTCAATTTCACATATGTGGGTAAAGGTGTACTCAATGCCTTTCCACCCTGCATATTGGACCTGTAAGTACTTTGGATATGTACTCCCTTTGAGACAAGTATATTCATCTTTGAATCCTATCATGAGTAATGTGCATGCCAAGAATATATTTGGCATCTCCCAAATCCTTCATATCAAATGTCCAACTCAACTTCTTTTTGAGAATTGACAAGTCATAAAAGGACATCCCAGCAATCAACATATCATTGAAATAAAGTATCAAACATATCAAGCTCCCATCTGAACATCTCTTTGTGTAGAGACAATGATCCTCTTTGCTTTGAGAATAGCCCTGAGACTTCATAAAAGCATCAAACTTTTGGTACCATTGTCTAGGGGACTGCTCAAGTCAATACAAGCTCTTCTTGAGGTTACAAACTAGACTTTCCTTGCCAAGAACTACATAACCCTCTGGTTGTTCCATATAGATCTCATCTCTAAGATCTCCATGCAAGAAAGCCGTTTTCACATCCATTTGGACTAGCTCTAAGTCCTCCATTGCAACGAATCCAAGCAACATGCACAAGATCTTGACTAGTGGAGAGAAGATTTCCTCGAAATCAACACCATGTTGTTGCTTAAAACCCTTTGCAACAACTCATGCTTTATACTTTGGAAAAGCACTATCTGATGTGAATTTCAACTTATATACCCATTTACATGGTAAAGCTTTCTTGCCCTTTGGCAAAGGTACTAAATCCCAAGTACCATTCTTCAGAATAGAATCCAACTCACTCTTCATAGTACGCTCCCACTTGACATGATCCTCTATCTACATAGCCTCTTTGTAGCAAGAAGCCTCACCGAAATTTATTAGAATAACAAAATCTAAACGTAGAACATATCTATCAGGTAGATGTGAGATGCATGCAAAGCGTCTCAATGGTTGCTGAACAAGAACATGTGCAGACTGATCTGATCGAACATTATCTTGAATGTCCCTATGTGCAACATTTTTATGCATGCTAACTGGAGGGCTAGTATCCTCAAACACCACTCTTCTCACTTCAACCTCCTTAATGTGCTATTTATGCATCTTAGTCTCATTGAAAATGACATCACTACTTTTGATCACTGACCGTGTTTCAAGATCCCATAAGTGATATCCAAATTGTCCTTCTCGACCATATCCAAGAAAAATGCATTTCTTTGACTTATGGTCCTCCAACTTTTATCTAAGATTCTTGGGTATACAAACATCTAAAAGCTCGAAGAGGATCATAATATGGAGGCTTCCCTGTCCATAACTCTTGTGCCACTTTCAAACCTTTGGCAGTACTAGGTGAAAGGTTAATCACATGAACTGCCATCAATATTGCTTCTGCCCAAAACCCTTGTGAGAGGATTGCATGATGGGACATAGAAACGACTCTATCTTGAATAGTTGTATTCATTCTTTCAGCTACACCATTTCGTAGTGGGGTGTAAGGATTTGCAAACTCTCTACGAATCCCTCTAGACTAACAGAAAAGGTTGAATTCATGTGAGGTATAATCACCCCCATTATCTAAACGTAAAGCCTTAAGCTTAGTTCCTTTTTTAGTATCAACTGAAGCAAGCCATTTTTTGAAAGTAGGGAATACATCATCCTTTGATTTGATAGCATATACCCAAACTTTTCTAGTAGCATCATCTATGAAAGTGACAAAGTAAAGAGAACCACCTAAGGACCTAGTGGCCATAGGAGCACACACATCTATATGAATGAGATCTAACGGCTAAATCGAAGAGTCAATGTGCATTCTATGCACATTTTTAGTTAGCTTTCTTAATTTTGTTCTTGTTTAAGGGGACAAAGTGCATTTAATAGGGCACTTTTTAGCAGACTGGAGTAGGCTTTCTTTTAGGCTTCAGTAGGCCTCTCTCTTTCTTCTTCTAGAGAGAGAGAAAGAGAATCTACTTTCCACATCATCAAACTCGTACATATAATTGAATAAAAAAATGAGTTTTTTTATTTAAGTCTCATTTTCAGTGTATATTAACTCAAAAGGGACTATTTTTAATATATATGTCAGAAGTCACTTTTTTGGGCCCATTTTTTGAAGTTTCTTTTAGAAAAAGTATAATTTTCAAACTCCCTCCAAAAGGGCCACATCATCAAATCCGTGACTATGCTTCCTCCAAAAAATGTTTTCTTTCAAATTTCAGCATTTTCAGCCATACACAGTGGAAAAATACAGTTTAACCCATACACATACAAGAAAACACATTTTTTGAGCAAAACATATGCTTTAGAGTCCCTTCCAACCAATTTTTTATCTTTGTTTTTGATATTGCTAGTCATTAGCAAAGATGGTGTTGACATGTATCACAAACTTCACACTAGAACATATGCATGCTCCTGCATCAACAAGTATCCATGTTCGTGTGCCTAGAGAGTTTGCTCCAAATACACAATGCAACAATGATGCCAATTCTCAAAATGAACGTCGTGCAGCTAGAGAAAAAAGTATTGATCTTTGGGCTCATGGTTCACTATATCCTCTTGATCCAATATCTTCTTACCATCCAACATTCCATAACCTCTCAACTTTACTTCAGTTCATTGGTGCGGGTGAAGCTGGACTATTAGGTTACTGCAAGCGATTATCTACACATTCACTTGCTACTGCTAAGTATTGGTTCCAACAATATCACATCCATCATATGAGGGTGGTCACTTTAGAAAGCACAATCATATCTTTACAAAAACAACTTGCAGATTTGGAACAGGATATTGAAGCAAAACAAAGCACAATTTCAAAGTTAACTGGCAATCTCCAGCAGCTGAAAGAGACTCCACTTGGTATGAGACATAGGAAAAGAGCATTGTCATCCTTTGAAGCTCTTTCAAAAGGTGATGGAGCACGCAAACGACATATATATGCAACAAGGTGAGTGTTTGTTTTACTTTTATATGTTTTAATGAAGATTTGTAATGGAATCTTTCATTGTGTAGGTCGTTTATTCAAGACATAACTGCTTCATCAACAACACAAGACCAATTCAAGCTGATGAATAGCTGTATAAACACCAAAGAAATCACTTCTACTTTAGACTCACGTATAGGAAAGTGTATTAGAGTTATTGTTGAAGCTGAGTTTTCAAAGAAGTTAAGAAACCTTATCACAGTGCAAGATGTGCAGGCAATATGTGACGAAGCGGGCATCAGTAGAAATGGGTATACTGCAATGTACACCCTTCTCAGGCAAGCCTTACAATCACAAGGTATTTCTCAAAGTATATTTCCATGCCCATATAAAGTGTCTATCAATAAAAAAACTTCAAATGAGGATGTGACTCGTACTATTGGACAATATTTATTCATAGAAGAAATTATGCCTTCCTCTGTTTATCATCCAAATATTCCCAAGAAGCAATAAAAAATCCTATCTACACAAGGATTTACTTACACTAAATTCAACAATATATTTGTGGATCTTTAGAAGCTTCAACAAGCAATGGTTCACTTTTATAGTTCAACAATCAAAGGTATCCCTACTACATTTTATTTGGTGTTGAAGTTTTATTGCATTCAAGTGTCATATTAAGATAATGTTTTCTCTTTTGTGCAGACTGTAATGTCAAGTTAAAGTTCATACTGAAGCTTGATGAGTGTCAAATCATAAAGGGTCGGCGACTAGAAAGGTTGAGTGTGACGCTAATGAATGAAATTATGGACCATGCAATGAGTGATGAAACTTTAGGAGGGAGGGACCATTTGACTTATAGTGTGCAATCAGAGAGAGATATCTAGTGGTTAGGTGCTATAGAAGTTCCCAAAGAAACAAACAATGTTATTTCGTGGATTTTTAGTAGGACTCCATGGATTACGGAAGTAATATATTCTTGTCTTAAAACTAATTTTTATCCATTTAAATGTGAACATGACAATTCTTAAGTGAAAGCCTATAAATAGAGGTGTCCTTCCTCATTTTACCACTTTACAACCTAAGAGAATGGCACGCACAAAGAAGACTGCTAGGAAGGATCATGTCATCTACCCTAGCCATGCGCAAGGTACTCAGTGCCCAACATGGATGACACCCCACAAGAAGCGTCAAACCACAAGCCACTCTTCCAGACGAAGCTCGGGTGCAGGGACACAGTCCGGTAGCATTCCATCGTGGGGGGATGAAGCTTCACCAGAGAGAGATGTATCCCAAGAAATAAATTATTCCCCTCCTACATCTGATGATGAGCCCAGTCAGGACACCAATCAAGGCAAGGCCCAAACAACGAGGACATAGGAAAGTTGTGATTGAGACATCAAATTTATCAAGTTCCTCAAATGAAGAAAGTATAAATGAGCCACCATGGAACAATGATGATATCCCCGTGAACCATCGAGTAACACAAGGAGGCAAGACACTCCCCCTAGGACAAGGACAAAGACCAACCGATGAAGAAAGAGAGCAAGGTCGAGCAGAGGAAGTAAATGATGAGGCAGGACCATCTAGGCATCCTCCAAGAAGAAAGAAGAACTATCAACCACGTCATAGACCACAACGACCACAACCCAACATCCCCCCAAATGCAAGAGCACCACAAAGGCACAGAAAGCAATCCAGAGCCTTTGCAGAGATTCAACACTATCAAAAGTCTGTGGAGCTTCTTATTCCATGAAGGTCATTTGCAAGAGTTGTGAAGGAAGAGATCCAACGCTATTGCACTGGACTTCGTATCCGAGGGATAGCCATTGAAGCTCTCCAAGAAGCTGCAGAGGCGTATCTTATATCAATGTTGGAGGACTCTAACCTATGTGCCATGCATGAAAAGAGAGTGACAATACGACCTAAAGATTTGCAGCTAGCTAGAAGAATTAGAGGGAATAACCCTTAACAAAAATTTGTACTCTCTTGTTTGGAGAACCTTTTGTATATCCCATATGATGAATATTTTGTAAATCCAAATGATGAATATAATCTTTGTCTTCTCATATTTGCTCTCCCAGGTGTTTATTTCTTAGTGTACATGTTTTGAAGTTTATTTCTCCTATGTTTCTAGGTGTCTTTTTCCAGTACCTCTTTGAAGTGTTTTTCATAGTTGTATCATTCTTTTTTCTGCACTTGTTGTAAGTGGTAATGCTATTTAATGCATTTCATGGCTTCGAAATGCCAATAAAAGGCCTGCCACAGAAATGCGGAGATGGGCCCTGCAAAACGTTTGTAGAGCCTATCCCCACGTTTCTATGGCAGGCCTTTCTTTGGCATTTCCAAGCCATGGAAACACATGCCATGCACATTGGGGCATATGATTGGCCTTGGCTAGAGTGCACTGCATGCTAACCCCCTGACGAATAGGTAAACAATGTTTATGAACATACATGTACTTATTTACTACTGCATGCTTATATGCACACAAAGGAGTCTTAACTTTCTCTAATTATTGCACATAAGAAGAGTCTTCCACAATTCCCCAAGTGAAGGTGCTAATTAAGGGAGATAGACTTGCAATATAGGTAACCTAATGCATAGGATGGCCTAGGAATGCAAAAAAAAGGCCTGCCATAGAAATCCAGGGCCCATCCCCGCGTTTTTGTGGTAGGCCTTTCTTTTGCATTCGTAGGCCATTGTATGCATTCTGGGCAACACAAATTACAAGAAATAATGGAAAAAGATTGATTAAACTCTGCAAAAGTTATGAGATTGTCAAAACCATAAAGATATAATAGATTGAATGCACATGGAAATTGGAAAAACAATAATTGGTATTATAAAGTTTTTACAATTGGCTCTTGGCCTTGAGCCTCTCCACTAAATTCTTTCTTCTCTGAAAAGATAGTGGCAATTGGTAAGTCAAAACTAATTGGGATATTAACTGAGCATCTGTCAATCCAAGACCTAAAGTTATTCCTATTTGACCTAATATTTTTCCTCTAAAGTTAACTCCTAGGGTAGTAAGGGCAAGGGACTTCCTAACTAGAAATATACAATTCGTCCCTTGCATTATTGTAGATAGGCACAAAACTTTGCTCAAGGCCTTCAGACACCAAGTCATGAAGTGTCCTTGAGGGGAAAAGTCCTTGTGGATTATGAAAAAATCTTCCTTTGGCAATTTTCCGATGTATTGTGCCAAGGAAGAGCCATGGCCCCGGGAAACACGGTCACCACCACTCCTTGCTGCAAATTTATCCACTTCAATTGTTTCCTGCACATTGACAATCATAAAATTAAATAGATACATCTTGTATGAATATGAGACAACCATAAATGTCAGTAGAGACTTACATCTTGAAGCCTATCTTTATCCTCTCCTCTTCCCATTGCATCTAGTGGAATCGATGAATGGGCCATGCCACTTTGCTCCACAACAGGGGATGTTGGAATCTTCTTCTCCAAAATTCTTTCCCTTGCTGCGGCCAGATCTTCTTCAGTGGCATCTTGGTTGGCATGGCCCAAAATCTCTTCACACACAAATGCAATGGTGTCCGCAACTTGATCACCAAGTGGAATTGTTGCCTTTTCGATAATGTCAGAACTGTTGTCCATGGGAACATCCGAGGTTGAGCAGAAAATACTAAGGCATTCTTTGAGGCATAGACCGAATGCCTTCTCAATATCGTGCAGGAACAAAAATTCCTCTCCGTTGACAAGTACAACTAAAAACATTTCCATCTCTACCTCTGGTAGAGTGGGTTCCACGGGGTCTAAGTTGGAGGGTGGACTGTTCTGTGTACTGGCTTCCTTTAATTTGTCCACTACTCCTTGAGGAAATTCTCTGGAAATTTTTTCACTCTCTTCTAATAAGTTGAGAGCTTCTATCTGGGGTTCCTTCCTGTCATCTACAAAACCCCCAGTAACAAGATGGGGTAGGTCCATGGGTGAAGGTTCGGGCTCCTCATTTACAAAAAAGATGGTTGTTGCTACGTAATTTTCTTATTTAGTTGTTTAATTAAGGGCACTGTGTCATCTAACAGGTGCCTTGAAGCCTCAGCAATAGCCATGAAATGCTTTAAGCACTTCGCAAACACCTCATCTCCTTTATGAATGTAGAAAAGTAGGTCACAGGGGACCCATTTACACTCATATGCTCGAATATCTATGGCATATCTTAATATATAGAATTCCATAAAATCTGTGATCTCATCGATCACATCGGAGTTCATGGCTATTATCCCTTCAAGATTAAGGACTCTACAGACTAGGTCATACAAATCCGTACGAACATTGTAGTCTGTAGTATCCAAAAACTCCATGAATAGATCTCGAGGAGATTTCATGGGAGTGGAAGTGCTAGTAGCCATTGCTTGCACGCGAGAATTCTAGAGGCTTGTAGTATGTGCTTTCTAGATCTTTGTTTTTCCACTTTGGCCAACTCTTTCTCCTTTGGTCTCCAACACGAGATAAAGTAAATAATGGTTGAAAGCATAAATGTGTTAACAACCATAGCACGCCCTGCCAAGTTGACTTGCATACCTTTCTAATGATTTAGTTTGCTATCCAGCTTGGCCAGCACCCAGTTCCATAGTTGGTCCATTGTGATGTCGAAGCCCATCGGGATGCCAAGGAGACGGAAAACTTGACCTCTGGGGATAACTTGACACCCCTGATCTAACAGCAATTGGGGTGGGGGTCCGCGGATTGCTCTGAAAGCAGTTTTAGCATGGTTGATTTTTGAGCGTGACGCCACACAAAAGGTGTCAAGACAACTCCATAACACCTCGATGTTGTTCATATCATTATGCACAAAGGCATTCATATCATCGACAAAGAGTCTAGCAATCATTTGGCCATGATTTAGAGGTAGGGAAAGACCCATGAGGTTGCCAGAGTCTATGTGATGTTTTAATAGGCGACTGAGGCCATTCGATGCAATAGCGAAGAGTAGAGGAGCCAGAGGGCAGCCTTGCCTGATAGATCTTTTTAAACGTATGGGCTTAGAGAGCTTACCATTGATATTTATTCTAGTTGAAGCGTTTCCGAGAAGAGTAGAAACCATTTTCGTGAACTTTTGGCTGCATCCTAGGTCTTTCAGTGATTGGAGAATAAAGTCCCATTCCAATCTGTCGTATGCTTTGTCAAAGCCGATCTTAATGAAAACCAGATCTTGAGCAGACTCCTCAGCAAATGTAAGGCCTTTCCAGATGTCGACAATAGCTTCAAGTATAGATCTACCTTTGACAAAGCCTTTCTGGTCCTCACAAAGCCATGACTTTAAATGACAAGAGATTCTGTTGGCGATAACTTTGGCAATTATCTTGTACCCAGTTTGGAGCATGGTAATCGGCCGCCAATTTTCAATTTTGTTCTTATCTCCCCTTTTGTGAATTAACTTGATGACGCCATTATTAAGGCACTCGGGAAGGGCACCGAAGGAGAGAGCCTCGAGCCATACCAAACGTAGTGGGGTGGCCAACACATGCTTGAAGGACTTGAAAAACTCATTAGTGAGGCCATCTGGACTAGGACTTTTTCCCCTGGGAAGAGCATCAATAACCTCGATAATTTCGTTCTCGGAAATGTTAGCTTCCAGAAGAGCCCTCATGTTCTGAGGGATTCTAGAATGAGCTACCCTTGAGATGGTAGCCATGCAGTTACGCCTATGCGGGGAAAGAGGAGTCGAGACCCCGAGGAGATGGGTAAAGTGCTCGACGATGATAGATATGTTCTCAACTTCCGTGCTACATTCGATTCCGTTGTTATCAACCAAGAAGGGGATGGATTCCCTAACTTGTTTCTTTTTGAGGATGTTACACATCTCTTTTGATGGTTTGTCGGCCTTCCCCGCCCACCAGTCTTTGAAGAATATCTGAAGATTTCTCCTTTGAACCTCCTCCTCGAGTCTTAGTGTTCCCCTGATTTTCAGAAGACCTTGCTGGCATTGCAAGTTACCTTTGTTCACTTCTTCTTCAAGTCGTGAGAGTCTCAGGTATACCATTTCTCTTCTTTTTTTCCGGATCTCTCTTATGGCCTTATGAGTCCTGATCAGAATTTGTCGAGTCCTTTCCACCGCGCTTCTCCAGCACTTAGTCGGTTCATTACAGAAGGCAAAGGCCTTCGCCCAAACTGCAAAAATTTCTTGGTGGACAGAGGGGAGGGAAAATGATGTCTGACAAGCGTGAAACCAAGGAGCTTTCCGGAGCGTGGGAATCGGTTTGAAAGACAGAGTAATGGGGTAGTGATCCGAGATAGTCAGGTCCATGTGTTGGGAAATCGAAGGAATACCCCACTGGAGGATGGTTTTTTGATCGATGTAACATCTATCAAGTCTTTCTTTCCTCAGAGAGTCCCCCAGTTGGAGGTTAGACCAGGAGAACCCCTTCATATCTTTTACCTCGACCAAGTCGAGATGGAGCTTGATTTTATCCCATATCTCTTTCTCCTAACCGTCAATAATTTTCCCCTTGTTATTCCAATGGTCTTGAGGAAATTCAACCATGTTGAAGTCCCCACAGAGCAAAACATTGTGTGAGAGGGAGTCGAGGGAAGTCCAAGTGTCAATTCTATTTGTCTCACCATTAGGGGCATAAAGTGAGACCATAGTGAACTCGTTAGGGAACCCGAAAGAGGCAGCAATCCAACGATGATTTCGACCTTCACAAGTCGAGGTCAACCTGCTGGACCAGGAGTGATAATACCAATTGCAGCGCCGCTTGCCCCCCTAGGGTGCGAAGTGGAGAGCCAATTGTGGTTCGGAGAAATGCGTTTAACTCGTTTCTGCAGATCCTCTGCGTCGGTTTTAATCTCTTGTAAGCAGATAAAGTCAGGGTTGAGACACTTGTCTTTGAACCATTGGCCTAGAATCGCCGCTCTTGAGGGGTCCGACAACCCCGTAACGTTAAGCGAGGTGATTTTCATTATTGATGGTTGCCCTCTTTGAGGGGAGGGACCCGATCTTTTTTTTCTTTTGATCTTCTTTTTTACTCCCAATTTCTTTACTCAGGATCCTACTCTTGAGGGGGCTCTTCCAAGGCATGCCTGATGGTTGTTTCCCTTTAAGCTTTGATTTAAGTTGCGGTAAGGTTGGAAAGCATACTGAAGGAGTAGGTCCGAGGAAGGAGCTTTCACTGTCTTGATTGTCTTCGTTGCTGGTGGTGAAGCCATCCTCTTTACTAGTGGTGTAACCTTCTTGGTTGTCTTCTTTGCTAGTAGAGCATCCAAGGGAATTGTCAGCAGGGTCTTCTTCATAAAGGTTGTCCCTTGGGAGGTCGAACTCATTAATCTCCTTTTCTAGGTTGGAGTACATGTTATTCGAAGGGGCAACGGTCGAAGCGTTCCTTGCTAGTGCTCTTCGAGGGCTAACTTTCCTCCTATGTCTTACTTCGGTGAACCCGTCTGACTCTGTCTCTGCCATGCGAGTACCCGCTTCTTCCTCCATCAAAGAGGGATGGCCCCTAGTGCCAACTTGAGGGAAAGGATCCGGGGCCCTACCTAGTTTAGGCTTATTTTTCTTGGTATTTTGCTTCGAGGGGCAGTCTTTGATCTTGTGACCTTGGAGCCCGCAATGGAAGCAAGCATTGGGTAAATTCTTGTAGGTAATCTCTTGAACCCACATCATACCATCGCCACAGTCTATGGAGATCTTCGATGGGAGGACCTGGTTCAAGTCCGTTTCAACGCAAATTTGTGGGTGCCAGTGTGCGTTGAAAGAGTATTGAGTACCCTCGTAGATTAGACCCCCAACATCCTCTCTTGAGGCCATCGGGCGACCAATCGGTGAAACGATTTCTCGAAGAAATCCATACAGGAAATATGGTAGATTGGGTAGCTCCACCCAGAGCGGGTAACGAAGAGGCTTTGACTTGTTCGGAACAAAGTCTGGGATCCACTTAAAAAGGCATAACGTTGACCGGCCCACTAGCCAGGAGCCGGCTTGCAGGGCCTGGAAGGCCATCTCTTCATTCTCAAAGACTAGAAGTAGGTGATTCGCCGGCAAGAATTGACATTTGCACACAATTATACCACGCGGGAACAACTCATTACGCAACCAAGTTCTCACATTTTCTAGAGGGCGCCTAGGGCCAAAAACTTGTCCGATGAGGCAAGCTTTCATCAATACTTCTTGCTTTTCCGCCACCGACTCCTTGCACAAGGAGACCACCGGAGGTTCAATGT
Source organism: Ceratopteris richardii (assembly GCA_020310875.1). Lineage (NCBI taxonomy): Eukaryota > Viridiplantae > Streptophyta > Polypodiopsida > Polypodiales > Pteridaceae > Ceratopteris > Ceratopteris richardii. The sequence continues at coordinate 26,664,369 of CM035422.1, forward strand.
CCAAGGGGACGGAGTCCACCTCAGGGGGGCACTGGGACTGGGGGGGAGCCACATTGATTAAGACCAAAGAAGGAACGACGGTAGACATGGAAGCGAGACTCACCAAAAGCAATAAGAATTCACCAATCCTTTTCAAAAGCAGGACTCACGAAATGAGGTTTTTTCACGGGGACTACGAGCTTGCTTTCTCTCTCTTTTCTTTTTTTTTTCAATGAAGGAGATCACTCCTTACCTTGCAGTGAAGCGACGCCCACTTTAACATTGAACTTTAAATACTTTCCTTTTTTCCCAAATTACAAGTGCATTTGTTGATACTATAGCCTTAGCAAATAGCGCACGATTGCCACTAACAAACGAAGCAAAAGGCAAGAGGGGCAAGGGCCACGTCACCTCACCATGGAGCCATCGCGAAGCAACCAGCTTAACCAATGCCGAAGGCGAGCTAATGCGAAGAAATACAAGCTTTGAAAGCCTTGTTTTTGTTTAAAAGAAGCCACACAGCGGCCCCCACCCGGAGGGAACTTTTCTTTTTGTAAATCGATTTGAAGATAAGTTTTTTGATGGACGCAGGCGAAAGGGAGGAAGGATGGCCGAAGCTGGACCCGAGAAAAACGTGTTCTTCAGGACGTGGACCATCGCGATGACACAGGCATCAAGAGGCCCAAGACAAAACCAAGAGCACCAAAGCGCGATGCTGAGGTGGCACGAACCCACCGTCGCGATGAGTCACGCCTTACAGCCGCCAGGAATGATGGTTGCGACGGACAAAAGCCACTGTCGCGATGGTCCGCACGACTCCACAATCATGATGGTCCAGATAACACTATCGCGATGGCCCGAAGAACACCGTCGCGATGGCACACCACTCCCCCGCGACGACGACAGTGGAGCAAGCGACCCAAGGCGACAAATAGCAACACACACAAGGATGGTTACTCTGCGCTTGAGACTTCAATTGTTGATGACGGTGGACGATGCCCAGCTAAAAGAAATAATTCCTCGGATTAAGACTTTGATGAGCACGAACTGCGGCGAAGAAGAACACCATCAGCTCGCAGAACTGTTGTTGCTTCGTCAACTCAATAATCTATTGCTCCGTCCGTAATGCTCCTCCAATGAAGCTCTCCGATCTGTTGATGCAGCTCTGGTAGTTATAATTCACATCAGCATCTTCATGACTTCAGAAAGTTATCGCATAGTTTTCTTTTTTGTAGAACTCGATGAAGGCACCTTGATTTCAAGAAGAAGTACACGTGATGGGCGTTGCTGATTTTTTAGGTGTCTATATCCAACTTCATGCGTTATTTTATGACATTGTGGCAGTCTGTGGATGAAAGCTTATGCCAACAAAATTTCACGCGCTACAAACACTATCTCAGAGATTCGTTACAATAATATGTTTGCTACTCAATCTATATTTACATCTCTCCATCGAGTTTCTGAAAACATTTCTTGAGAGGAGTATGTACGTAAAGAGAGAATTGTTTTTTCAAAAGCTTTTGCTGTTTTACAAATCACTCTTATCTTTTGGAAGTTAAAGAATGCCATATATAACCATGATGTTTCTTTCACCAATGTTATAATGGGATTAGACACTGTCATCACTCATGAATGGTAAGACCTTCTCATCACAATAAATCCATCAAATAACAATTCGTTGTAAGGAGATAGACACTGTCAAAAGTGAGCCACTTTGGTAAGACCTCTCCAAAAATGAGCGAAAAACCACTAGATAAGTTCAATGGGCAAGGTTTTCACACATGGCAAACAAAAATCAAGGGGCATCTCATGCCAAAACAATTATGGTCGGTGACAAAACCGTTAGCACCAAACAAAACACTTGAGCATAGAAGAGGGCTACCATATTTGACGGAAAAAGATGAACAAGCACTTGGAATGTTACTCACTTCTTTGGACGATAATTATGTACATTTCTTGGACGATTGCACTACGACAAATCAAGCATGGATTACTTTAGACCAAAACTTTGGAGCTATTTCTAGAAACTCCAAAATAGCACTTAAAATGCAACTTTATTCTCTTACGATGTCTCAAGGAGAAGATATACCTACTCTTGTAAACAAGCTAAAGAGTATATGTACCCAATTAGCATATGTGCAATGCCCTATTGAAAATGAGGATCAAGTAGCCGTTCTACTCAAAGTTGTGCCCGATGATAAGTTTGGGCAAATTGTAACTTTTCTTAAAGAAAAGGACCCTATCCCTAGGCTAGAGGATGTCATTAATTCGCTACAACAACATGAAAATAAGTTGAGAACACATGATGAATTCACAACAAAAGCCTTGTGTAATAAAGTAAGTTGGTGATCTAGGGATCCGATTGGTTCAGACAGATCTGAAATCGGATTCCGTTTGGTCATTCGTTTGTGTGGCCAAAGATCTCGAGTCTAGACTTACTGGTAGGTCATTTACTCTTGTAACCAAGTAATCCACTTAGCCTAATGGTTAAGACTCAAGGGTGTGAAGGACGAGGTCTTGGGTTCAATCCCCATGGGATACATGGGAAGAGTATTTTGCCCAAAGAGCTCTAGAACCTTCTAGAAGCATCCACTGGACACTTGGCGCACATGTAGTTACATGGCTGACACTTGGCTGGTTAGCATCCACCTGCCCAAGAAGGCAGTCCCCTGGAGAGAGCTATATATAGAGGCATTTGGTTGGGAGGAGAGTCATCTCTCTAGTTTGTGGTGGTCGTAATCCTTGTTCTCTTCGGGATTTCCTAAAAGATTAGCTTCAAGTGGTATAGCCTTGAATCTTATAAAAATCAAGAATATCTTTTATAAGATTAAGTAAATAATTCCAAGCATTATTTGCTTGTGGAAAGTTTTCAAATATGGAGACTTTGTTAAAACACTTTTCTAAAGATAAGAAAAGTATGCTTGGTGGTTTTTAAGATAAGAAAAGCTTAAACAAGAGATCCAAGCCAAGTAATCTTTGGACTTAAGCTATTTCTTAAAGATAAGCTAATGAAAGAGTCTAATTAACTATTTCATTAGTTATATGAGAATGTCTTTTGGACAAGCAAAGCCTTAAGTCTTGGTCTTATCCAAAAGTCTAGAATTCCTTTTGAAGATCTTTCCAGTAAAGGAAAAGATTCCAAGATGAATCATTGAACTGGAAAGCAAAAGATTCCAAGATGAATCATCTGCTTCAAGTTATTACTTAGTATTACTTGATTCTTGATAGGAATCAAAAAGTTCTTGAAAGAAAAATCTCCCCAGATGTGAGACTAGCATCTTTCAAGAAAAGTTATAGAGTAAGTAGTTCCCAGTAAATCCCTAACCACCAGTTTTGGTATTTAAGTCCAAATAAGTGATATAACCTAACGATATATCAAAGATTCTTAGCTTTGGAATCTGAAAAGCATTAGAAAATGCTTGGACTTAAGTTGAGGGAAAGATCTCTAAAATCCTGCAGGTAAGCAAAGAAGCTTAAAGATAGTTTAAGAGATCTTAAAGATAAAGACTATAAGTCTTTATTTTTATCGCAAGATCAACCAGACTTGATCAATCTTGGCCATGATTGTCCAAGAATGTGCGATTAGAACTACTCTGTAGATTGCCCAAGTATTGGCAGTAAAATTCCGTTAGGAATGATTCACTCAAGTTCCATTTATTGAATGGAAAAAATTGTGAAAAAAGTAAACTGTTCCAAGTTTGAACAGAGTGAAGTAATTCCAAGTATGTAGTCTGCAACCGTGAAGACGGTACTTAAGTCTGTGGAAGGTAAAACATAAGTGTTTGCCTATCCTTAAAAGGGATTTTGGTACAAATCCAGAAAGCATGAGCGGATGCTTAGACTAAGGCAGTAGAGAGATTCCTGTAAAAAGCCCCGGCCGGGATAGGTACCTAAAAGCACCAGTATAGAAAGGAATCTAAAGACAAGAAGTCATAAACTCTTGTCACTACAAAATTGGTCAAGAATAACCAATTGAACTTGAATTTGAGAAATTCAAGAACTTGGAATTCTGATTGGTTTTCATTTGAAAACCCCAGTAAAGAAGAATTGATATTCTGTCAAGAGGTTTTCAAGTTTCCAAGGCAAAGCACATGATTATGAGGTGATCATGCGAAGGAATCAAAAACCTAGGAAAATCTAGTTAGAGGTAATGCCTGAAACTTCCAATTCTTGTAAAAGAATTGAAGAAATAAGGTACTCTATCAAGAGATGTTTAGACTTTAGGATAAGAATCACCCACACATTAATGTGAATATAAAATAGGGTGGTATGGGACACCAGATTTTATACTCAGATTGATGTAGGAAAGATGGAATGGGACATCGGACCGTGGGATGATGATTATCTTTTAGTCCTAGTTTGGATTTTGAAGTTAGGTTTCATCCTCAAGGGAATTAAGACTTCAAGGAAAAGTTTAATTCGTAAAGGATGAAAGTAGTATCTTACGATACTTCAAGATGACTTCAAGATCAAGGAAATTGAAGATATGAAGTAAGGAACTTCCAAGATCTTCTTAGAACACTTCAAGTTTAAGTGTTATTGATCAGAAATATTTGATAAATTTCTGAAAGAAGTTGAACTTTGATTTTGAGTTGATCTTTTCAATTAAAGATTTAATTGACTAAGTCAAGCATCAAGTTCCTAGTGTAACTAGATAAAATTCACTCTTTTAGACTCAAAGAAATGCACAAGAATTGCATTCACGGAGTCAAAAAGATTGAATGTGACCTGAACTTAGTCTCAAGTGAAGCATTATTTGAATACAAAACTCATCAGCATAACCTCAGTGGGTCGACACACTGATGTTGGTTACCACACTAGTATCTTGTGGTCGGATGATGTTTTTTATTTGCTTTGAATCTTTTTGAGAAGCTAGCTTATTTCTCTTAAAGATAAAGTCAATGCTTCAATATCTTATTGAAATAGATCGTTGAGAAGTTAAAGTCCTGAGTCAACTAGACTTTGACTCATAGCAAGTTTATGTATGTGCGAAGTTTGAATTGGTTGTACAAAGTCTTAGTTATCTCTTTCCGCTTTCCAAATCTTTTGGAATTGACTCAGATATGGTATCTGATTCCTTTTGCAAAAGACCAGGGATAGCCGGTTAGAATTAGATAACTAACTTGAACATCCTAGATAGATGTTATGTACAAGAACCTTTTCAATCTTCAAAAGATGATAAGTCTAAGTGGACTTATTCATTTGAGTTTGCTTCAAGTTATAGCCTAAATAATTTCCTAGAGTCCAATATACTCTAGAATAAAGAAGTTAGGAATTGCTCATTAGATTGACAATTCCCAAGAACTTTCAGTTAAAAGTCTTTGAGAAAAGTGTCCTAAGTTGGACAATTTTCATTTTGAATTTGAATTGGTGAAGTTAGTATGGTTGATTCCACCGGAATGGTAAACTTTCTCCTACAGTTTACATAGGATTTTTTCAACTCATTGGGACAGAGTAGTCCTCTAGTCGGGTGAAAAATCAAGTAACTGTTGGATCAAAGTAAACCATTGAATAAACATCTAAAGTTAGATGTATGGGACAATCAAACTTCAAGTTCTCCAAAACAAATTCAAGTGAATCAAGAATTCTTAAAGTCTTGCAAGGGATAAGAATCTCACCTTCATTACTAAGTCCATGCACCAGACATGCCCAGAAATGGACTAGTAATTTGAATCCACCTAATTCACATGTTTGTGCCTAGATCGCACATCCAGAAACTGTGAATTAGCCAGGGATATGTGTTTAGATCCACCTTTATTATTCATTCACTATTTTGTACTTTGACTAGTTTATCAAAGCGCAAAGCGAGATAGTGTTTAGAATCATTTGGGCAAGGATGCCACCACAGAGATGAGACATGTTCTTCCAGTTCTAGAAGATGACCATGTTCTTCCAGTTTTAGAACATGAGGCTCGGGGGTTGCCTACAGTATGTATATAGCTCTATTTTCGAGGACGAAAATCTTTTCCAAGGGGGGAAGAATGTAATAAAGTAAGTTGGTGATCTAGGGATCCGATTGGTTCAGACAGATCTGAAATCGGATTCCGTTTGGTCATTCGTTTGTGTGGCCAAAGATCTCGAGTCTAGACTTACTGGTAGGTCATTTACTCTTGTAACCAAGTAATCCACTTAGCCTAATGGTTAAGACTCAAGGGTGTGAAGGACGAGGTCTTGGGTTCAATCCCCATGGGATACATGGGAAGAGTATTTTGCCCAAAGAGCTCTAGAACCTTCTAGAACCATCCACTGGACACTTGGCGCACATGTAGTTACATGGCTGACACTTGGCTGGTTAGCATCCACCTACCCAAGAAGGCAGTCCCCTGGAGAGAGCTATATATAGAGGCATTTGGTTGGGAGGAGAGTCATCTCTCTAGTTTGTGGTGGTCGTAATCCTTGTTCTCTTGCACCTTGGTTGTAAGAGCTACAAAATGCATTCATTGTAATCGCACCAACCATTTGTCGAAGGATTGTTATCAAGTCAACCCTTGCAAAATATGTGGTAAAACCAACCATGCTACAAAGCATTGTCGTCTACGCAACAACAACATCAACAACAACAAAGGAGCTTTCAACAAAAATCCAAGCAATGTCAACATAGTAGAGGAGACAAATGAAGAAGATGCTCAAGTCAATTTTGTGTATGATTATGTGTTGTAAAATATCCCCTTTGTACCATCCTCATATTTATAGGGAAGGATTTGTACCACCCATGAGTTTGTTGAAGGAAGGATATAAACATTGTACCACCTTCTTTGTACATGGGAAGGAATCATGTTTTTTGTACCACCCTAGTCTAGTTGTGAGGAAAGGAGAGTTCCCAAAGAGCTATTTGTATGATCAAGCTCAAGGGGGGGATTGTTCGCTATGAGCCTTGATCATCTCATGTGAACCCTCTCTATGTAAGAGGATAATCCAATCCTCTCCTTATCTTCTTTTCTATTGGTTGAAAGCTTCTCCAACTTTGTATAAGAAGACCATTTCGGTCACGTAATGTATGGCACATTCCATTTTATACTTGTGCATACAGGATAGTCTCTCTCTTTATCTTATCCCTTTGCTTATCCTTCTCCACAGCTTTGTTGAACGCGATTGCATCTGCTTTTCTACAACATCATCGCCATAATCCATAGATTTCTACAATATGAAACATAAGGAGTTGGGGATTCATGAGGTAGCATTGGACATGTTGAAGTAGTTGAAATCAAATAAGTGTTCCATTATGAAAATGCTCATAGAACTTGATGTGACATGGAATGTGCAATGGAACTCTCATCAATGTAGATACAAGTTCAAGTGCATCTAGTCTTTCCCCGTGGTCATCAAACATTCTTACCTGCAATGGCTCATTATTCAGAATGGCTTGTGGATAGGCACCAATGCCAAGTATATTAAAGTGACTGAGGGAAAATGTTCTATGTGTGATATTGAGGAGAACTTAGCCCACCTTTTCATTAGCTACCCTAATGCTTGAAGGATTTGCAACCCGATCAATCAATACTATACTAAATTTAGAGGTCGAAATCTTGATTACAAAGAGATTCTACTTGGAGAGTGTTATAGGATGGATTTTGCTCTATGTCACCTTTGGAGGGCTCATTCCTTATGGATAATTTGGTCCACCAAAAGCAAAAAGTGTTTCTTAATAAGGTCAACTTCCCTTGGATTCCCCACTTTTTTGGACTCAAAAAATTGGTATCAAGTTGCCCTAACCCTTGGAGCATAGATTCGTGCTGTCCTACAAAGCACTAAACCTTCCTCCTCAAGGGAGACTACCTTTTCTTTGTACTCTGTGGAAAGATTTGCCATGTTATTTTTCTTGGATGAGTGAGTTTTGTAATCACTTGGTTAGTGTTCAAAGACATAATTTCCCATCTATATCTAGTTGTAGTTCTCACTATAAGCTCCCTGCGTCATATAATGTGGTCGTACCCTTACTCCATTGTATTCCAGTCATAGGGCTTGTATTTATATTTTGAGCTATGGTATCTATACCTATGTACTCTTATTTGTTCTTGGATCCTATCCTTGGACAGTCGCAACATTACCTCACTCCTTTGGTATATCCTTGTTGTCTTCAGAAAAAAGTGACACACCATTTGATTTAATACATTTATTCTCTCATTCTCTCTCTCTCTCTCTCTCTCTCTCTCTCTCTATATATATATATATATATATATATATATATATATATATATATATATATATATATATATATATATATATATATATATATATATATATCAGCCTTCGTGGTGCTTTTCTCATAACAGCCGCATGCCTAGAGAATGCTAGGGCTTCATTGCTAAGGTTTCGCATCATGCAAGGATTTGTCTACCATGCTCTACTCATCATCCTTTGTTTTCATAGGTATTCACAACTTTAGGGTTTTGTTCCCCTACGAGCCTTCTGTCCAGCCTCCCCAAAAGGGGGAGCATGGCCATGGCTCTCCAAGACACTCTCTGAGATGGTATGCGGCGTGTACCTCAACCTCAAGAAAACTTCAAGGTTGATGACTATCAAGAAAGGGATTCAAAAGGATTGCCAAGAAAAACTTTCATCGAGGTAGCGAAGCCAGCGGGTAACATCTACAATCCTTTGTTTTCTTTCATGGACAAACCAGGTATGTCCTCTGAACCTCAATATGACGCTTTCTCTAAAGGAAAATGTAAGATCAAAGTTTTCGCTTTTGTGCATGAAATCTGTCTAGACGCTGAGGGAGACAAGGAAGGAGCATGGTTCTCTAGAGAGTTGAAACTCCAAAATTTATGACCATGTGATTTTTGGTCTCTGTCATGTGCCGCATCCACCTTAAGAAAGTCTCAAAAGTTGGATTAAACAAAACTCAAATTTTAGGGGGAATTTTCTTAAGAAATACAATATCTTCCTAACAAATATTTTTTTTCTTCAATGACTCGAATAATGCCCTCTATGTCATCAGGGAAGGCGAATGGTTGATAAAAAACACACGAGTCTTCTTTTTCAAGTGGTTCTCGAGTTTCGACCCTATCCAAATTTACTTGCTCATTTTTATCGTTGGTTGATTCTCTTGGTACACTTATTGGGAAAGTGTTAGAATAGAGATCTGGGGGGGTGGGGGGGGATACCCCAAATGGGATCCCCAAAATCTTATAGAGGCTTAAATTTCTAAACCTATCAAAACCTGCCATTTCATTAAATACTTAGAAGGTAAGAAGCTTCACATTCAAAAAGTGACTTACACAAATCTCTCGAATGCGTGTTTCAATTGCCATAGACAAGGGCATTGGGTTAGTAACTACCTCTTGTTAAAATAAGATAGTAATTGTTGATATATTTAGGTAGTGATGTGTGTGAACACTCTAGGACCATCGGGGCACTTTTTTTCTTCCTTAAGAGGTTTTTCCCCCCCAGCTTGTATATATGCCTATTGCCTTAACGGGCTACGTATCTTTGTATATTCTAGTGGTAATACATTTAGTATTGTGTGTTGTGCTCCAAGTTTCTTCTTCTTCTTCTTCTTTGTGTTGTTCACGTGCTTCCGTAGACGTCTAACTCCAACAATTGGTATCAGAGCGAGTTGTCGCTTCATCTACGGCATCGTCCACACCTCTCCGATTGCAGTCTCAAAATCGCATGAAATTTGGTGAGCATACTCAAGCTGTTTCAGAGATCAAAACTACTTCGCTTTGTGGAGACGCGTGGAAAAAGACAGACGAGAAAAAGAGAGCTTGGCAGCTGTGCTGGCTGAGAAGGCAGAGAGAGAGAGAGAAAGAGAGAGAGAGAGAGAGAGAGAGAGAGAGAGAGAGAGAGATGAAGGAATGCCCATTTGGTAGTAGAGACAGATGCCACAATAGAAAGAGATTGCTAGAGAGAGAATTAGAGCCTTTCGACTGCTCGCACTACTGCTAGAGAGAGAATTAGAGCCTTTAGGTTGCTCGCACTCTTGCTAGAGAGAGAAGGCCATCGAGCACTATTTTCACGCACGGAGAGAGAGAGAGAGAGAGAGAGAGAGAGAGAGAGAGAGAGAGAGAGAGAGAGAGAGAGAGAGAGAGAGAGAGAGAGGGAAAGAGAGAGAGAGAGAGAGAGAGAGAGAGAGAGAGAGAGAGAGAAAGAGAGAGAGAGAGAGAGAGAGAGAGAGAGAGAGAGAGAGAGAGAGAGAGAGAGAGAGATGTGCATGTATGTATGCACTTTAGCATTGATGATGTATGCATGTGTGCATAACTATATGCATGTGTGAGTAAGTGCATGCATATCTATATGTAAGTGTGGATGCATGTGCATTTATATAAGATGTATAGATGAATGTTTGCATGTGTGCATAAGAAAGCATGTGTGAATGTGATAAAGTATGCATATGCATGTATGTAAGAATAGTGTTTGAATGCATGCATGTATATGTAAACGCATATGCATGTGATGTGTATGCATGGATGAATGAATGAGTGTTAATATAACTACATGTTATTATAAGAACATACATACATACATATATATATATATATATATATATATATATATATATATATATATATATATATATATATATATATATATATATATATATATATATATATATATATGCATATGCATAATAGATGCATGTATGCATAAGATATATAAGGTAGATGTATGTGAGCATATGTATGAGTGTTAGTAAGCATATGTGTGTATGTTAGCATATGCATATGAGTGTGTGTGTTAGCATATGCATGTGAGTGTGTATTAGCATATGCATAACAAAGTGAGTTAGCATGTGTTAGCATGAGTATAAGTTTATGAATGTGTGTTAGGTTTATGAATGTGTGTTAGCATAAAAGCATGTGAGTGAGTATAAGTTTATGAATGTGTGTTAAGTTTATGAATGTGTCTTAGGTTTATGAATGTGTGTTAGCATAAAAGTATGTGAGTTAGTATAAGTTTATGAATGTGTAGTATATGTATGGATGTTGTATTAGCATATGTTAGCATGCATGTATATGAGAATGAGTGATTACATATGCATGTGCGTGAGTGCATCTAAATGTGAATGCATGTGCATGAGTGCACCTAAGTGTGAAAGCATGCATATGAGTGCATCTAAATATGTAATGCATGTGCATGAGTGCATCTAAGTGTGAAATCATGCACATGAGTGCATCTAAATATGTAATGCATGTGTATGAGTGTATGTGTTTGAAAGATTAATGCATGTGCATGTGTATGGATATAAGTAGTATGCATGCATATGTGTATGCATGAGGTATATGTATACATATGCCTATTAGCAGTATGTATGAATGTGAATATATATATATAAATGATAAGAGTTGAAAGTAAAGCATGAGTATGATTTTATGTTTCTTAAAATATGCTTATGTTTTGTCTAATGAATTTTTGCAGTGAGCATTGATAAAGATTGATGAATATTGATGAAGCATGACAAGTATTTACAAGTTTGGAGATTGGAGCTTCTTATTCGCTGCTTCATCCACCTTTTCTAAATCCAATTTTAAGCTTACTTTTGTATTAGTCATTTGCATCAGAATATTTGTATAGGGTTTATTATAGTTCTCCAGAGCTTGCTCCAAGCACCCGGTGTGCATCATTAGATTTGGCAGTTGACTTGATCCACCAATTGAGATTCTACACCTTCCGAACATTTTTGAACCTGACGTGAAGAATCCGCGTTGCAACTCAGGTATATATTTTCAATTTTGCTTTGCATATGCATACATACAAATCGACCATTTTTGCAGTTGCTTCTACATCCTTGGGAGCTATGGTTATTTCTTACAACCTTGCAATCTTCTAGGTGTCGAGGGCTGATCTTTTTGATCTGAGAACCTCCACAAAAATTGGCAAGTGGGCGATCCTCATTATGCCACCCCTCTCATCGATAATTGAAGAACTGAATGATTGCACTCACACAACATATGATTAGCAAAAGTTTTACTTAGGATTTGATCAATTGATAAAGAATGTATCAAAATTCACATGTGCACAACTTTTGAACTTCTTCTTCAAGCCATGTTTGGTACAATTTTTTCTTACCTTCAAACTCTTTGGTTTAATTGCAAATCATTGGCACATTTTAAAACATCAAAACTAGACTCCAATGGGATTGTAGAATTGGTAGTTGAACATAAAGAAAGGGTTAAAAAAGAAGTTCAAGACATTGTTAAATTTGTTCAAACCAAATCAAATCAAGTTATAAAAATGGACAAATTATTTGAAAACATGATGAATGAAACTCAAGGTCAAAAATTTGTTGAAACTCTATTAAGGGACAACGGAAAGTTCACAAGAGTGAATGTCACAAATTACTTAGATACATTCAAAGAATTAGCCAAGCTTCATGGCTTACCTGAGTCTAAATGGAAAACATATCTAGGTAGAGTTGCCATAGGAACAGTTATGGATGTTATTGAACTACATGATAAATGTGAATGGAAAGAATTCAAGAAGGAGTTTTATAAAGAATTCTATCTAGAGGAATATAGCCAACATAACAGAGAGGGTTTCATGAAGTGGATTAGTTCCCCAAAACCTCAAGTTTCTATTACTCAACTTCATGGTGAGTTTATGAAATGATTTTCCCAATTGCCAAAAAATGATAGGTAGCCCTTACTGTGGACATACTCTTATATTTCCTTAAGATTTTGACTCTGGATATATGAATAGAGGTTGAACGAAAACTTGAGGAACCGGGTAAGAATTACGGCCTTACTAATGATTGGGATATTGTAAAGACAGTGATTGAAGCTGTTGCCCATATGAAGCAACATCAATCAGTTCTTTATGATTCAATGCCTAGTCCATCTCCTAGTTTTTCCTCCACTCATGAACCTAGAGATACACATATAGCTTCTAAGGTTGAGCCAATTGCATCTACATCTAAATTTCCAACTGATCTGCAATTTGAAATTTTATTTAATAAGTTGGACATGATGCAAATGCATGAAAATATGTCAAAGGAGGTATTTGCTTTACAAAATGTAGTGTATGCATTGAATCTACAAGATAAACCCTCTATACAAACTCAACCTACTATATATCCTCAACCTATTTCAACTCCTAATGCTCCAATTGTACCTCAACCTATTCCTCAATCAAACAACCAGAGGAATTTCGATGAGCGAAGAACTCCCAATATTAGGAGATGTATCTAGTGTGATGCAACCATACATCTTACCTATACGTGTGAAGCTTTAAAGGAAGCTAAAGAACAATGACTTGTTATTGACATTGACAAGAGGTTGTGTGATTATCGAACGCATATTCCTTTAGCTGTTAATTGGGAAAAGGGAGGAATGCAGAAACTCTACGAGAATCTTTCTAAAACTAGGAAAGGATCTTCTACTGTCAAATTAGAGTATGTAGATAGTGATTCTAAAATCGATCAATCTAGAGAAACAAGGAATTACTCTATTTGAAGCTCTAATTAAAGGTAGGGATGACATCATGCAAAAAACTGCTTGGAATTCACTCGTTGATCAATTCTCTATATATTCGCATATTGCAAATGTTGAAGAAAAGAGAAAGTGGGATCATGAACAAAACATAAATGATTCAAGAAGAAGAGTTACAAGGAGCAAAATGAGAGAGGAACCTAAACCAAAGAGACCAATTTGAACAAGGAGAAAGTTCCAAGGCAAGTGAACAAAGAAGAAAATAAATTAGAGAGGGAAAACAACCTATGATCAATGAACCAAAACAAACTTTATAAAAATTGAAGGAAACTCTTAAAAATGAAAAATAAAAAGATGAAAAACAAACTGATGATAAAAAAATAAAGAAACTGAAAAGAACACCTAAAGCTATTCTCATATCTGAACTAGAACAAAAGATTGATGCAAAAGAAATATTATATGATATCTTGTTGAAAAGTTTAGTAACTATGACACTTGAACAAATATTTCAATTGATAAAATTGAGTTCAAAGAAAACTTCATTAAATTAATTAAAAGAAAGAGATTCGCTCTTACACAAGAGGTGGAAATGCAAGATGTTGCTGATGTAACTCAATTAATGCAAGAGTATCTTTCTTCTGATTCAGATGATCAAGAGAAAAATACTTGTAAACTCAATAAAAACTTTTTAGCTCCAATTTCGTGAGATGATGAAAGCAACCATTTGGAGAGTAACTTTAGGAAAAGCTTTTGGGTAAGAGGCACACCTAAGATGAAGATTAAATTAGCTGACCAAAAGAAATCAGATTCTGCTTTGGCTCTAATTGATTCTGGATATGAGATTAATGTGATTTTGAAAGAGCTATATAACAAGTTTAAATGGCCAATAGATAAAAATCATGGTTGGATTATGAGGACTACGAACAATGGATGTGGTTCACTCTTAGGCGCATGTGCAAATATACTTCTAAAGATAGGTGAAATCTCTGAGACATTTCCTTTTTCATTCAGGATAAATGCTCATATGAGATTATCTTAGGTCAGCTGTTAATATGCGAGGCTAGAATGGAAACCAAACTTATGGATGATAGGTCTGCATATGTGAGAATTAGATCTAAGGATGATTTACAATCACTTCAAGTAATTGTTGAAGCTCAAGGTCAAGGACAAAGCATGGAAGCGCATCAAAGAACTGCATACACAAGAAAGAGCAGCAAGTAGGGAGCTCCAAGAAGCACATGTCAAATTTTCAGAAGAAATCCCTATAAATATAGTGACTTTTATCACTAAAAAACCATTGTAAATACCATTTTCCATTTTTACAACTCCATTTTGTTCAAGCCGAGGAGTCCTCGAGCTTGAGGAGTATTAGAAGTAGCATCCTACCAATTTTCATAATTTTTAGACTTTGTTTGAGCCCCCAAATAAGCCTTGGAACCTAATTTTCAACTAGGCCGGACACTATGTCTAGACAGGGCCAAAACTACTCAAAAAACTATAAAAAGGGCTGGAGAGCTCATTTTTGGGGGGAGCTTGTGGTGGATTTCAGCTTTGTAAGAGAGTTCTTTTGTAATTCAAGTCCTTCCATTGTTCCACTCTTTGCTCTTACCTTGTGCGAGTGTGTGTGTGTATGTGTGTGCATGTTTGTATGCTTTCACTCACACACTTGTGCACTTCACTTGCTCTTGGTCTTCATACCGGTCCTCACGTCTCCGCGGATTGACATTTATGAGGTGAAGCTCCTCACGTTGGTACTTGCCATTGTGCTAGAGTGACACCAAATTTGGCGCCGTTGCGTGTGACGGTAAGACGTAGATTAGCGATGTTGGAAGGTAAAAAAATCATCATTTTCAGTTCAGTTTCTGAGTTTTCCTTCTTCTTCTTCATCATCATCACCACCATCTCTCTCTCACCTTCACATTCTCTGTTTTTTTTTTGCTTTTTTGCCTATACATTTCCGATCTTCGCCTCTTCTTTTTCATCCTTAGCTGTGCGACGAGTTCAGAGAGGGTTCAGAGCTTAGGCACCTTTGAAATATAGAGATTTGCATCCCTAAAACATCAAAAAACTGAGCAACAGTATCGCGGCGTGAGAGGAACAGCGTTTGGTATCGCGAGGGTCGTATCATGAGATTGAAGGGTGATTTTGCATCTACAGGCTGATAGGAGTGACAAGGAGAACATAAGGTACACATATTTGTAAAAGTTTTTGAATTTGGGCTTAAAAATCTCCAAGTATCGTGTCCGGTTGAGTTTTGGTATCGCGATACCAGAATTCCCGTGTATCGCAATACTTGTCGAGGTATTGTATCGTGCACACCCACTTGAGGTATCGCGATACCATCCTCGTATCGTATCGTCAAGTGCTGGTATCGCGATCGCGGTTGCCCCAGTGGTATCGTATCGCGGTCCACATGGTATCGTATCGTCTCAGTCCTGGTATCGTATCGTTGACCGTGCAGTATTGTATCGCGTGATAGTTTGGTATCGTATCGTCAACTCAGTATCGTAAGCTCAAGTTGATACTTAGGAAGAGATAGATAAAGTACCAAATCTCTTGAAACTAAGGTCAACCACACAACCAAGTCAAGGACTCACAACTCAGTGGTTAACACTATGTGCTGAGTTCATAGACAAGTGAGTCAAAAATGTCATTTAATTGGGAGAGACTCTTGGCCTCTGAAGACATGCAAAGTTCAGTGCCTAGGAAAGATTTTATGTCCATAGTGGAAGGGGAATATAGGATGTCGCTTCAATACGTATCCACTAACCTGCAAGGAATACCCATCTACCTCGATGGTCTACACAGATCAGTAGCAAGAATGATAAACACCATAGAATCTGAAATAATTCCAAGACCAGCTGTCAAGTACGAGGATGGAGTCTACATGGACAAGATGGGCCAGATCTATGTCGTAACTGAAAACCTTGATCAGATTAATGAAAGAGGACAGTTAGCTCGAGATCATGCAGCGACCTCACAAAACCCATTCGAGACCCAGCAAAGAATAGAGAATGTAATGTTAGGACAAATGAGCCAAGGTCCTAGATCGATAGACCACATGAACAATTCACCATGCCAGGAATCAACTCCCACAGCCACACTAGTCAGAGAACGGGAAACATGAATAGACCTACCTTTAGGACAGAGCCGCCCCAAGGTGTCCCCATCATAATGCAATCTCCAGAGCCAGACAAAAGAGTGAGACCAATCCAATTGGCCAAATGTATGCGAAATCGTTACGACGGCACAGGAGGGCCCTATGACCACATAGCACAATTCAAGCAAGTGTTACAAGCGGAGCAAGTGGATGACTTTCTCATGCAATATGAATCCTTTGGGCTAACTCTCATGGGAATAGCCTTAGCTTGGTTTCAATCCTTGGACCCAAATTCCTTTGGCAATATCGAACAATTCTTCCAAGAATTTATTTGGGAATTCACTAAGCGAGGGATCAAGCACAATTCATCATCCTTACTACATAGTTTCAAACAAGCTCCCAACGAGACAGTAAAAAATGAAGCACGAAGGTTTAATCAATACGTGACCCGATGCCCTGTGACAGAGAGACCTTCTCAGCAGAAAATGATATCCCTATTTTTAGAGGGTCTAACCAATGGAACATTAAGAATGTTAGTATACGTAAAACGGTTGCAAACTCTGAGTGAGTGTCTTCAAGAATGTATAGATTTGGAAGACAACTTAGCTCAGGATCTCAAAATCACACAAGATCTTACCAAAACGGAGGACACAAGGAGCAATGGGACTTCTAGTTCCAGTTATGTGGAGGAAGTGGCAGCGTTAGTGGCCAAGAAATTAGGGGTACAAGGACAACGGGACTACCAAATTTCTTCCTTGAGATTGCCAATGATAGGAAGTTGCACACTCTGCGGTGGAGATCATCCATCTCATGTCTGCATCAGAGAAGGATTAGGGTTATCACAACCTTATCCTTACGATAGACACCCAAATCAGGAGACTAACATGTACTCTTATACTGCTCAAAAGTACCCCAACCACAATAGCGAATACTATCCAGTGAATAGACAACCACGACTACTTGCACCACCCCAATGTAGACCATACGGGTACCCTCCTAGAGAACAAGACATAGAAGTTCCTAGGTATAACCCTTGTCCAGGACCACGAGCAGCGACTAGACCATATGAACATGGAGGATATGGCCAACCTCAACCTATACCAGGACAACAACCATCCCACCCACCAGCTCCGACACAAGGACAAAATGTCACAATACAAGTCGTTTGTCTTGAGTGTGGCAAAGAACAGCTCCTGAGAGATTGTCCCAGACATCCCTCTAGTGCACCAAAGGTTACACCCGTTAATGTGGTAGGCCTAGTAGGGGATTCAAGTTCCAGTAGCGATAATGTGGCTCCTATACATGCAATTATGAGGGCACAAGCCTTACAAAAAGCTAAACTAGTTGAGCAATCAGAGCCAAGTGAATCAGGGGAGCCTAGTAAGAGAAAAACAAGAACATGGAAGGATGCTAGGGAGAAAGCCAATCGTAAGTGGACCAAAAAGTTATCTGAACTAGAAGAAAACCTGAAAGACGCAAAAACAAAAATAGAAGATATTGCCTCTCAAAGCTCCTCACATGTCAAAACTCCATCCACACCACCCCATTCCCCCCCACCTACCACTGTAAATAGACCACCACAAGCAGGATCTATTCTTGCAGATCCAATCCCAGAACACTTGGACATGATGTTCAAGGCATACCAGGCTCGACTTCAAGAAGGGCCTACACCTGCAAACCTAGACAAGAGCTACCCTAGAGCAGATTTAGAGATTGAACGGACAAAAATATGCATAAAAATGGTGGAACTAGCTCAAGCTATGTTCGAGGCCAATCAATCATTCAATAGACGAATGCTATTACGCCTGGTTTGCACTTCCAGGGCTTACTAGATAGATTAGAGCAGCTAGTAAATAAACCTCAAGTTTCTTTACCTCCACAGGCTCAACCTACTGTTGAAAGAGAAAGCTCATCACCATAGAAAGTCTATGTTCCTGACTCCATAGATGAGGGGGAACCTCTTTCAATTCAACAGCACACTCAAAAGTTCTTGCGAGAAATACAAGAAGAGAATGGGCCAAGGAGAAGGATGTTTCCCCTCCTATTGTCGAAATTGATGATCGTCATGATCAATTCCCACAAGACATTCCATCTATTTATGGAGACCAAGTAGAGCCACAAGAAGAAGAAAGTTCAAGATTTGAATCCGATTCTTTACAGGAGTTGCCATAGTTCACAGGCCCATGGGAATCTAAATCTCTCCAGATCAGAGCTCCCACAATATTGATAAAACACGAAGACTCGGTGGTTCCAAGAAATACTGATGTCGTGAAGAACACTAAGGTTCAGTGTCATCTCACTATGGAAGAGCTGCTCAAAGCAAAACCTGAGCTATGGAATCATGTGAAGGATCAGGTTCTAGAACTTGTGTCCAATATGCCAAAAGCAGACTCTAACCAGAAAGTTCCAGAGATACCTCTAGACAAAATAGGGGACATGAGCGAAGGTGAGGAAGGTAATACTTATCTTCCAATCACCTACCAAGGTTACACAACCAAAGCGATCATAGATTCTGGTGCTGGTGTTGTTATTGCGACCACTTCCCTGTTGAAGCAATGGGGTAAACCTGCATTAAGACCAACTAGAATGAAGCTTCAGATGGCTGACGGCCATGTTGAAAGACCTCTAGGATTGCTAGAAGGGATAACTCTAACCACGTGTGGTGTAGAGTTTGAGCACACCTTTTCTATAAGTGTCTTTGGTAAAACTACTACCTACGAAATGATCCTAGGAAGGCCCTTCTTACGACAACTACAAGTTGTACAGGATTGGGGAACTAACTCCTTATACTTGCAACGCTTAGGGGTAACAACCAAGGTCAATTTGAAGGATTACACCTTCAGAGATGTACCACCCCTACAGTGGAATTCTATCCACAAGGAGCAAGAAGATTCGATCTCTGTGCATTCTAAAAGTTCATCTGAGACATCCTGGATGCATGAAGATACTCATTTGTGGATGTGCAAGGTCGCAAAGGAAGAGGAGAAATGCCTAAAAGCGAGAGAAAAAGGAACTTCTCAAGGAGATAGACCAGTTAAAGACCCAGCCTATACACCAATGATATTTCCAGATGATGAATTTGAGCCTCATGGCTGGGCAGAAATCTTAGCTACCATGGACATTGCAGTCAATGAAGAACAATGGACACCTCATTATGATGAGGATGGTTATGATATCTCAGTTTTCATGTGTTAGCCCTTGCTCGAAGAATGTGACCCTAGTGACTCCATAGAAGAAGAAGAGAACGGTGACGATCTAGAGTCCCTTGTGATGGATAGTTGCTTTCTTTCAGAAGAGCACTATCTAGAAGACATAGGAGTATTTACCCAAAAGGAAGAAGAACCTCTCACAAGCATTAAAACTATCAATTCAAAGGATGGAAGTGAAGGAGGTCGAAAGAAAAAGAAAAGACAAGGAGTGAAACAAGAAGAGAAGGAATCATTGTTTGAAGTACCAGAGAATTTCAAGAAATATGAAGTGGAGGACCGAAAAATTTTGGTACGAATGCCTAAGAGAGAGGCCACCACAGGAGAAGCGTATGATAACAAAGAAAGGACCAAAAAAGTCGTATTCACCATTGAAGAGAATGAAGAGAGATGTACATACATAGGAGATGACCTAAGTAAAGAAGAGGAAGCAGAGTTGGTAGCCTTGTTAAGGGAATATAGGGACGTGTTTGCGTGGCACTATAGAGACTTGAAGGGAGTAGATCCGAAGGTTTGTTCTCATACGATCCCCATGATAGCAGATGCCAAGCCCACCAAATAGAAGCCCTACACATATAATGACACCTATGCAGCCAAAATAAAAGAAGAAATCGACAGATTGATTGAAGCCGGATTCATCTATGAGATTGAGCATACTGAATGGGTTTCCCCTGTTGTAGTGGTGCCCAAGAAGAATGGAAAGTTACGTGTGTGTATTAACCTTAAAAAAGTTAATGCCGCTACGGTTAGAGATAGCTGTCCACTTCCAATTACTGATCATTTATTGGAGCATGTTGCGGGCAAGGAAGTTTATAGCTTCCTTGATGGATTTTCAGGTTACAACCAAGTAGCCATTGCCACAGAAGATCAACACAAAACGGCCTTTGCCACAGAGTGGGGAGTCTTTGCATTTTGTGTGATGCCATTTGGGCTCACCAATGCACCTGCAACATTCCAAAGGCTCATGTGTCATGTCTTCAAAGAGTTCTTGCGAAAGAACTTAGAAGTATATGTGGACGATTTATGTGCTCATTCCCAAGAAAGGAGATGTCACATTCCTGAGCTCAGACAAATCTTCAAAAAAGTGTAGACAATACCGAGTGTGTCTGAACCCAGAAAAGTGTGTGTTCATGGTACGTCAAGGTAAAATTTTAGGTCATATTGTCTCTAAGAATGGCATATCCACAGATGAGGACAAAGTAAAAGCCATAGCAGAGCTGTCAAGGCCAAGGAATGTTAAAGAGGTACAAGCCTTTATGGGCCATTGTGGATATTACCGTAGGTTTATTCACATGTATGCAATTATAGCTAGGCCTCTTTATGCCTTGTTGACAAAGTTTGAGTGAAACGACGAATGCGAGAAGTCCTTCAATGAGCTGAAGAAACGCTTGTGCACAGCACCCATACTGACCACTCCTAATTGGAATAAGCCATTCCATGTACATGTGGATGCATCCAATTATGCAATAGGATGTGTGTTGTCACAACCCACAGGAGAAGGAAATTTGGATTTGCCTATAGCCTATGCTAGTAGGCAATTGAACGCTGCTGAACGAAATTACACCACAATCGAAAGAGAAGGGTTAGGCATGGTATATGCTGTAAAGAAGTTTAGACACTATCTATTGGCCAACAAGTTCAAATTTTTCACTGATCATCAAGCTTTATTATACTTGGTCAATAAACCTTGCAACACTGGACGCTTAGTAAGATGGTTCCTCTTACTAATGGAATATGACTTTGAAGTGGTTGTTAGGCAAGGTAAGACCCACCTCAGAGCGGATCACATTTCTCGCATCACTTCAGGAGAGCCCCCGCAAGGAGTGTCTGTTGAATTGCCTGATGCTTATCTGTTCAATCTAGAAGTTGTTCCTAAATGGGCAAATAAGCTGGTACCAGTCCTAACCTTTGGACCTGCAAATAAGAAGGTGAAGACGAACAAGGATGAAATTGTGTGGTCACAAAGCTATCAGATATTGGCAGGAAGCATGTATAAACAAGCTACAGAAGGTGTTCTAGCTTGTTGTGTTGAGGATGATGAACATAGTAGTTGGTTGCAACAAGCCCATGAAGGATTTCTAGGGAATCACTATTCTGAACAACGAACATTGCAAAATCTAAAACGTTTAGGAGTGTATTGGCCTAGTATAGACAAAGAAATTCATGAGTGGATCAAGAATTGTCCAGAGTCCCAAAAGAGACCCCCGGTGGAGCATGCGACTCTTTATCACATATCATTAATTCCAGATTGGAGTGCTCCATTGGTAGAATTTATGAGATCAGGAACATTACCTAGCGAGGCTAGTCTAGCAAGAAGATGAAGCTTGGAGCAAGAGGCTAAAGACTATGCCTTTGTAGGAGACAACCTATATAGGAGAGGAAAAGATGGTTACCTAAGATTGTGCGTTCACAAATCAGACTATTTGAAAATCTTAGAAACTGCCCATAGCAGTGTTGCAGGTGGACATTTTGGTCCTGATAGAGTAATTAAGACTATTCTATTCTCAAGACTTTGGTGGCCCACTCTTCATATGGATGCACATACCTATGTGAAGAAATGTGACACATGCCAACGTGCCCAGTACCCAATTAGAAAAGATGAGATGCCTTTGAGGCCAATGATGGGAGGACGTGCATTCTCGAAGTGGGGCATAGACTTTGTAGGTCCTATTAACCCCCCAGCTAGAAACTCCCATGCCGAATACATTATTGTAGCCACAGATTACCTCACAAAGTGGGTAGAAGTCAAAGCCACAACAAAGAATGATGCTCAAACTACAGCAAAGTTTTTATTCGAGAACGTGTTCATGAGATATGGATTACCAATAGAGTTAGTAAGTGATAGAGGAACACACTTCTTGAATGAAGTCATTGAAAATCTCCTCCAAGAGTTCTTGGTGATACATAAGAAGTATGCCCCCTATCATCCACAAGCTAACGGACAAGCTGAGAGCACAAACAAGATCCTATGTAATGTACTCACCAAACTCGTTGTCGGGATGAAATCCCGCAGGGAGTGTGCATTGTTTTTTTTCAAAAGTTCATTGTTTTATGACGTTTTGTGTGATGTTTTCATCTAAAGAGGGTACATTTCATGCATGATTTGACTGATTTGGTTGCCTGTGTGATAAGAAACCAGGTTAGAGATGTGCGTTAGAACCGTGCGTGTAAATAACTGACATTAGACCCATGAAAACTTTAGGTTTGATCCTTGAAACTGACTGGAAACACGAGTTTATCCCATGAAAACTGGACTTGAACCCTTGGAAACCCTTGGAGTTTAGGTCTGAATTGTAAATAAACTATTAAATTGACGAGTCGGAGATAATTGTGAGCAGAACCCTGATTTTTCCGACCAAAAACCCTAGGTCAGACCCTTGGAATTGGTGTTTATCCTCGCCCAAACCCTTAGATTAATTAACCCTGTATATAGTGTGAAACCAAAACATTAATTTAGGAAAAATAAAAAGGACAAAAATCAAAAATAGAAGTAAGAGATGGAATTTTCCCAAAATAGAAAATGAACATGCAAGAGGATCTGAAAATAGAACTTTAGATAAGGAGGTTAGAAGATTCTAGAGAAGTCCTAGGCAGGGGGAAACCTATAAATAGGTGTCCAAACATCATTTATTTCTCCCTGTTGAACTTCTTGGCGGATCATCTCCTCCAGGTATGCTCCTTGACCTTACTTGTTCATTCATGTTTTGCTTTCTTGTTCATACTTCCATGATGCCCCGAGATGGAGACAGCCTTCTTGCATGGTCAGTTAGCTTGTGAGCTCTTTTTTTGTTCACAATTGTACAATTATGGTTATGAGGACTAGAGCTGGCCACACGCAGTAGATAGATCAATCGGTGCATTGAGAGGTAGAGGTTTCGCTGTTGGGTTTCTTGTGTTCTGAATATATCATAGATTCATAGCTCTATCACCATGACTTCTGCTAAAGGCAACAACGTTGTCTATTTTTTTGAGTTAAAAAGAATTGAATAATGATATCAGAAAAAAGAGAGTCAATCATTAGTTGTGTGTCTAGCAAAACAGAGAGAACTCGAGAGAGATGAGCAGCTGTTGCGTGTCAGAGAAAACGCCATTATAAAGTCAGCGCATATGGATTAGAGAGAGAGAGCCTGTCGCTGGTGCATCAGATGAGAGAGAGGGATGCACACGATGGCTGCTCTGACGCAAAAGAGTCCGGAGGAGATGCGGAGAGATTTGAGGCGCAGATTGACGGAGGACTCGAGGAGATAGGGCCACCGACATCTGTAGAGACAAACGCATACAGACATCTTGGTGACAGTTCTGGCCAACAGAGAGAAGTCTCAAAGGTGCTGCTGGGCGACCATGAAATGGTGGCCCGCACACAATTTCGGGAGGGCAGCAGAGATGGCAATGCACGAAATCGTTGACATGGACAGAGGGAGCTGTCAACTACGTGGCAGGAACCTATAGAGAAGGTCGCTGGATGGTGCTGATGGAGGCATCACGTGCAGAAGATGCGGAGACAGGTTCACGTCAACAGAGATGGATGTTGGCTTCGTGGCGAGCGGCCTATAGATCCGGATGGGAGAGACGGAGAGCTAGTGCCGGTGGATTGGCGCTCAGCATAGCTAGAGAGAGAATTCTTGTCAGCTACGTGGTGAGAGAGAGAGAGCTAAGAGAGAGAGAGAGAGAGGCCGAAGAATCGACAACGCAGACAGCGGGAAATTTGATGGATGAAGCTTGTGTTGGCACTGCGACTATAGGAGAGAGAGAGATCCGGGAGCAACGGAGATAGCAGCCGCAGAAGAATTATCGTCGTGAGAAAGAGAGAGATACTTGGCGACAGATCGGAGGCACGCGCTGTTGTTGATACGACCAACAAGAGAGAAAAGGAAATACACCTGCGGCGGCTCTAGCCGATCAGAACGGAGGCGTAGAGATGGAAAGAGACTTTAAGAGAGAGAGATTCCTGCGGAGTCTTTGGAGGCGCTGGCAGAACCTTCGGAGCGAGAGAGCTTTCGCTTACATCTCGTGCTTATCTGGGAAGAGAAATGTTTATATACATCAAGAGAGAGAGAAAAATGTTGCTGCCCATCAGAGAAAAAGGCGATGAGAGAGAGAGTCTGTAGGTCGATCGTATGCCAACGAATATAATTAACTAATTAGAGAAATAGAACAATAAAAGAAAGAATGAAACAGAGAAATAAAAGAAAGAATGAAACAGAGAAATAAAAGGAAAGAAAGTAAAGAGAAAACGAAGAAAGAATGAAAAGAGAAAAGAAGGAAGAGAAATGGAGGGAAGAAAAGAGAAGAAGAAAAGAGAAGATAGGAAGAAAGAAAGAGAGAAAAGGAAGAAAAGAAGTGTTTAGAAATATCTATATGTTTTTTTCTCATATGTCTATGTGTATATCATACAAGTAAGTTTGGTGTTTTTTTTCCATATGTATTAACATGTTTATCTCCTCCTTGTTGAACTTCTTGGCGGATCATCTCCTCCAGGTTATTGTGCTTTCTCATGATTTGAAGAAGGATTAAATGAAGTGACGAAGAGCTTTGAAGACCAAAGATAAAAAGCAAACACCCTGTGGATCTTGCTCGTGGATCGTCTCCTCCAGGTTTATGCGGTTTCTGATTATCTGAAGTAAAGAGAAGGGAGGCTATTGCTAAGGGTACCTGAAATAAAGAGCGGATCGAAGACCTGAAGAAAAGCTTGGACCGCGAAGACCGAAGCGGAATCTCGAGGGCAATTTCTCGCACTGTAGCGAGGGATCTAGAGTATACTAGCCGGCCCGCACTGTAGCGGCGGCGTTTATATTGTATCATCGCACCGCACTGTAGCGGTTTTATTGTACCGTTGGTCCGCACTGTAGCGGCCTATTTTTGTATCATTCATTTTATTGGAGGCTTCAGTTTCATTTCCGATTGTATCTTCGAGCTTGATCTACATCACGTGTTTCACTGCGGTATCCGATCATCTCTTCCCGATGCCCACGGTCCCACGTCTCGACACTTCCGAGGGGCAAGGGACCCTACGAGGATCGCGCACGCTCCAGAGAGCACAGGCGAGGCGCCCAGCGCGCAGACGCCGCTCGCAGGACAGCGGGAACGGCGCACCAGAGAGGGGCCTGATCCAACCCCACGCACCGGCTTCCCGCCACGACCTCCTTCTTCCCGACATCGTAAATAATAAACGCTCTGATTGGGACAAACAACTCCATCATGTTGTTTGGGCGTATCGAGTTGCCTATAAAACGGTACTCAATGCAACCCCATTTCAGATGGTCTTCGGACAAAATGCTGTGCTACCTTTGGACTTCCTAATCCCAACTTTAAAAGTAGCACAAGAGCATGAGTGGAATGGACACGAGTTATCCTCTAGGATCTTTGATCTCGAATCCTTAGGTGAGACAAGACTACGAGTAGCGGTAGGCATCTATGCTGCAAAGAAACGGCAAAAGGCATACTTCGATGCACATATCAAAGATAAAGGCTTGAAAGAGGGCAACCTAGTGTTGGTTTATACACTAAAGCAACATGCCCGTAAATTGGAAAAAAGAGGATATGGACCCATGATCATCAATAGAATTTCCACTAGCAGTGCAGTTCAATTGGCCACACTAGAAGGTGACATCTTGCCCAACTATATCAGTGGTTGTCGCGTCAAGCTATATCAAGATCCTCTTACAGAGGATATGCTACAGAGACTCAACATTGCTAAGAAGCGAAAAGAAGAAGAGTTAAGGGTTAGAGAAGAAGCACAGGCAGAGGCTAGAGAACGCATTAGGAGAAATAAGTTAAGACGCCTAGGCCTAGATATCAATCATGAGGCCCCAAGATACCACATGGCCATGTGTCAAACATCAAGTGCAATTGCTTCTCGAATAATTGATCGACGTCCCGTTGTGACCATAGCGATAGGACAAGGGAACCTATCAAATATGGGTATGATACATCTCTTGTTACTAAACACTCTGTTTATCTTGCCAAAGATTTGTCAATTGAACAACTAGGATCATATGAAGAAGCCATAACCAAGACAGAATGGAAAGAAGCTATGGATGAGGAGATTGAAGCATTCAAGGAAAGTGATACATGGGAGTTAGTACCCAAGAAGGAATCCATGAAGGTAATAGGATCTAGACGGATCTATAAACTCAAAAGAAATTATGATGGGTCAATCAATAGGTACAAAGCCAGATTGGTAGCCAAGGGTTTTGCACAAACCCAAGGCATTGATTATGAAGAGACATTCTCTCCTGTGGCCAAGATGCCAACAATGAGAGTGTTGGTAAGTGTGGCTGCATCAAAAAGTTGGAACATTTACCAATTGGATGTCAAGAATGCTTTCTTGAATGGATGGATTTGAGAGGAGGTATATATGTCACAACCTCCTGGCTATGAGGACCCTAAGAAGGTAACATATGTTTGCAAATTGAAAAAGGCTTTATATGGATTAAAGCAGGCACCTAGAGCATGGAGTTACAGGTTAACTACATACCTCCAAGATCAAGGTTTTGTCATGAGCAAGGCAGATACTTCTCTATTCATCAAGAGAAGTAATTCATAGGTAATATACCTTTGTGTTTATGTTGATGACATCATACTTATAGGTACTGATGCTAATGGAATCAGACAAATCAAAATCCAGATGATGAAGGAGTTCAAGATCAATGATCTTTTTGTGCTTCATTAAACAAAACAGGCTCATTCTTATCACAGAGACTAGATGCAGCCATAGCATAGCAATCTGATGCAAAAGAGGCACTATGAGAGCTTGAACGAGTACAATATGAGAGAGTTGCATCTAATTTGTTGTCACGCAAACTCTACACCAGGCATTTTGGAATAGTTTTTGCTTGCTCAATATCAGCTCTCTCATCAACTAGTGCATAATGTAAATCTGCATCAGAAATGGAATGATCTGCATCATCACATGAAACCTGCAAAGGCTGAGAAGTTGCCTCATTGGGACCAGGACTAGACTTTCCACCTGTAAAAAGAGGCTGAAAGCAATGGCTGAATAGCATCTTCCACAAAAACAACATCACGGCTAACCAAAATGTGTTTAGTCTATGGATGATAGAGATGATAGCCTTTACTTTCAGAACTGTACCCAACAAAAATACATTTCACTTCTTTATCATCCAATTTTCTGCGATATTGTTAAGGCACTAATACATATGTCAAACAACCAAAAACACGCAGATGAGCAACAGATGGCTTGCGATCATGCCAAGCCTCATATGGAGTGATAGACTACACCGCTTTAGTGGGACACCTGTTCAGTACATATGCTGCACACATGACAGCCTCAAGCTAGAAACTATGTGGTAAAGCCTGACTCTTGACCATACACCTCGCCATCTCCATGAGTGACCTATTCTTTCGTTCAACAACTCCATTCTGTTGAGGTGTATACGGCATTGTACACTGGTGTTTTATCCCATGTTCCGCCAAAAATGCATTAAAATCAAAAGACATATATTCCCCCCCTCGATCAGAACGGAGGGTCTCCATTTTACATGCTGAGAGATTTTCAGCCAAAACCAAAAACTGTTTAAAGCACATGCACACTTCAGACTTTTCCTTCAAGGGATATACCCATGCATGCCTAGAAAAATCATCGATGAAAGTCACGAAGTAAAGATGATTCCCAAAAGAAGGTGTCTACATAGGACCTCAGACATCACTATGTACAAGCTGCAATTTTTGAGTAGCCCAAATTGAACCATCCTTTGGAAAGGATGAACGCTGCATTTTTCCCAAAATAGAGCCTTCACAAACATGTTTCTAGGTGCCTCAAGTTTGGGCAAAGAGGACACCATTTCAGATTTCTGCAGGCGTAGCAAACTAGCAAAATTCAGATGACCAAAGCATGCATGCCAAAGCTTTGCATCCGGCATAGCCTGAGAATCATTTATTGCACATGCCAAATCATTTACAGATCTTTCATAGTCTATGAGCTTATAGAGCCCACGACATAAAATGCCAGAAGCAATAATCACATCGCCATTTGACAGATCATGAATTGTACACCTGTCATCAACAAATTTCACAACCAAGCCAATCTTAGCTAATGCACAAACTGATCACAAGTTCTTCTTGATCCCTGGCACAAATAAAGCATTTGACAAAGTGAAAGAACTACCATCAACATTAGTCAAAATGATCTTACCAACTCCCATGACAGGATAAGAGGAGTTGTTGGCACATGTAACAGTATTCCCTGTAGGGGCAGGCTCGAGTGAAGAGAAGAAACTGCGCTGCTAGGTAATATGTTTGGTCGCCCCACTGTCAAAGTACCAAACATCTGAGTCTACTGTAGACATGCACTGCTCATGAGAAGATGGGTCAAAACTGCAAACAATAGTAAATGCCAATTCTTCACACAAGATTAGCAGACTCAGTTTTTGGTGTAGAGGATTCTACAACAACCATTCCAGCCTCTTTCTTCTTTGCCTCTTTTGCAGCCAGTTTTGGACAGTTTTTTATGATATGATCATTCCCTTTATAGTACTTACAAAAAAATTTCTGCTTTTTTAATTTTTTCTCATCTTCGTCTTGGTTCTTCGAATGTGCAGCATTTGCAGATTTTTGCTTACTAGTAGGAGAGCTCCATTTTCCTTTGCCCTTCTGACTAGCTAGGAAAGCTTGATCTGCAACACACATAATGGACATGTTCTGCCTGGACTCATCTTCCTGCAACAAAACAAAGACTAACTCCTCAAATAACAAGGCATTTGGATTACCTTTCATCATCAGCCGAAGAGTAGAAGGAAAACTCTGATATGAATCAAGAAGACCGTTCAGAACGGTCCGCACAAGTGAGCTATCTGGTATAACCTCATCAACAACAATGAGCTATTCTTTCAAGTCTTTGATCTTTGTTAGGAAACTATCCATAGAATCACCTTCATTCATGTGCTCACTCTCCAACTATTTTCGGAGGTAAGCAACACGAGCCTCATTCCTAGCTTGGTACAATGTGGTAAGTGTATCCTAAGCATCCTTAGCTGTTCTCCAAGATCGAATATGAGGAATAATGGCACATTTGATAGACAAAGCTATCAATGCATGTGCTTGGGCATCGCTGTTGAAAACTGGCAAGCTTCAATTAAGCTTTAAGCATCAGTGGAGGAACCTCTTATATCCTTCTAGCCATGTTCTTCATCAGATTATAGTGTGCCCGTAATTTCTTGCTCATAGGAACTCTATCTTATTTAGTTTTTAAAGTTGATCATATGAATAAACTCTTGAGTCAAGCAAGAAGAAAGTCACGAACGTAGAAATCAACTTGCCCTTTGTTTTCTCCTTAACTTGAGGAGTGACTCAACAACTTGCATATATGTAATCACCGCTTCCTAGATTTAAGGACATCAGTCACGTGTATTATGTTTCTATATAAAACAATGCATACGCATAAAGTAGGTGTGGTCTTCCAAAGTGTTTTTCATATCTCTCTAGGGTAGCATGAATAGAAGCGGTACTTTATAGATTTACATCTATCATGTCACTCTCTCTTGTATTACTCTGGTTACAAAATTATGTTCTTGTTCTGTCAATGAGTAAATACTGTAGCATTCCATACTCTTCCCTCATATGAATGTTTTAGCAAGATACACAGAGATAATGGGGAGGCATCTTCTATCAAATCTGCTCGTCATGTCTCCTCGATCATTGTAGCACTGTTGTTGAATGATGGAGGTATTTTCTTATGTCATGTTGTTGAATGATGCCTCAAGAAGGTGATATCTACTGACGATGTGTTCATGCGGATTGATTTATGGATTACTACAACTGATGGTAATGCACACCTCTTTTTTATATGCAATATGATGATTGATTGGACATGTGTATAAGCGCCCATGTAAAGACGTGTGTACAAAACGACTACTACGGATGTCTGTACAACAAGGATATATTGTGTTTTTCATATGTATGGCCTATAAAACTTCTAACTGTGAAGCTAAGTCATATGCTGGTTGTTGCCTAAGAGAGTGAAGCTAAATGTACAAATTTGAGGTGTTGATGTAATGCTCTTGTGGTAAATGAATGTACTGCCCATGTGACCCATGTATGACTCATGAGAAAATAAGCTTGTAGCCATGTGCAACCAAGGATCTACAGGTATGAATAAATTAAGTGATAATTTGTGATGTGAAAAATAAGATCCGTACACTTTCAGTTGTGGGCTCACCACTCTTCCGCATGCGAATCCCGATTTTCAACATGGTATCAGAGCCAACCTTGGCTTCCTACAAGCTTATGTAAAGCTATCGAGGCTAGTGGAGGTTTGTCAAAACCCATTGGAGCTTGAAGAGCTCAAGGTCACATATATATTTAGATACTCTAGTAAAGAGGTTCATCTACAGGTTCATTGCAAGCAAATAGAGGTTCAAAGGAAAGACTGTCTATCAAGAAGAAGCTTCAAAAAAATAAAGAAGGCTGCAAGAGGGAAGCTTCACAAATAAGAGGGCTGCAGGAAAGAAGTTTTGAAAGCTTCACAAGTAAAGAAAGCCTCAAGGGAGAAACTTTGAAGGCTGCAAGAAGGAAGCTTGGAAAAGCTTCAAAAAGAGAAGGCTAAGAAGAGAATCTCATAAGAGAAGAAGGCTTGAGAGAAAGCCTAAGGTATATCTCCCGTTCCTTATTGCTCTATTGTTTTGTTGAAGGCCTCGACCAAGACAAGTGGACGAGAGGTTCACGTCAAAGTGAAGAGTGCGAAAGAGCACTTTGGAAGAGTCAAGGACTCAAGAAGGAAGGTGAGCGAGGAGGTATCACCAAAGTAACCCTGGTCAAAAACAAGCTAATATTGGAGGTAGCTTGTGCTAAAGCTCGATCAAAGAAGCTTGAGTATTTGAACCGCTCACTCAAGAGGAGTTTGAGCAAGAAGGCTTACTCAACAAAGTTGAAGCCAAAGGGAAATCCAAGGTATGAAGATTTGAGCAAGGTTGAAGAAGCTCACTCGATGGAGAGTTAGAGCACTTAACTTTTGGAGCACCAAGGAGGTCACTACTCAAAGGAATGCTTCAAAATGGTTGGTTAAATCTTCTTGTTTATGTTGTTTTCAGATTTCCACCAAGAAGTCTTGGAAGTGTAGGTATGAAGAGAAAGAAGGAACTATCAAAGAGTTCCTTGACCACCCTATTGAAGGAGTGCATATGGAAGAGTCGTGTGAAGACGCTCATGGATATTTTCAGCCACATGAAGGGGCTGAGGACCAAGGGGGAGACATAGACAATGGCCTAAAAGCCATGTCAAGAGGCAAAGAGCAAGGGAGAGATCATGTGAAAGAAGAAGATGAGCTAGGAGAGCTCATAGCAACCTATTCCATCAAAGATGAAGTGGAGAGAAGCCAAAGGACAACAGCCCTAATACAAAGAAAAACTTTTTTTGAACAGGAAAATGAGCTAGGAGAGCTCATAGTAGCCTATTCCATCAAAGATGAAGAGGAAAATGAAGACCAAGGGGAGAGAAGCCAAAGGACAGTAGCCCTAACACAAAGACAAACTTTTGTTGAAGACGAAGATGAGCTAGGAGAGCTCATACCAGCCTATTCCATCAAAGACAAAGAGAAAAAGAATATTGATGATGAAGATGAAGAGAAGGAAGGCCGAAGAACAATTGTTTCAAGACAAAAACGAGCCCATGGAGAAGTTGAAGGAGCCACCTTGAAGGATAGTCCAGCCAAAGGAGAAAGTGCAAGAATTCTGAAGAAGGAAGCCACCAATGAGAGCAAGGAAAGAAGCTACATAGTGAGTTGGAATGATTTGAATCTAAAGGAGAACACTCAAAGAAAGGAAACCGCCATGGAAGATAAGAAGAAAGTGAGAGAGGAGCAAGAGAGAGAGAAAGAGAAAATACAAAAGAAGACAATGGGAAGAGAAGATATGGTAAGAGATCTTATGCATCATGAAAATAATATTTTATTTGTATTTCAGACAGGTTTTGAGGATGAAGACCCTATGACATCAAAAGGAGAGCATGCAGAGCTCTCATATCAAAGAATGAAGCAAAGGAAAGGTCTAAATGAAGCCATGAAAGACTACAATCAAGGAAGTGAAGAAGAGGAAGGCCTTCAGATGGCAAGAGGCCATCCATTCTTTTATTTCTATCTCATGAAAGCTTGGAGAGAAACTTCGGTTGCTCTTCAAATAGCTTTTGATGAAGATCCTTATAAAGATCTTCAAAGAACTCCTACGAGAAGAAGCTTGATGAAGATCTTAAGCCAATGGAAGTCAAACTTCTTCAAAGGGAGAAGGCAAGCACTCCATCGACAAATTCAGATGGGAAGGCCACCATGGAAATTTCCTCAAGCATTGTTGGCTATTGTTGCAAGCTTCGAGGAGAACTTTATTTGGCACATCCCGTGGACTACTCATTGAAGCTTGAGGGGGAGTGTTGAAAAGTGGCAAGCTTCAATTAAGCTTTAAGCATCAGTGGAGGAACCTCTTATATCCTTCTAGCCATGTTCTTCATCAGATTATAGTGTGCCCGTAATTTCTTGCTCATAGGAACTCTATCTTATTTAGTTTTTAAAGTTAATCATATGAATAAACTCTTGATTCAAGCAAGAAGAAAGTCACGAACGTAGAAATCAACTTGCCCTTTGTTTTTCTCCTTAACTTGAGGAGTGACTCAACAACTTTCATATATGTAATCACCGCTTCCTAGATTTAAGGACATCAATCATGGGTATTATGTTTCTATATAAAACAATGCATATGCATAAACTAGGTGCGGTCTTCCAGAGTGTTTTTCATATCTCTCTAGGGTAGCATGAATAGAAGCGTCACTTTATAGATTTACATCTGCCGTGTCACTCTCTCTTGTATTACTCTGGTTACAATATTATGTTCTTGTTCTATCAATGAGTAAATATTGTAGCATTCCATACTCTTCCCTCGTATGAATGTTTTAGCAAGATACACAGAGATAATGGGAAGGCATCTTCTATCAAATCTACTCGTCATGTCTCCTCGATCATTGTAGCACTGTTGTCGAATGATGGAGGTATTTTCTTATGTCGTGTTTTTGAATGATGCCTCAAGAAGCTTGAAGGTGATATCTATTGACGATGTGTTCATGCGGATTGATTTATAGATTACTACAACGGATGGTAATGCACACCTCTTTTTTATATGCAATATGATGATTGATTGGACATGTGTATAAGCGCCCATGTAAAGACGTTTGTACAAAACGACTACTACGGATGTCTGTACAGCAAGGATATATTGTGTTTTTCATATGTATGGCCTAACACACATAACAGTTTTATGTTGTACAGTCAGGAAACTTAAGTTGGACTACAACACATGCATTTGGATAGCAAGGATATGATGGATCACTTTCATGACCTGAAATGTGAAAGTATGTGGTAAACGTAAGTTCTGTTTAGTGAATGTGTTGAGTGTCGTCAATGTTTACCAATATACAAAAGGTATATTTTGCATTCATATAAACAATGAGTATATGAATTATGAAATGCATAACGTTGTTTTTCTTGATGATATTATGATGATGGTTCATGCACAATCATAACATGTTGCAGGAATAAAGAAACATGGGTTGTGATGCACTATGGGTTGTTACCAACTCTTGGGTTCAACATACTGAAGTGAGACATGATGCAGATGAAATGATATGAGCATAGTCATATTATATAAATTGATGAAGCAAAGAGGTGGAAAACCTTATGTATATGTAGTTGCTATCATATGCAAATTGCAAGGGTCAAACTGTTTGTGTTGAAGAGAACAGTTGACTGTACTCCAGAGAACTGCTGCATCTTTAGCATTGAGAATCCTCACATATTATTTTTAGGACGTGTTTTATGCAAATTGTTTCTGTAAGGTTTTATGTCGAATTCACCGAATGAGAATATAAAGTGTGGAGATACGTGGATTCAAGATATTTGATGTAAATGATATAATCCAAAAGATTAATGCATATAATTGATATACTTGGGTCATTCAAGTGCTACACTCTAAGTGAAGAGCACAGTGAGCTTGTATATAAAACTTCTAACAGTGAAGCTAAGTCATATGTTGGTTGCTGCCTAAGAGAGTGAAGCTAAATGTACAAATTTGAGGTGTTGATGTAATGCTCTTGCGGTAAATGAATGTACTACCCATGTGACCCATGTATGACTCATGAGGAAATAAGCTTGTAGCCATGTGCAACCAAGGATCTATAGGTATGAATAAATTAAGTGATAATTTGTGATGTGAAAAATAAGATCCGTACACTTTCGACTATGGGCTCACCACTCTTCCGCATGCGAATCTCGATTTTCAACAATCTCTTCCATCCCAATGAATCTGCTCTGTAGTAGGTGCAGCAGAAATCGTAGCACAAACAGGAATATGCAGAATATCATCATCTTTGACACCTTCTGCATCAGCTTTAGTACCTGCAGTTGTAATAGTTGCAGGTGTGATAGGAAGTTTTTCGACACCCTGCACAATGTTCCACAGTCCTTTTGCAACCAACACATGTCGCATCATATAATCCCATAACGGGTAGTTGGTACCATCCAACTTATCCTCAACAGCCAACATACGGAATACATCATTGCTTTCAGCCATGGCCGGTAACTAAAATATCTTGATCCAAAAAATTGATTGTATCTCAAAAAGCTGAGCAGAATTGCCTAGACAAATTTGGCTAGACCTGTAGCACACTTTGAGACGCTTACACTGGCGAACAAAAACTGGTATATACATTTGGCACAAAAAGACGAAATAGCCTACACAAGCACTGCGACAGTGCATTCGGAGGCCGAAACGAGCCTAGACCGCGATTTTGGCACCATAGAGCAAAGCCGTTTTGATCTTGAAAACACGCTGAGTATGCTAACCAAAATTTGTTCGATATTGAGACTGCAAACGGTGGTGTCGACGGCACCCTAGATGAAGCAACGACCTGCTCTGATACCAATTATTGGAGTTAGATGTCTACGGAAGCACGCGAACAACACAAGGAAGAAGAAGAAGAAGCTTGGAGCACAACACACAATACTGAATGTAACTAGAGAATGTACAAAGATAAGTAGCCCATTAGGGCAATAGGCGTATATACAAGCCGGGGGAAAAAAACCTCCCAAAGAGGGAAAAAAGTGCCCCGATGGTCCTAGTGTGTTCACACACATCACTACCTAAATATATCAACAAGGTTCAGTCCGCATGTGTACTTTGCCACAAGGAGCTACTAACTCAGTAGCACACATGATGAATGCCATGAATACGGTTTTACATGACTTCATTCCTAATGTAACTATGCCATTTATAGATGATATACCTATGAAACCATGTGATGAGAATGCAAAAGATGAAACTATAGATTCTTCTGGCTGTTGAAAATTTGTTGTAGATCATATATTTGATTGTGAAAGGATTTTTAAGAGATTTGAAGAGGTTGGTCTTACATTTTCAACTGAGAAGTCTGTTTTTGGTATTAACGAGGTTCTCATAGTTAGTCATTTATGTGGGCATTATGGTTAGAGACCATATCCATCTAAGGTTGATGCCATAAATAAGCTTTTTGAAACATGTGGCAATATTAGTGAAGTGAGATGATTTATTGGTTCTTGTGTGTTTTATTCAATTTGTATTCCTCACTATGTGCATGTTGCTAACTAATTATATGAATTGCTAAGAAAGAATCGAAAGTTTCTATGGATAGAAGAACATCCAAAAGCCATGAGAAAATTAAGAAAATTGCTTTTTAATGCTCCTATTTTAAAACGTGTGGATTATTTTGAACAAAAGCCCATTATCTTGACTGTCGATATGAGTACCATAACCATAGGATAGGTTATTGGTCAAGATGACGAAGAGAGAAGAAGATATGTAGTTAGATTTGGAGCCAAAATATTACATGAAATGCAAACTAATTATCCTCAAATTAAAAGAGAACTCTGGGGTTTAGTCACCGCATTAACAACGGATAAAGAATATTTTATGGGAGCCAATGTAATTGTAGAGAGAGATTGCTTACCACTTATAGGAATGATAAAAAAAATTCATCACCTCATATTGCTATGCTTAGATGGATTTCTTACATTAAATTTATAAATCCGGTTTTAATACATATTGCAAGAAAATCTAATTCTATTGCTAATATGCTTTCTAGAGCTAGGTATGATGAAGATGAAGAAGCAAAATTAGATATGAATGCAATTAATTATGAATCTCAAGCATATATGTATGAACAATTTAATATTGATGAATATGAAGAAGAGTGGGAAGACATTGGGACATATCTTAGTACTTTGATTAGATCACCTTCATGTTCTTCAAATAGGTTTAAGGATATTAGAAAAAGAGCTTTCAATTTTTTTTTAAGAGATGGCTACACATGGAATTCCTTTAGCTCTTACCACTACTTATAACCCCAAGGCTAATAGGAAAATAGAAAGAGGGCATTCTCCAATCTTAAAGGCAATTTCTAAAGTTTGTAATGGTGATCTTAAGAATTGGCCAAAATGTCTACCATTCGCATTATGGGTTGATAGAATAACTTGTACTAGAACAACAGAGTATATGCCAGCATGTACTGCCAAAAACCTATTTTTCATGTTCATACTCAAATACTTACTTGGACTACTCTTCCATGGCATGACAATCTGTCTACAAAAGATCTTTTGGCTCTAAGAATTAAACAGCTTGAGCAAGGAAATGGAAAGATAGAGGAAGCTAATGCTAAGTTAAAAGAATCTCGAATTAATAATAATAACTACTTTAATAAGTCACATAGATTAAGACCAAAGCCAATTCAAATTGATGATTGGGTTTTGATTTATGATAGCACATTCGATTCCCAGTATGATGCACGTAGGATGTTAAAACAAACATTGATTTCGACCTTATGTGGTGCCCAAAGTTCATGACAATGGAACTTATGCTTTACGGGAATTGGGTGGAACACCTCTGAAAAATTTAATTGCGGGGAAAAGCATTAACTTGTTTAAACAACGGAATGATGAAAATTATGAGTTGATGTATGATGAAGAGAATGAATGAATTTTGATTGATTTATGTTAATAGAAAAGGATGTATGGATTTTTTCTCTTAATGTGGATTTTCTTTTGCAGGATGAAGATAAATGTTTGGTTATAAAAGCTAATCATACTTGAGTATCTAAATGTTGATGATCTTTTAGTAGGAATTTGATGATGACTTAAGCAAAGAAATTGAAGATTTTTCATGACAAATTTATGATGAACTTAAAGAAGAGATTATTAAATTTCCAGGTTGTATTTATCTATGATCTAAATTCTTTATTTTTTTTATCTATGCATATCATTTACATTCATCATAAAATATAATCATATAATCTGGAATGAGGCTTAACAAATTATGAGGTGATTCTATTTAGCCATAGTAGGAATACAAAACTTGATTTATGTCTCTAAGTTTATGAATTGAGTGGGGATTTGATATGAGCAAAAGGATGTTTTAGTTCATTTCAAATGATGAAAGTAAAAGTATATATGTATGAGCATATAGATGCATGAATCTTGTCTATGAGGTCCTATGTCTTTCTCCTACATGCATCTAGATCCTTAGCTCGGAATAAGGGGTTAAGCCTTCCCCCTTCAAAATAGAAAAGTTTTGAATGTGAAAACAAAAAAAAGAGAATATATGATGAACAAAACGTTTATACCTTCTTTCACCCCAAAAAGGTATTTATGAATTTCACCCTGGAAGTTATACCTTCTTTCACCCCAAAAATGTATTTGTGATTATCACCTACATGAAGATTACAAATCAAACTTGTATGAAGCTGAAGCTGAAGAAAAGCTAGTTGTGGCAAACACATCTAGTCATTAGAAATTGGGCAAACAAGGCGGATGTTTGTATGAGTAGATCTGGTCGATTTCTTTGATATGTTTGATTGCTTATATGTGAGTGCTTATATATGAAGAAACCTCATTTTGAGTGAATGAAGAGGAATTTTATTTCATGATGATCTTTGCAAAGTCTATAAATGACTGGAACTTAGATTAATGATTTGGTATGTTCTCAATACCAAATTGAAATAAATTCCGTGAGCATTTTGCATCAAAAATTGATACATTTGATTTGATAAATTTGAAAATTATGTATAAAAGAATTTGATATTGTTATATGATTGGATTCTAGGATGGCCATCAAGATGCTGCTTCCCTCAATCTGTATGTTGGCCCATCGGGACAATGTGCAGGTTTGGTGGGGGCAGATGTCAGAAAGATAATTTCTTTTATTTGACTAATCTCTCTTTAAGAGCCTGCAAGTACAAATTAATGCAAATATAATGAAAGTGCATGAATACATGATTATATGTGACCACCTATATGTATACATGTTATTAGGGTTTACCCTAAATGCCCATTTAGATGTGTGATTGTACCCATTTATATGTGGGTATGGGTATAAACCTATATGTGTAGCTAAATATATGTGTATTTAATAAGTATGTGGGTACTATGTGAGTGTGTATGAAGGATTTCAATGTGCATATATATGTGTAGCTCTGTATATGTGTGATTATTAACATTAAAATGATGTGTGTAAACATTGGAATTAACATTTATATGATTACAGTTAATTAAAATATAGTATATTTTATACATTTAATGATTTTATCTTATCTTATGCTTTAATTATCTATCATACTAATGTGTGTGTATATAATTATTAAGATATTCACACATATTAAACCTTAGTATAAACTTAAATTAAATATATCACAGAATTATAAAAATTAAAACCAAATAAATTAAAAAGAAAAAGGAAAATGTGTGAAGTATATGTGGTGTGTGTGACTGTAAGTTAAAAGAGTGGAGTGAGTGATTTGTGTAATTAAAGTGGATTAAAGTGAATAATTGAAGTGTGGTGAGTGTGTGTGTGTGTCAAAGAGTGGTGCATATGGGTTGTGTAATTAGAGTGAATATAAAAGAATGGTATGAGTGAAGGTGAATTAAAAGTATGGTGTGAATGAGTTATGCAACCAAAGTGGACAAAAGAGTGGTATATGTGTGTGGAACCACAATCTACATCAAAAAACAAACATTATATTAATAAAAAATAACATGAAAGTCATTATAAAAGCAATGGATATAGCTTGAATTGTAGATTTGTAAACTTGAACCATTTCCTTTTAAGCCTCTCCAAATTGACAAATATGTTGTTTTACTTTTTGTAGATGAATCCCTTCTAGATGAATTTTTCAACTCTTTCTTCGATGCAATAGAATGATTAATGGACGCAAGCATAACATCTTCTATATGCACGTAATGGTCAAGAGTATTAGATACATCCTCATTGCTCCTCTTCTTCTTTAGAGATACCTTGTAAGGGCATGGAAACATACTTTGAAAAATACTTTTGTTTTGTAATGCATGCTTCAAAAGATTATACAATGCAGTGTATGCTCTAGTACTAACACCTGCTTCATCACATACCATCTACACCTCCCTAGGAGTAATAATATCTTATAATTTGCATGAAAACACGTTTCACACTACCTAAAACCTTATATGAAAATTAAGAAGATTTTATCTATTGGTCATCAAGAACTTCTTCTAGTTAATGCTTAACATATGGACATTGCCCTCCATCACATCTCAAGAAGCCACACTTTATGGTTAATCTAGCTCAATAGAAATCAATCAAGGTCCATGAAAGATGTTTTGGAGCCCTTTGAGATTTTTGAAATGATTCTTAAGGGTCACCTCCCTCTAAATGGAAGGATATGCTTCTTTCTGTGTATTCTCTTCATAGATTGTTAATGAATTTAACTTCAAGCTTTCATTGCCCTCTTTGTAATGTTCCCTAGTCCTCTTGTTGCTAGTGGTTCTTGGCACCTTTGTAATTTTTGCTATATGATCCCTCAAGTGATGTGTGGGCTCTTGTCCCCTGTTCGGCTATAACATTCTTTAATTAATATTACTTTTTTCATTTTCTCAAAGAAAAAATGTACAAAGGATAGAATTCAAGCCCGCGGGCTAGGATCATAAGATCCCCAAATAAAAAGGGGCACAAAGCTACCAAGTTGACAATTCTATACTTATAAAGGGCATAGACCATCATAAATCTACTGAATGAATACAAGGATTGAAGATAATCCCTCCACTTACAAGGTTTGATTTTCAAAAGAGCTCCACATAGCACAAAATTCTAATCAAGATTCAAGAGAGTCCTTAATCATAGAGGCACATTGAAGCCCAATTTTGTTGATATCAAAATTGAATGAGTAAAAAATGTCCCTTTCTCTAGAATTGAAAATTTCTAGTTCCTATTCACCCAAATGTTCCATAGGATGTTGGCTTTCTAGAGTTCTAGAGAACCAAATCCATGCTGTTGTAGACACCAACAAGGATTTCTTTGTAGTCAAAATGTTGGCTCCTTGTCTTTAGAATAGCTTGTGAGAGAATACCCCAAAATGTCTTGGCATGGCCACAATGGATGAACAAGTGGACTAAGTCCTCCATGTTGTCACAAAAAAGCACCTACCTTCATTTAGTTTAATATACGGTCTTGCAACCCATATAGAGGCCATTATGTACAATGAGCCATCAAATTATAGATTCTTTTTTGCATATAGGGAAGAACAAGATACAATTGAACATATACCCCCACTAGTGGGGGTTTCATGATAGGCACCACCTAATGTTGAGTCTATTTCAAAACTTCAAGATAGTTCCCTTGTTTTTTTTTAATCTTTTGAACATATTAGTAGCAATGTCCACTAGGTACACCTTTTTGTTGTCAGAGTAGAGAGCTAGAAGGTTCTTCTGCAAGGACTTCTTTCCTAGTAGAACATATTTACAAGAAATAGACATGTTAGGTATGTTATCTATGGAAATATCACACATTAACTAATGACCCAACATCAAGTTATTCAGGAGTCAAATCCAAGTCTTGATCATTTATGTCATTTAATGGAAAGATTCCTATTATTCAAATTAGAAAACCAACCAAACCAAATAGAGCCCTACAAGAAGAAGGATTTAGTAGTTAAAACATCAAAGGAAGGAGAAAAGTCACTTTTAACCTCCATCCACGAGTTCCACATCCTACAAATAAGGGGAGTACCAACATACTTGAAGTTCAAAGGAGAGGAGATGATGTCCCAGAGTGAATGATCATTCCAAGACCTATAACTAGACAAAGAAACAAGATGAGCATTTTTTATATGAGGATAGCCTAATAATCATTTGAACTAAGAGATCTTCATGTTTATTGCCATCGTAACATGACATAAGGGACCATGATCTCCTTCATGTTTTGGAAAATAGCACATATTCCAAGACACTTTAGGGACTCTTTTTAAGTTAGGATTACCACCCTCAAAGAAATCTGCAAGCAAGGGCTTCAACATGTTTAATGTGTTTTTGGTTACTTCTCTAACAAGAGAAGAAATGAACTAGATAGGGAAGAATATAATGATTTAGGAAGAAGATTGTGTGGCCTAAGGAGTTTGACAAAGAAAAGAACCTAAAATGTTTATCCCTTAACCTATTTAAAACCCAATCCATCTTTGGTCAAGAGTAACGTTGAACCCTATAGGAATAAAAAGAAGTATCAATATCTCCCCATTTTTAATGATTTTGTTGATATATTTTGGTAGTACATGATGAACACACTTAGTACTATCGAGGCACTTTTGCATATATGCCTATAACCCTAACATGTGACATATTCCTGTACATTCCTTGGTAATTCATTCAGTGTTGTGTTGTGATCCAAGATTATTCTTCTTCATGTGTTGTTCATGTGCTCCCATAGACCTCAAACTCCAAC
The DNA here is from genome assembly GCA_020310875.1 of Ceratopteris richardii. Taxonomy (NCBI): domain Eukaryota; kingdom Viridiplantae; phylum Streptophyta; class Polypodiopsida; order Polypodiales; family Pteridaceae; genus Ceratopteris; species Ceratopteris richardii. Next base: position 26,706,790 of record CM035422.1, read on the forward strand.
CATTGGTATCAGAGTAGGTTGATGCTTCATCTAGGGTGGCATCAAAACCCCTCCACTCATAGTTTGAGCATTGCACAAAAATGAGTGAGCATTCTCAAGGTAATTTGGAGTTCAAAACTCTTTTCCACCTTCAAATGCACTATCATAGTGCTTGTGTAGGCGATTTCATCCTTTTATGCCTAGCATATATACAAGTTCAATTTGCCCATACAAGCATCTCAAAGTCTCCCACAACTTTAGCATAGCTTGACTAGGCAATTTTGTTCCACTTTTTGAGATAGAGTCATTTTTCTGCATCAAGGTATTTATTATGTGACTAGCCATGGCTAAAATCACAAAAGGGTTGTGGAATATTATGCAGCGTATTGAAAAATGTCCTACTACACCTCTGAATACAGTTATAAACGGTGATGCAAATGAAATTGAAGATGATTATCTTCAAATTCCTATTTATGTTGTGATTCTTGCTGCATCTACTACATAGCAACTTCGTTGGGATGGCAGAGATGCTCTGGTATATGCATTGATAGCTTTGTCTATCAAACGTGCCATTATTCCCCACATTCACTCTTGCAAGATAGCAAATGATGATTGGGATACACTTACAAACTTATACCAAGCAAGAAATGAGACTCGTGTTGCTCAGCCTTGAAAATAGGTGGAGAGTGTTCATATGAATGAAGGAGATTCCATGGATAGTTTTTTGACAAAGATCAAAGATTTGAAGGAGCAATGAATTTTTACCATATAGTCCACTTGTGCAGATTGTTCTTAATGTTTGCCCATATTTGTATCAGAGTTTTGCTTTTACTCTTTGATTGCTGATGAAAGGCAATCCAAATGTCTTAGCACTTGAGGAGTTAATCTCTATTTTGTTGTGTGAAGATCACTCCAGGCATAACAAGTCTATTATGTGTGTTGTAGATCAGTCTTTCTTAGCTAGTCAGAAGGGAAAAGGTAAATGGAGTTCATCTACCAGTAAGCAAAAATATGTTAATGATGCACAAGTGAAGAAGGAAACCAAAGATGAGAAGAAAATAGAAAACTAGAAAAAAATTTATAAATACTGTAAGGGAAATTATCATGTCATGATAAAGAGTCATCCAAAACTGACTGCAAAAGAGGCAAAGAAGAAAGATATTGGAATGGTGTTTTTAGAGGCCTCTACACCTAAAACAAAGTCTACTAATGTTATTCATAATGAAGGATGGGCATTTACTACTATTTGCAACTTTGAACCATCTTCTTATGAGCAATGTATGTCTGAAGTGGAATGAGATGTTTGGTACTTCGATAGTGGGGAAACCAAACATATAACCTCGCAGTGCAGTTTCTTCAGTTCACTTGAGTCTACCCCTACAGGGAATACTATCACATGTGCTAACAACTCCTATCCTGTAATGGGAGTTGATAAGATAATTTTGACTACTACTAATGGTGGTTCTTTGACATTGTGAGATGCTCTGTTTGTGCCAAGGATTAAGAAAAATCTCTTATCAGTTTTAGCATTATCCAAGATTGTCTTGGTTGTCAAATTTATTGATGAGAGATATATATTTTATGATCTATCAAATGGCTATGTTATTACTGCTTCTGGCATTCTATGTCATGGGCTCTATAAGATCACAGACTATGTAAAATATGAATGATTCAACATGTGTAGTACAAGATTTTGAAGCTATATGAGATGCAAAGCTTTGGCATGCATGCTTTTGTCATCTCAATTATGCCAGTTTGCTATGCATACAAAAATCTGAAATGGTGTCCTCTCTACCCAAAATTGAGGCACATAACTTTGGTTACCTTGAAAATATGAATCTTTGAAAAAGAAACCCTATTTTCACTCTTAAGCACTGGAAAAAGCCATTTTGACCTATCCACATATGAAAACACACCTCTTTCTTGCAATAAAACTACTATAAAAGCCAATCCAGCCATCTCTATGCTTCTTTCTATTCAATGCTCGAGTTTTGGAAGACCATGGTGCTTTCATGTATTATGAACATGACACCAGTACCAATGCATGATCCTCATTTAACAAGTGTACATGTTCATGTTACAACAAAATTTGTGCCAAAAACTAGGGATATAGATGACAAAGATTCTTAAAATGAATGATGTCAATCTTGCGAGAAGAATATTGATCTTTGGTTCGATGGTGCATTGTATCCCTTAGATCCAATGTCTAATTTTCATCCTACATTCCATAGTATCTCCATGTTTCTACAAATCCTTGGTAGTGGTGAAGCTAGACTATTAGGTTATTGCAAGTGATTGTCTAACCATTCAACATCTATTTTGCAAATTATTGGATGCAACAATGTCATCGCAACAATTTGAAGATACACACTTTAGAAAGTGTTGTCAAATCTTTGGAAGAGTGCAATAATATAATCCAACAAGTTGTGGAAGAAAAACAAAACACAATTACAAATTTAAAAGCCAATCTAACACAAATAAAAGAGACTCCACTTGGTATGAGATATCTCATACAAGAAATGACTATTATCTTCCTTTCAAGCTCTTTCAACTAGTGGTGGAGCAAGAAATCGATGTGTTTATGTACTTAGGTTCATGTTTCACTTGTTTATTTATGTTACAAAACGTTTGGATTGAGTTTCTTATTGTGTAGGTCATTTGTTGAAGATTATAGTGCTTCATCAACAATAGCGGATCAATTTAAGTTTGTAAATTCTTATTTGAGCAACAAACATGTGCTTATGATTTGGAGTCATGAATAAAAAATCACATCAAGACCCAAGTGATTAACTTTGAATTTGATAAGTGCCTAGAGAGAAGAGAGACAAATTAGGAAGTGATCTAAAGAAATCAATGCTTACTGGTTCACCATCCTATATGAAGGAGTTCCAAGTTTTGAAGTCATATGTAGCATTTTTGTTCTTTTATTGAGGCTTGATGCCTATTCCACTAAGCTAACCATCTATTCCAAGGCGAGTCCTGAAGAAGAAAAATTATATTACCAATAAAATCAAAGTTAGGAGTATAACAAGCCTTCACTTTCATCCATGCTCACCAAAATTTGATACTAAGATCACTACCAATAAGATGATACTCTTTAGGGGAGACAATCACATCCTAGAGATGATTCTTATTCCAAGATCTATAACCTTTAATAGTAAACATGTGAACCTTTCTTTTCACCAAAATAGCCCAGATATCATTAGAATGTAGACTTCTTAACACCCATTTAGCAGCAAGATTATTTGCCATCTTTAAGGGGCATATAATACGAAGATTGCCTTCCCTTTTAGGGAGACAACATGTGGACCAAGACACTTTGGGAATTTTGTTAGTGTGATCACTCCCATCCCACAAGAATCTCTTGGTTAAAGGAATCATCTGAGAACTATGCTTTTTAGCTAGTAACCAATAGGACAAAAAATAGGTGATGCAAGGCAAAACAAAATGATTAAAGATAAAGGTTCTATGGGAAAAATAAGTTACTATTATACGACCTAAAGAGCTTGGTCCTAAACTTCTGAAGGATCCAATCCCATCTTTGCTGAAAACTGACATTAAAACCCAAAGGAATACCAAGAAACTTGAAGATAACACCATCTTTCAAAACATCACAACCAATTAGTAATACATGCATGAAGGACACTATTGGAAGATTTGAGTCCAGTTTTTTAATGATCAACCATGGAGCCACTAGCTAGACAAAAGGTATGAATCTGGAATTTTATGTCGTGGGCTATATAAGCTCATAGACTATGAAAGATCTGTGAATGATTCGGCATGTGCAGTTCATGATTCTCAAGCTATGTCAGATGCAAAGCTTTGGCATGCACGCTTTGGTCATCTGAATTTTGCTAGTTTGCTACGCCTGTAGAAATCTGATATGGTGTCTTCTTTGCCCAAGCTTGAGGCACTTGGAAAACATGTATGTGAAGGCTATATTTTGGGCAAAATGCAGCGTTCCTCCTTTCCAAAAGATGGTTCAGTTTGGGCTACGCAGAAACTGCAGCTTGTACATAGTGATGTCTGTGGTCCTATGCAGGCACCTTCTTTTGGAAACTATCTTTACTTCGTGACTTTCATTGATGATTTTTCCAGGCATGCATGGGTATGTCCATTGAAGGCAAAGTCCGAAGTGTTTTTGTGCTTCAAACAGTTTTTGGTTTTGGCCGAAAATTTGTCAGCATGTAAAATGGCATCCTCCATTCTGATCGAGGGGGGGAATATATGTCTTCTGATTTTAATGCATTTTTGGCTGAACGTTGGATAAAACACCAGTGTACAGTGTCGTATACACCTCAACAGAATGGAGTTGCTGAATGGAAGAACAGGTCACTCATGGAGATGGCGAGGTGTATGGTCAAGAGTCAGGCTTTACCACATAGTTTCTAGCTTGAGGCTGTCATGTGTGCAGCATATGTACTTAACAGGTGTCCCACTAAAGCGCAGCAATCTATCACTCCATATGAGGCTTGGCATGACCGCAAGCCATCTATTGCTCATCTGCATGTTTTTGGTTGTTTGGCATATGCATTAGTGCCTGAACAACATCGCAAAAAATTGGATGATAAGGCAGTAAAATGTATTTTTGTTGGGTACAGTTCTGAAAGTAAAGGCTATCGTCTGTATCATCCACAGAGTAACCACATTCTGGTTAGTCGTGATGTTGTTTTTGTGGAAGATGCTATTCAGCCATTGCTTTCATGTACCAAGGAGACATCTGTTAGCTCCAAAGACATATATGATACTTTGATGCCTCCTTTTACAGGTGGACAATCTAGTGCTCGTCCTAATGAGGCAACTTCTCAGTCTTTGTAGGTTTCATGTGATGATGCAGATAATTCTATTTTTGATGCAGATTTACATGATGCACTTATTGATGAGAGATCTGATATTGAGCAGGCAAGAACTATGCCAAAATGGCTGGTGCAGACTTTGCGTGATAGAAAATTAGATGCACCTCTATCATATCATACTCGTTCAGGCTCTCATAGTGCCTCATTTGCATCAGATTGCTATGCTATGACTGCATCTAGTCTCTGTGATGAGAATGATCCTGTTTGGGTATGGCACATGGGCATTTGTGCAGGCACTGGGCAGCATGCTAAATTCCTAATAGAATACTGGTCAATGGTAGTTGAATCCTGATACAGTTGCAATGTACTAAGTGCTCACAGTCACTACTCAATGCTCATGTGTGATGCCACTCATCATTGGGGAATCATGATTGAAGATATGCTTTGGTGATGTTGCAAACTTGCACATATGCAAAGTACATATCTAACTGCAGCTCAACATTGAAATGATCAACAGTGCGTTGAAGTTTGCATGCCAAATTCCAATGCCACATATCATTTTTTGTGTATTGTGCATGCCAAATTCCAATGCCACGGATCATTTTTGAGTTTCTAAGATGAGAAGCTTTAAGTTTTAGTTAATCATCCATGAACACAACACTCAACTTGTTAATGCCTGCAGGGTCTAGGTTGCCAGCCCCCAAACTTTCTAGCTCTTTTGGACAAGGACTTAATATCCAATGCTCATTGGCTAAATACTTTAACTTGCACATTCTCATTGGCCAACAATTTGCCAGCTCCACATTGATCAAGCATTGAGCAAGTGCCAAAGTGAGTGCCATTTGCAAGTTTGCATATTTTTTATGCATCAATTCTCTTTATTAATGTTCCATGTTTTATGCTTTATGCTTAACTCAAGAGTTTACTTTTTCTCACAGGTTATTTCAATTTGTGGAATCATTGTTATAAAAAAGAAAGCATTGGAGAGTAGAAGAACTAACTGTCATCCGTATTTCAAAGATTTCCTCAACTTTTCAAGCTTGAAGCAGGTTAGTTTTTCAATTAGATATTTTTTGGAAAAACACTTTTGTTTTTAAAACAATTGCAAACTTGTATGTTTTATACATTGCATATCTTGATTGTGTAGGTTTATGAAATGTCTCAATGTACTTTATTATGAAGATGAGGAAATACAATAGTACATGGGAAATAGAATTTCCCTTCTTGAAGCTTGTTGTTGAAGGAAGTGAAGTGTGTATGAAATGCAAATGGTGCGAGAAGTACCGTATCGATGGTCCATGGGGAAAGGGAGATGGTTGTAAAACCATAATGAAAGGTGCAATAAGAAAGCACAATAAGTCTTCTGAGCGTAAACTTGGAAGATCAAGATGGTATGCAGAAAAGGACAAGAAGATTCCGGAGCATGCTTCTATCATGCATGGTCGAAACAAAAGTAGAGTGATCACTTGCATGAAGTTAGCATACTTTGTTTCCAAGCAAGATATGTCTTTGATGAAGTATGAAGCATTATGTGAATTGGCATTCTCATTGGATGTGAAAGATATGACTTTAAGAACAGATTATTCTTCTTATATCAATATTACGGCAGCAAAGGAATTTATCATATGCATATCTTGTTATTTGGAAAATCATCAAAGGAATGATTTATCACAAAGTCCCTATCTTACATTAATGATAGATGAGTCTACAGACAAGGCTTTGGAGAAACATTTGATTGTTTATGCTTCATATTTGAACAAAGATGGGCTTGGAGTTTCGAAATGTGAATTTTTGAAGTTGATATTAGTTGCAGATGGATATGCACAAACAAAATATAATGCAATAACGAATATGTTTTCTGAAATGTCATTGGATATTAAGCATTTGGTTGGCATATCTACAGATGGAGACAGCTCAATGCTTGGATGCCATGAGGGACTTGTCTCAAAGCTTAGTAGAGATGTGCCGAATCTTATTGTTGTGCATTGTGTTGCACATAGGGAAGCTTTAGCGATTGTTGATGCATGCAAATGTTTTCCTTGTCTTTCTTATGTGGACAAAATCGCAAATAAAATATATTCTTGGATAAATGCTGCAAATGTAAGACATTTGGACTTTCAAAAGTTACTTCAAGAAATGAATCTTCAAGTTTTGGAAGTATTGCAGATTCATGATGTTAGATGGTTGGCAAGAGGGAGTGTGATGGTACGCTTGGTTAAACTATTACCTGCAATCTTGACATTTTGGAAATGCCAAGCACCAATGTGGTATGAGAAATTATGCATATTCAAAGTTTTATTTTGCATACATCTATTGGCAGATGTCTTATTGGAATTGGATGGATTGAATAAAATTTTTCAAAAAGAAAGTATAGATATTACTTCTTTCAACACATCAATAGAAGTATGCTTGAACTCTTTGAAAAAGAAGTTTCTATGTGATATCTTTGCAAAGAGTACCCTATACTTGAAACCCTTCATTGAAAATGCACAAATGGGTTACTTGAAACATGTAAATGAGAATGGGGAGGAGTATATTCATACTCTTTTGTATGTGTCCATGCCAGGTAAAGACAAAAATGGTTTTCCATTAGATATCCAAGATGGATCTTTGAGTACATGCATAGAGATGGCAAAAGGTTTTGTGCTAAAAGTAATTGATTGTGTCAATGAAAGGTTTCCTGATATGTATTTCTTCAATGCTAGCAAATTATTTAGCCCTATGTACTACCCAAGTGAAGAAGATGAAAGAGATAGAAAAGCCATCATATGGTTATCACGTTTGCTTACACGTATTGGTAACCATGTCATCAATGCCAATGGATGTGAAAAAGAGTTGAAGGCATTTGTAGACACTCTATAGTATGGATGCGAAAGTATGAATTTCAAAGATGCATGGAGAGTTTTCTCTAATATTTCACATTGGCAAGAAACATTTCCGAATCTATTGAAGTTGTGGCAAATACTCTTGGTGCTTCCCATATCATCAGTACCTTGTGAAAGAGGATTTTCCAAGCAAAACATCATAAAAACTGATCGTAGACAACATCTTAAGGTGGACACATTGGACATGCTTATGTGAATCTCCATGCTTGGACCCTCGTGTGATCTTTTAAATTGGGAAAGAATCTATGACATATGGGAAAAATCAAAAGATCGTCGTGTGGCTGATCTTTAGACTCATTGATCTTTTGTTTCAAATGATTATGGAGTATATATTTTGGATTATGATTACATTTTGAAAAACGAATTATAATAGGAACTCTTTTTTTGAAGCATCATTTGATTCTTAATACTTCAATATTCAGAATGACATAATGTATGATGAAATTTTACTTCATGCATAATGGGAAAAGAGAGAGGGAGGGAGAGAGAGAGAGTAATCATTGGATGCTATCATCTATGTGATGCATATTATTCATAGATATGTTTATGTAATCTTCATTGAGAGGTAAAAAAGAAACACTTTTTGATCGGCTTTCTTTATGATACAAAATAATGAAGATTACATATAATGAAGGTGTGTAGTCAAACACTATAACATTAGGGTGTGTTCTATCCATTCAATGGAAACATGTTTGTGTATGATAAGGATGCCCACTTTCATTTCCAGGGCATCCCTAAAAATTTGGTGATGCCCAGGGTCGGGCATCAAATTTAGGCACTGGTCGCGACTCTCGCGACATTCAATAAAGTATTTTGAGGCATGAGTCATGACCCATCAGGGCTCCACTCTCGAATCCGAAAAGCAGAACGTGCAAATTAAGGAAGCAGCAGAGGAGCCCAAAAGCTATAAGAAAGCTGCACAGAAGCCCAAAAGTTACTCGTCAGTCGTCGCTCAACACCTTTAAGCGCCAAACAGAATGGTATACAGTATACCTACTCTCGCGAGCGTATTCAGTGTTATGTTAAAGTTATGAACTGTCAGACTGCCAGTGGCCGTGTATTTACCATGCCATTTGCTGCGCAACGCCACCGTCTGCTTCTGAAGTTCGGAAGTTCTGATCTCTCGAGTCTCTCTCTCTCTCGAGTCGCTTTCCTCTCTTCCCCAAGTGTCTGTCAGCTGAGCATAGCTGCATCATAGACGCCATTTGTCGAATCTGAGACACAAAGACAACAGATGATGCGTAACAGATGCCTGTCGCTTTTTCTCTCTGGCTCTCTCTCTCTTTATCACACGATTCACACCAACACACGGCCACGCGCAGCTGACGCGCTGACACATTCATAAACACCAACAGCGCTGAGAGTGAGCAGTGAGCACTGGAGACTGGACATGCAAAGTTCTGTTGGTCAATGATGAGTCGCCAGACTTTCCGCTCGCGGATTAAAGACACAAGGTGCAAATGCAATCAGAGAATCGAGATGCGCGGCTAAAGACACGCAGCAGTAATGTGTCTGCGGGATCGGTGAGGGCATTGCTGCTTGGTCAAGTGATAAGGAAGAGCTGTCAACTCATCTTGCTTAGCGCGGTCAAGTGATAAGGAAGAGCTGTCAACTCATCTTGCTTAGCGCCCAAGTCCAACGCAGGTCAAAAGGTGAGATTTTGTGACTCTGAGAGAAGTGGAGCTGCGGAAGGAGAGGAGAGGTCTAATCAGAAGAGGGAACGGAGAGCAACAAGAATAGACATGGTACAGTACGAAAGGCGTGAGAAGTGACGGCGGACATCCGCTTGTTTACCCTGCAACATTGGAATTTTGGACAAAGGGAAGACGGCGGAGATGCTCAGATGATCATGTAACCATAAAAAAGGCAACAATTGGAAGGACGCTTAGTTTGTTTCGTCAATTGCTCTTATTTAATTTATTATGCTGAACATAAAGGTGTACCATTTACATAATTGAGTCTTGAATAAGTCTAGTATTCCTTGAAACCATTTATGATGGGTCATATTATTATAAATGGGATGATTCGGAGTGAAGCGTACTCTTGTCGATAATTAAATTTGCAATATGCATGTCGAAAATTTGAGAGCGAGTAGAGCATGTTAATGATTTCAATGTCAATTCTCATCTGAATGCTTTTCGGCATAAATACTTGAAAGGCCTTTTTGTCAAAGAAAAAAAGGTTTGTGCGGGATCCATGGTGTAGTTGTAAGACTTTGGACCCTAGGTTGTGAGATCGAAGGTTCAAAATCAAGAGTATATCCTCACTTATAACCCTTTTTGTGGGGGATACATGGCCTAGTGGTAACACTTTGGACCCTAGATTGTGAGTTCTAGGGTTCAAAATCAAGAGTGTGGTCTTACTTGTAATCCCTACAAAGTGGAGGACAAGGATTCCTCAAGGTGTAGGAATTATTGTTTCAATCTTTGAAGCCTAAATAGAATAGTAGTTTCACAAGTGAACTTCCAATAAAAATAAAATAGGAGAAAGTTTTCAATGCTTATATTAACTCTTAGATAGGCTCAATACTCCACCCCCAAGTGAACACAAATGATCCATGACACTCTAAGATGTAAGGCCCCCATTATGAGAAGAAGCCATTGTGAGAGCCCGGACATTTGTGGAACCCTAACTTCTAAGTTAGATGAGTCTAAGTGTGAGTGTTGATGATTATGGATGATCTTTGTGAGCCTAGCCATTAGCTTAAGTAGGACATAAACTTCCATGCCATTGGGTTTCCATTCAAGGTGAAAATAAAGGCCTTGTGGCATTGCATAGTTTCCCCATAGAACCTTAATGGGGGGAGTGCAGAGGGGGGCTTGCCCCCTTCTATAGCGTCCGAGGGGCCTATCCCCTTGGCCCATAGGGCCGAGATAGTAGGACTTTTGGTCATGGAGATATTGTTAGATTGTATATTTTGCCAACTATTGTGTATCTCTCGACTACGTTTATCTAGATGGGCTCCCCTCATAAAAGCTATATAAACATGGCCCAAGTTGAGCTTTACATAGCATTGCACACTAGTAAGTCCTTCACCTAGAGTTTTTCAAGATCGCCATCTAAGCTCCACATTGGGACTGCACACATGGACAACACCATCATTGTAACCACATTATGATTGACAATATGAGAATTTGAGTTCTCTACCTCTCTGCATCTATCTTTGTCTATGTTTTTCTCTCAACTTTGTCTATAAGTTTATTTGGTTGTGCTATTATTTTCTTATATGGTATCAGAGCATAGGAGACTCTACATGGTGCATCAATTGAAGCTGGTGGAGCACAAACAAGAGCAGTAGGGATGCCGATCATCCCAACATTGTAGATATGACCACCAACCTTCGTGTAAGGTAAACTTGATGGTATGAACTATAGCTTGTGGGAGTTTAAAATCATTTCTATCCTTGATTCATATGAGCTTCTCGAGACTCTTCTTTGGACTGATCATGAGCCCCAAGAAACACCTGATCCAAATAATCTTGGTCAAATGATTCCTCCCAATGCTGATCCTCTACGTGCTTGGAAATATAGAAACCCAAACGCACTCTGTGCTCTAGTTAGGAGTACTACTGATAGTGTTTAGACTCTCATTTAGCATACTACCAAGACATGTGAAGCATGGAACATATTGAGAAATCAATACGAAATAGGATAGAGGAGGTATGCTCCTTGATTGAAGATTCAGGAACAGATGACTCATGGCTATTGGACACTGATGCATCTCATCACATGACGAGTAGAAAAAACCTTTACAGTTCCTTATAACCTTTAAAGGAATCCATCACAGTGAAGGTAGGAAACAATGCAAGATATCCCATAGAGGGTGAAGGTATGATTTCTTTCATCAACTCTAATGGGGATGTCAAAAAGCTTTCAAATGTGTCGTATGTTCCATAAATCAAACAAAATCTACTTTCAGTAGCTTCTATAACTGATCAATGTCATCAAGTATCTTTCAATAAGATAGGAGCCAAGATTATGGACACTAACAACAACATTGTTGGGATTGGCATAAGGGGGAACAACCTATATGAGTGGTGTGCTCTTACAACCACTACAACTGTGGGCACAAGTAAGGTGTGGCATTAGAGGTTCGGCTAGATGGGATACCCTATATTGAAGGAGATGCATCTTAGGGGTATGATTGCACATCTACCATCAATTGTTGAAATGAAGGAACCATGTGAAGCTTGCATGATAGGCAAGAAATAGAAGAAGGTGTTTCCACAAGAAAGCAAGAAATCTCTAGAGTTGGTGCATGCTAACTTTTGCGAAAAAAAGCCTACATAGACCTTGGGTGGATCTTCCTACTTCATGTTACTTGTCAATAACTATAGCAGGAAGATGTGGGTGTACTTCCTTTGTGATAAGGCTCAAGCTTTTGGTAAGTTTAAAGAATGGGTTCTGCTTGTTGAAACTGAAACAGGGAAGAAGATCAAGAACATCAAGATAGATGGTAGTGGTGAGTTCACATCAATAGAGTTTGAAGATATATTTCTACATGACTAAAGGAATCAAGCATCAAATCATAGTGGCATATATCCTCAAAAGAATGGTGTTGCAGAATGTTAAAATCAAACCATCATGGAGATGGCAAGGTGCATGTTGAAGGGAAAGGATTTGCCTAATCAATTTTGGGTAGAGTTTGTCAACACTGCTATCTACATGTTGAACAACAAAGCTACACCAAGGCACTTGATGGAAAGACTCCACAAGAAACCTACACTGGTAAAAAGCCTTCTATTTCCCATTTCAAAGTATTTTGAAGTGAATCTTATGTACATGTTCTAGATAGGGAGAGAAGCAAGCTTCAACAAAAGACGATCAATTGTATCTTCCTAGGGTACAACAAAGATAAGAAGGCTTATAAGCTTTATGACCCCGAGGCTAAGAAGATCATGGCGAGTCACGATGTGGTGTTTAAGGAGGAGCAACAACATGTAGTGGAGGAGAATATGAGAGCTTCCACTTTATCATCAGATGAAGGGGTAATCCACTATGAACCTGACCCAAGAGCTATCCCTTCTACACAAGAGAAGGAAGCATCATTGTCAGATGATGAGTTTGAAAGTCACCAGCATCTCATCACCCAAGTGGAAAAGCCATTGCCACATTGGTTGAGGCAACTCTATGATTATGCAAACCCCATCCCACAATTACTAGAACAAGTTGTAGATGGACTGAGGTGGTCATAGACAATAAATGAACAGAGACAACACCCATATTGTAAACACACCTTAATGGCTTATCTCACTCAAGAACAAGCAAAATAACCAACCAATGTGGAAGAGGCACTCCATGATCCAAATTGAAGGGCTTTCATGCAAATAAAATACAACAGTATTATGAAGAATGGAACTTAGGAGCTAGTGGATCGACCCCAAAAAAGTTAAAGTACAAGGCTGATGGTACTCTAGAAAAGTACAAAGTAAGACTTGTTGCATAGGGCTACTCACAAGTTGAAGGCATTGAGCATTGTGAATCATTTACCCCGATAGCAAGGATGACTACTATCCGAGTTATACTAGATGTGACTACACATAAGCAGTCAAATCAGGATTCTTGAATGGAGAGCTCAAGTAGGAGGTATATGTGTCTCAAGCACCAGGGTTGGAGGCTCTCCATTCAGAGAACAAGCTATGTACACTGAAGAAGACATTATATGGGCTAGACAAAGCCCCTAGAGCATGGTATCGCCAGATAGATAAGTATCTCTTGCATCTAGGTTTCAAATGATGTGCTTCCGATGCTAACTTATATGTTCTAAAGAGAGGAGGGAAGACAATTTTGCTTACACTCTATGTAGATGACCTTGTGATTATAGGAAATGATGGTGCTCTTCTTCAACAAACAAAAGATGCACTGAGTTCAGAATTTGAAATGATAGATTTGGGCTTAATGCATTATTGCTTAGGTCTTGGAGTTTGGCAGGAACGGGGGAAGATTTTCATCTCTCAACAAAAGTATGGAAGACGGATATTGAAGGCATTCAGAATGGAGGATTGCAAGGAAATTTCTACACCTAGCCCATGTGCTAGAAGCACCACCTCTATTGAGGTACCAAAAGCTCTTATATAGTAGTTAGTGTATCTTGAAAAGCTCCTCCAAAAGTATAACTCAAAAAGCACAAGCGATCTCTTAATCTCTATGATTGCTATAATTGTGGAAATATTACGAAAATCACTTCTCCACATTAATTGTCATCCGTCATTCGCTATTTTCCAAAAAGCATGTCAACATTAAAAATGAACCCAGATGGACAGGATGAGAGGGCTTTCACTTATCCACGGTGCCCACCACCTTTAGTTGTAGGAGGAGTCATAAAATAGTCTATACATGCTGTATAGTCTGAGGAAATGGATCAATGACCATGCACAATGTACCATATAGCATTGTTTTCAGCAGTGTATTATGCTTTCATGAGTCTATCTTCATTCTCAAAGCTCTTAACTCAAACTGGGAACTATTTTCTCATTATAAGGAATAACGGGGCATAGCTATGATTTACACAACACATTTTCATGCTACATCATTGCACATTTCATCACATTGAGCATCACGCGTGCATCTTCATTTAAATGATGCTCATATTGATGCTAGTTTCGAGGCCGTTAGGGATGTTAATTGAGGCATCCTTAATGTGAGAGTTACATATGCGACACATCCAGAGCATCGCATATGCAATGCTACATAGCATCACATATGCGATGGTAAAAACTATCACATATGCAATGCTCATAATATATTGCACATACGATGATTTAGAAGATTGCATCCATGACATCTACACATAGCTTATGCGATGGTTGCTTTCAGCCAAAATGAAAAAAAATGTTGGAGTGCTCTTCGATCATCATTTTGCATGCATCTAATCGAAGAGCGATCCAACATTCATATTTGTGTTGCACATATGAGATCCACCTCTCTCTTTCTCAATATCTCTCTCTTCTACTCTCTCTCTCTCTCTCTCTCTCTCTCTTTTTCTCTCTCTCTCTCTCTCTCTCTCCTTCTTTCTCCCTCTTTCTCCTTCAATTTTGATCTCTTTGTCTCTCTGTCTCTCTCTCTCTCTCTCTCTCTCTCTCTCTCTCTTTTTCTCTCTCTTTTGATGTCTCTCTCTCTCTCTCTTTATTTCAGGTCATTCAAGAACTTCATCAAGCATATAAATATATGAATAATTATTGTAAGTACAATTTCCATTGTTTGTATATCATTTAAATTGTTTTTCTCATTAATTAACATACTCACACTTACACATTCACATACACATATACACATATCATGCATGCATATACACATACACACACATACACATGCACATACATACATATATACACACATACACATACACTTGCACATACACACACATATGCACATACACTTACACATACACATACACACATACAAATACACATACACATGCATATGCACAAACATATCTACATGCACATGCATGGACATGCATGCATGCAAACACACATACACACATAAACACATACTTATACACATGAACATGCATGCACATACACATGCATGCAAATGCAGATGCATGCAAATGCAGATGCATGCAAATGCACATGCACAGGCACATGGATCCACATGCACATGCATACTCATACATATGCACATGCATATACATACATACACATACATACACATACACAAGCATATATACACATACATATACACACATATACACATACACACATACACATACACCTACACATACACATACACATATACACACATAAACACATACATATACACATACACACACATATACACAGATACACATAAATGCATGCACTTACAAAAATATAGATATATAACTACATGTGCATACATATATATACACATACATACATATATACATGCACATACATACATATATACAAAAAAACACACATATCATATGAACTGATTATACAATTAAAGTAATAAATCACATGTTAAATATAAACTATAATAAAAATCATTAGTACATTTTCATCATTAATTAGTATCATTCACAATAAAAAACATAATGAGAATATATATATATATATATATATATATATATATATATATATATATATATATATATATATATATATATATATATATATATATATATATATATATATATATATATATATATATATATATATATATATATATATATATATATATATGTGTGTGTGTGTGTGTGTGTGTGTGTGTTTGTGTGTGTATCAATGTAAATAGTAAATCTAATGTAAAATGTCAATCATCTAAATCCACTTTGTTAAAATGCTCTTTTACATTACAGGCATTTTACGTTCTTTCGGGTTCTTGGGAGTGGTAGGGGTCTGATAAATCAGAGGCCCTGTAACTTGATTTTCCCAATTAACTTATCCAAACCGTAGTACGTTAACATTCAAAACTCTGTTTAATACGAATTACTGTCAAGACTCTGGTTAATCTTCTCACAGATTTACAGTTCATACTCAGGTTAATATTGTTCACAATGTGTCACGTAGTAATTACTGATTACCGTCGCATCGATGTATATTGACAACAGAACCTTATGTGTTAATCACAAAGTAATGAAATTAACAAAGGTAAGGACGACAATACTCAGACTTCACGAACACTGCACTATGGCTTCTCCACAGACCGCAATCGCCCAGACAGACAGTCTGGCGATCCCGCTTGTCGTTACTGGAGCGTCACCGCAATGTCTTTTTATTAGTTGATAAGGCGATACATCTCTTCACACGACCTTTCGGTTCGTGCGGAATATGAAACTATAGGAATTATGAAAATACAAAATGCCAATCCGGCGGCTTACACTGGCATGCACGGTGGACTTGAACCCGCAATGGAAACAAAATTTAGGGCTCATCTACTATACCCTGTAGAGACATGGCGTGAGCTAATTTAAAAGTTCAAGAAATCTTCTGCTTCAGAGAATCCAACATCAATTTTAAAGTGTCTGGTTCGACTAACTATGCATCAGTACGAACAGAGCTTGCGGTAATCACTTGACTCATTAATATGTCAGCCTGTGTCTGCAAAAATGCCTGTTGCAGGTAGAAATCATTTGCAAGGGCGGCGTCACGACTCAATTTCATGTCTTCAATCTGTTTCTCGATTTTGGATAAACATTCTGCTTGAGCACCCAACTGTTTCTCTCTTCTCTCTAACTCCTGAGATTGATATTGAATGGTCCGGTAATAAGCATCTGTTTCCTTTCGAATTCCGACTGCCTCCTTCTAGAGTTGAGCTGTTAAAGTCATCTAGGTTTTAAGAGCAGAATTTGCCTCAAACAAATTGGCATTTGCTCTCTGGAGTTCTTCATTAGTCTGCTTGGCTAAATCCGCCATCTCCTGTCCTTTCTGCACAACTTCATCAAGCTGTACTCGCGTTTCTTCCAATAAATTTCCAAGTGCTACGCGAGCATCTTCTTTATCCTGTACTAACTGTTTCAATTGGATAATTTCTGCATCACAAGCACTTACTAAATCATCTTTGGCTCTTGATTCAACCAACACAGCATCTCTTTGAGCAACCAAAGAGTCGTGTTCGGAAATCTACGCTTGAAGGTGCTTAATCTGTACGTGCAGAGCATTTTCTACCTTAACTGTATCTGCTTCTTCTTGGAATGGAGTAATATCTGCTTCTAGTAGATCGACTTTATGCTGCAATTCTTGATGAATGTTATCAGTGACCATTCTGAGTTGCATCGGGAGCTGCTGTGAGAATTGGATCAGCATACGACCCATCGATTTTAATTCTGTAAACATGGGAATCGGAGGAAGAAGAGGAGGAGGAAGTGGTTGGGATGAAGAAGCTGACAAGAGATGATGGGAAGATGGTGGAGAATAGTTAGGTGAAGAGGATGAAGTAGCAGTTTCTTCATGAACAATCAGTTGAACAGGGATAATGGGCTTAACCAGAGGCATTGGTGGAGGAGTAGGCATAAGAGTGTTGGGTAGCAACACTATTCCAGCAGGTTGCTACGTAGTCCCTTCAGTCTGATCAATTACAGCATCGACCAAGGTAATTAATTCATTGATTATCTCTGCAACAGTGGCTTGCACATCCACCTGAGTCTGCTGTTGAGATTCTTCCTTGTCAGATATGGTAGCAGACACACTTTGTTCCTGCTGCTTATTCGGAGAAGATGGAGCCTATCCATCTGCGTTTCCGGCGAAGGAGTTGGAAGAGATCTTCATCATCTTCTTCTGTATCTTCGATCACTTGGGCAGATTCTTCATGATACAAAATTGGAGGTCTTGGCGGGGATTGTGCAGCTTGAATGGATGGAAACAGAAAGGTAAGGATATGTGGTAAACGCGAACGTGGAAGCTCTCCCTTGTTAACGTGTTTAATAACCGTAATGCATTCACGATGAATGCGCTGGAAATAGAACGAGGCTAAATTGACAGGCTCATGAGAAGCCATGTCAATCATCGAATAAAATGGGCGAGAAATGCCGTAAGTGTGTTTCTATAAATTAAGGATAGCAACAAGAAATTGTAAGGTGGTACGTTCAGGGTGAGGGCGACACAAAATGGCATATTCATTCGAGGAGGACCGTCGGAATAATTCGACCATGGTGGCAATAGGAAGGAGAGGACCATTCTCCACGCCTTCTATGGGCAAACGGAATGCCGGAGCGAATGATGCTAATGTGATTACAACGCGAGATGGTAAACATGTAATCAGCCAACTCTGCTCGGTAGCAGGAGTGGCGACGATGGCAGCAATAATCTGTGCATAATAAGGGTGACACTCCACTGAATGCCAAGGCAATTCAGCGAAGTTCGACAGACCGAGAATACGCAAGAACTCACTCATGTCATGAGGGAGTCCGTCATGGAAGGTAGCAAAATTAGCTAAAGCTTCCATGATGCGCACTCGAAATCACAAGAACACGAAGACACGGCAAACACAAGAAACACAACGTTCAGAACACACAGATACAATAGCGATTAACAGGGAAAAGGAGAGGATTAAGTAGACACTCGACAACGGGAAGCGATTGAAAATTCTTAATCATCGCGGGATGTTAAAATGATAACCTTCATAATTACAGTTGGCATGCATGAGCAGAATCAATAAGACAATGCGGCGATTAATTATGATTATGTATCAAAACGAGGAGCTTTACGGTCTTATTCAATTAACATGCAAAAATAAAAAGAAAGTAAATGACACGCGGAAAAACGAAGGATACGTCAGCGAGAATCAGGCGCTTGGTGATACGGCCGTAACTTTGAACCATTGATCACTTTAGGAAGAGGAACTCTGGTCAAGGTAGTCAACCGAAAAGTAGCTGGTCCCACTTGTTCACTAATTCGGTAAGGACTGAACCACCGTAATTTAAATTTCCTAGTCGTACAATTTGATTTAGCATTGTAAAATAGCACAAGTTGGCCCACCGTAAACACAGGAGTCTTGAGGAAACAATCATGAATCCGAGCTTGCCGCAACTGAACTTCTTGAAGAGTTAGAAAGCTTTCCCAACGATGTTCATCCAAGTTTTTGAGTGCTTCCAACCGAATTGGCAAAGAGTCTTCGGGTAACAGCTTCTGATTTATGGCCACGTGTAAGCTTGCCACAACAATCTCAATAGGTGCGATTGCTTCCAACCCATAAGCAAGCTTGAAAGGAGTCAGGCCGGTTGCAACTTTGTATGTAGTCCGATATGCCCATAAGACTGCAGGTAGTAATTGATCCCATCTTTCTGGTGATTGCACAATCAATTTGCGAAGCATAGTCAACAACGTCTTGTTGGTACTTTCGGCTAAGCCATTAGCACGAGGATAGTATGGGGAACTGAATTTATGCAAAATTTGAAAATTATGCGTTAGTACTTGCATTAAATTGTTAGCAAAGTGTGTTCCTTGATCTGTCATAAGTTCCAGAGGTAATCCATAATGCGGAAAAACATCCTTCATCAGGCATTTTGCCACCGAAATAGCTGTAGCCGACCGTAAGGGCCAAGCTTCTGCCCACCTGGTAGCGTAATCTGTACAGGTCAAGATGTAACGATTGTTGCTAAGGGTTGCTGGTGGTATGATAGGTCCAATAAAATCAAGACCCCACTTCTGAAAAGGTTCCAAAGGTAATACAGGTTGCAAAGGAAAAAAGTGTCTCTGTAATGGTTGGCCAGCCCGTTGACAAGTATCGTAGTGCTGTACAAACTGAAGTACGTCTTTATACATGGTTGGCTACCAAAGCCCACTTTGCAAAATCTTCCGATGAGTGAGATCTGCTACAAAATGTCCACCGGAGGGTATCGAATGTGCCATAGTGATGACTGAGTTTGCTTCATGTGGTGGAATGCAGCGAAGTAATACACCAGTGTGGTCCATATAGTAGAACTGTCCTACCAGCAACCGAAATTGGCGACTATAAACTGCAATCTTCCGTAGCATAGGAGGAGGTGTATGAAGAGGATGACATCCATCAGTCAGGAAAGTTAACAACGTATCATAGTAGGTAGGCTAGACAGGATGCTCGGTAGATTCATCACAAGCTAGTTCAGCAGCGTAAATTGCTGGTGTGGTATCGTCAACGCCCACTGGAGCTTCGTCCGAATCCAACCGAGAGAGAAAGTCTGCTAAGGCATGGGCTCTACCTGGTTGATGAATCACTTCGTAGTCGAACTCTTGTAACAATAAGACCCAACAAGCCAAGCGACCACCTAAATGTTGCTGCGGGACCAGATATACAAGTGCAGCATGATCCACATGAAAGGTGAATTTGTGGCCTAGCAAATAATGCCTGAATTTCTGGAGCAAGTCTATGACAAGCCTAAGTATTGGCTTGAGTCCCACAAAGTCATAGAAAAAGCCTTAAAATGAAGACTATGTAAAGTTCACTTGTGAACTACCTCTTGTAAATTTTCAAGAGTTTACTTAATGTAAAAGTGAAAGAATCTTAAGTGGTTGAGTCCACTTGATCAAGAATGGAAAGAGGAGCCACGAATTCGTGATTTGTGGTAGGTAGAGAATCAAATCAATCATTGATTGATTGGAGAGTGATTGAGGGAAGTTCGCCTCCCAAACTCAACTATAAATAGATGGCTGTTTTAGTCGTGGTTAGAGAGATCTATGTGAAGACCTCCAAGAGCTGAGCTTTATGCCATATCAAGGTGTGATTACAAGGCACACATATGTATCAGTAAGTCATTGTATTGTATAAGCAATATACTTTCATTTTCATGATTATTTGAGTTCATCTTTCCATGTTCTTGTGAAGTGTACTACTCACTGCCATTACTCTCAGTTTTCTCAGTCAGCTTGTAGAGATGTTTTCTCTGAGCTTGGTGCATAATGTTTAGTGATTTAACTTGGTAAAGTTAGCTCTATAAGTCTACTATATGCTCACAAATTTTCATGTCATTTGGATGTTGCAATCTTCAGTTATGTTCATTTGAAGTCAACAGGGTCTGTTCATCTTCACTTCTCTGTCAGGTACCCGACTTTTGCACTCATCTTGTCAGAGCCATTTCTCAGTGGTTACTTATCCAAATGCAGTGCTTTAACGCTTGTTGGATTCAGCTTGCTGTCTAGTATGACCATACAAAGTTTCATAATCATTGGATTTATACATTGTGAGTTATGTTGATTTTTTTGCTCATTGGTCTATTTCTGTAGCAGCCCGTGAAAATCGGGATGATATCATCACTTGTTAAAACTCATTCTCAGTGTGTGGTTCATTATTTTTTATGAGATTACTCTTGAAAGTTAGCTCTCTAAGTTGCCTAGACTTCCCCAAGAGGAATTGAGCTAATTGCTGCTGTGCTCAGAGAATTATGTAAAACACTGAACAGGTGTATGAACCAAGAATAGCAAGTTTTCACCTCTCAGCTAACTCCAACTTATCTGTTTTGATCTATCTTTTTGAGAGTGATCTTCCAAGGTACATAGGGTGTCTAATACATCCATTGGCAAGCTAAAAGGGCCCACCATATACTCCTGGAGTTAATTTGGTTGGTGTAGATCAAGGATTTTGCAACACCTCTTCATCTTCAAGCACATACCTATCCATCTCTTCACAGTGGTATCAGAGCAAGGTTGGACAACATGGCAGATGGATTTCCTTCATCAATTGGCAAATTGGATAGAGGTAATTACTCAACTTGGTCATTAAGAATGGAAGCTTATCTCCAAGGTAGAAAGTTTATTTGGTTATATGGCTGGAGATGAAGTTATGCCAAGTTTCAGGAACAAAATTCAACCAACACAAGAAGAGCAAGAAAGATTGAGCACATGGTGCTCCAAGGATGCACTTGCAAGGTCTTATCTCCTCAACTCTATCTCAGATGTTTTGTTGCCTCACATTAGAAGTTGTAAGACATCTCAGGAAGTGTGGGATGCACTTGAAGCTTTCTTTTCTTCAAGTACCAAAGCTAGGAAGCATCAACTATGGCTGGAGTTCACAACTCTCAAGAAGGCTCCCAAACAAAATGTGACTGATTTTGTCACAAAGCTCAAGGACATAGCGGATCAGTTGGGAAGCATTGGAGAGGTAATAGATGAAGAGCAAATTGTAAGGCAGGTCATCAATGGCTTGAAGGCAGATGATAAGTGGGAAGCATTCACCACAACTATGGATTTGTACATGGACATGCATGTACCTGATTTCAACACACTCATTGGACAAGTACTTACTCAAGAGGCAAAGCTTATCAAAAATGGAGAAAGCTCTAAAGGTAATCAATCTTCAGCTTTATACACTGATAAAAGCAAGTCCAAAGATAACAAAGGAAAGGCAAAGAAAGTGGATGATGAAGCAGGTACATATCAAGCTAACTATGCAGGTAGAGGAAGACATGGCAGAGGTAGAGGAAGAGGAGGTAGACAAGGCAGGGGGAGATCCCAAGACTCCAACTCATGTTCTATTTGTGGATTAACTAATCATACAACTGAAAATTGCTTTAGGAATTCCAGGAATCAAAGAGGCAGAGGATACAAGAGAGGAAGTTATGGATACTCAAGAGGAAGGTTCAACAACTACCATGGTAACTACAACAACTACAATCATTCAAACTATCAAGGAGGCTACAAAGGAAGGAGAGACTACAATAACTACACAGAAGACTCAAACAAAGAGGATTCATTATTGATCATGAACATGGCTATGCCACAAGGTAAATCTGATGAGCATGTTTTCTACATAGATTCAGGTTGTTCAAATCATGTGGCAGGAAATGTGGCACTCCTATCAGATTTAGAAGATCCAAGGAATAAGCATGAGGTACAAACAGGAGATGATACAAAACATCCAGTGGAGAAAATAGGCAATGTCAAAGCAGCTGATGGAAACATCAACCTACTCAGTAAGGTACTCTATGTCCCTACCATTACAAAGAATTTGATAAGTGTTGGGCAGATAGTAGAGAAAGGGTTGGAAGTCAGGTTCACAAAAGCAGGAGCATTTGTTGAAGATCCAAGTCAAGGATTCAGAAGAATTGCAAAAGGTGAAAAGACAGGTAGATTGTTCACATTTGAATTACAGGACACTAGAAACATTGCTCTCTTTAATTATGGTAGTCAGACACTCACAGAATTGGAAGTATGGCACAAAAGGTTAGCACATATTGGTGAAAGGTCATTAAAGCAAATCTGCAGGGACCAAAGTGTACTTGGACTTCCTAATTTGTCAAAACAACATATGATTTATAAGTGTAGTGCATGTCAATTTGGAAAGTCTCACAGGTTACCATTCATGAAGAAAGGTTATATGCATGGAGATCTCTTGGAGTTGGTTCATACAGATGTATGGGGAGCTAGCAAGGAAGCTTCAATATCTGGATCAAGGTATTATGTTTCCTTTATTGATGATTGCAGCAGATGGACTATCCTATTCTTTATGAAACACAAAGATGAAGTTTTTTCATGTTTCAAAAGATATTTGGCTCTTGTGGAGAATCAAACAGGTAAATCACTAAAAAGGCTAAGGTCAGATGGAGGGGGAGAATACTTCTCCCATGAGTTTGATTCTTTTCTTCAAGAAAGAAGAATCAAAAGAGAGGTAACTACAAGGTACACTCCTGAGCAAAATGGAGTGGCAGAAAGGAGGAATAGGACAATTGTTGAAGCTGCAAGGTCTATGAAAAGCATTTACCTAATTATTTATGGGCTGAGGCTGTATCTACAACCACTTACTTGATTAATAGGTTGCCTTCAAAATCCCTTGATGGGATGAATCCATATGAGGCTTGGAATGGAAGAAGACCAAGCTTAGATCATTGTAAAATTTTTGGATGTATTGCTTTTGCTCATGTTCCTTCACAGGTTAGAGGCAAGATGGATCCAAAGGCAAAAAGGTGTGTATTTATTGGATATGACAACAATCAAAAGGGCTACAGGTTATACAACCCTACCAACAAAGGATTCTTGGTAAGCAGAGATGTAGTTTTTGATGAGAACAATTCATGGTATGAAGATTCATGCAGGAAGGTCAATTTACCATATGATCTTGAAGGAGATTTTCCAAAGCTTGGTAGAGAACAACCAAAGATTGAAGAACAAGACACCTCAGAGGATGATGAAGAATCTCACATGGAAAAGATCAAAGCATGGAAGTCTAAAGGTAAAGCAAAATTGCAGGAACTTGGACATGAGGCAGAATCATCACATCATGGCCTAAGAAGATCTATGAGGGAGAAGAAAAAACCAGAAAGGTATGGGTTTGACACCTCAATAGTAACTAAACATTCTATCTACATAGCACAGGACGTAAACCAAGAGGAGCCATCATCATTTGAAGAGGCCAAAGCAAAAACAGAATGGAAGCACGCAATGAAGGAAGAGATCGAAGCACTTGAGGAAAACAACACTTGGGATTTGGTGCCCAAGACTTCATCCATGAAGGTAATAGGCTCAAGATGGGTCTATAAACTTAAGAAGAATTCTGATGGTTCAATTAACAGGTATAAGGCAAGGCTTGTGGCAAAAGGCTTTGCACAAACTCAGGGAATTGATTATGAGGAGACTTTCTCTCCTGTGGCAAAGATGCCTACTATTAGGGTTTTGCTTAGTATTGCCTCTTCCAAGAATTGGAAGATACTTCAACTAGATGTAAAGATTGCATTCTTGAATGGTTGGATAACAGAAGAGGTATATATGGCACAACCACCTGGTTTTGAGAATCAAGTTTATCTTGATTATGTGTGTAAACTTAACAAAGCATTGTATGGTCTCAAGCAAGCTCCAAGAGCTTGGAATTTCAGGCTTGTTTCATTCTTGCAGGACAAAGGCTTTCAACCAAGCAAGGTAGATCCTTCACTCTTTATTAAAAAGAGTAATTCCGAGGTCATCTACCTATGTGTATAGGTAGATGATATTATATTGACAGGAAATGATGCAGATGGTATGAAGAAGATCAAAGATCAGATGAGAGAAGAGTTCAAGATAAGTGATTTGGGTTCACTTACCTACTTCCTAGGTTTGGAAGTTGTCTACAAAGATCATGGTTTGTTTCTCACTCAAAGGAAGTACATTAAGGACATGTTGGCAAAATTCAAGATGCAAGATTGTAAGATTGCAGGTACTCCAATGGAGGTCAATCACAAATTGAGCTCACATGAAGGTGAACTCATAGAGGACATCACATCATATCAAAGTCCAGTGGGTAGTCTCAACTATGCCACATTGACAAGAGTAGATATATGTTACAGTGTGAGTGTGCTAAGCCAATTTATGCACACACCAAGGAAACCACATATGGATGCTGCCAAAAGGATTCTCAAGTATCTCAAAGGAACCATAAATGGAGGACTTTATTATCCTTATGTATCTGATTTAGGTTTGAAGCTATTTTCTGATGCAGATTGGGCTGGCTCCAAGGAAGATAGAAGGAGCACTTCAGGTTATCTTACCTTTGCAGGTTCAAAGCTTATTTCATGGTCATCCAAGAAGCAACCCACAGTTGCTCTCTCTTCTACTGAAGCTGAATATAGAGGTCTTGCCATAGCTACACAAGAAGCTATGTGGATGAAGACATTATTCAAAGATCTTGGATTGGAGTTTGGAACTCCAACTATTTTCGGTGACAATATGAGTTCTATTCATTTGGCTGCTAATCCTATTTTTCATGCAAGGACTAAACATATTGAAGTTCATTATCACTATGTACGAGAAAAGGTTCTAAGCAAAGAGCTTCAAATATCATATGTGTCCACTCATCAACAATGTGCAGATATTCTAACCAAAGCATTGGATGGTACAAAGCTTTGCAAATTCAAGGCTATGTTTGCAGGTAATCTTGGAAGATTGAAGACCTCAAGCATACTTGGCTTGAGGGGGAGTTGTTGGAGCAAGTCTATGACAAGCCTAAGTATTGGCTTGAGTCCCACAAAGTCATAGAAAAAGCCTTAAAATGAAGACTATGTAAAGTTCACTTGTGAACTACCTCTTGTAAATTTTCAAGAGTTTACTTAATGTAAAAGTGAAAGAATCTTAAGTGGTTGAGTCCACTTGATCAAGAATGGAAAGAGGAGCCACGAATTCGTGATTTGTGGTAGGTAGAGAATCAAATCAATCATTGATTGATTGGAGAGTGATTGAGGGAAGTTAGCCTCCCAAACTCAACTATAAATAGATGGCAGTTTTAGTCGTGGTTAGAGAGACCTATGTGAAGACCTCCAAGAGCTGAGCTTTATGCCATATCAAGGTGTGATTACAAGGCACACATATGTATCAGTAAGTCATTGTATTGTACAAGCAATATACTTTCATTTTCATGATTATTTGAGTTCATCTTTCCATGTTCTTGTGAAGTGTACTACTCACTGCCATTACTCTCAGTTTTCTCAGTCAGCTTGCAAAGATGTTTTCTCTGAGCGTGGTGCATAATTTTCAGTGATTTAACTTGGTAACGTTAGCCCTATAAGTCTACTATATTCTCACAAATCTTCATGTAATTTGGATGTTGCAATCTTCAGTTAGGTTCATTTGAAGTCAACAGGGTCTGTTCATCTTCACTTCTCTGTCAGGTACCCGACTTTTTCACTCATCGTGTCAGAGCCATTTCTCAGTGGTTACTTATCCAAATTCAGTGATTTAAAGCTTATTGGATTCAGCTTACTGTATAGTATAACCATACAAATTTTCATAATCATTGGATTTATAAATTTTGCGTTATGTTGATTTTTCTGCTCACTGGTCTATTTCTGTAGCAGCCCGTGAAAATCGGGATGATATCATCACTTGTTAAAACTCATTCTCAGTGTGTGGTTCATTATTTTTTATGAGATTACTCTTGAAAGTTAGATCTTTAAGTTGCCTAGACTTCCACAAGAGAAATTGAGCTAATTGCTGCTGTGCTCAGAGAATTATGTAAAACACTGGACAGGTGTATGAACCAAGAATAGCAAGTTTTCACCTCTGAGCTAACTCCAACTTATCTGTTTTGATCTATCTTTTTGAGAGTGATCTTCCAAGGTACATAGGGTGTCTAATACATCCATTGGCAAGCTAAAAGGGCCCACCATATACTCCTGGAGTTCATTTGGCTGGTGTAGATCAAGGATTTTGCAACACCTCTTCATCTTCAAGCACATACCTATCCATCTCTTCACAGAATATACCAAACCGAGGCATTCTCGTTCAGTGACAGAATAATTCCTTTCGGCCGGAGCAAGTCCACGACTTGCATAGTACATTGACCGAAACCGTTTGTCCATTTGCTGCATTAAAACACTGCCAATGGCTATATCCGATGCATCTACAAAGACATGGAATTGGCGTTCCCAATCAGGAGGTTGCAAAATGGGAGCCTGCGTCAATAATCCTTTTAAACGATCAAATGCAGTTTGGCATTCCAAAGTCCATTGGAACTGTCGTGGAGTACTAGTCATTAGCCGATTTAGTGGTGTTGCTAAATGGACTAGCCACCGTAGATGCGTGCCATGATACCGGATTTGACCCAAGAAGCGCATAACCTCTTTCGGCGTTGTAGGAACGGGTGCTTCTAACACAGCTGTGACTTTGTCTGGATCAACTTGGATATCTTGTGCTGATATGATATGTCCAAGGATTTTACCACAAGACACCACAAAAACAGATTTTTCGGGTTCAGGCAGAGTCAGTATTCACGGCATTTCTCAAAACAGCACTGTAAATGATATAGGTGCGCCGCAATCTTGTCGAATAAGGAGAAGTCATCTAAATAGACTTGCATAAAAGTGGTTAGATAGGGTGAGAAAACTTCCTGCATACAGCGTTGAAATGTGCTGGGAGCATTCCGTAACCCAAACCACATGACCGTACACACAAAAACACCCCAGTTTGTAATGAAATCCATTTTCGATATGTCTTGTTCAGCCATTCTGACCTGGTTATAACCACTGTAGCCATCCAAAAAGGAGTACATCTCATGCCCGGCCACTTTGTCAAGCATTGTGTCAAGAAAGGGAAGAGGAAACGGATCAGGTACCGTGGCCGCATTCAGTTTCCGGTAATCCACACAGATTCGTAGCTGCTTATTTTTCTTAGGAACAATAACGATCGGAGATATCCACTATGAATCCCACCTTCAATAACCTATCGAGCTCAGCTTTGACCTGTGCTGCATAATTGGGATTCATGCGGTAGCTGGATTGTTTAATTGGCTTCACTTCCGGCTTAAGCACGACTCGATGTTGATAGATTCGCGGATCAAGACCCTTCATATCGCGGTAATCCTAGGCAAAAACATCAGAAAACTCACGCAGGAGTCGGATCAAATCTTCTTGAAAGGCCTCGGACAATCCTGCCTTAATCTTAACAGGTCACGGATTAGCTTCATCACCCAAATTATAGGTCACTAACTGGTCTTCCGGGACATAAAATTGACGAGGTTTCCCCAAGTCGTCAGCTGATTGTAAAAGTTGATGTAGAGTAGCTCCATCCATAGCAACATTATCATCTACATCTGTGTCTCCAGTGACGAGAACAACCGTATAGACTGCCGGACTCTAGTTATCTGCTACAGCTTGAAGATCTATAGTACCTAAGGAAATCAAATCTTTATTGTTCGTCAAAAATTCCTCTTCTTCATCGTCAGATAAGCCATCCAACATATGGACTAGCTATGCTACATAGGGTCTGGCATGAAGTTTTCAGGGTTGAATGGCATCCAGTTTGACAACATATTTATGGTGATTGTCTTTAAAAGTCAGTTCCTGTGCTGACCAATCCTGTATAACTTTAGCCTGTTTCAACCACGGTCGACCGAAAAGGAGATTGTAATCGAGGCTGGATTCTGGTAGTTCTAAGACTACAAAAGTCATTTTGAACGTTGTACCCTGCAAAGTAATCGGGATATTCTGAACTAATCCCACTGGATGGACGCGGGATTGATCCGCCATTCTGACAAAGAATTGAACGGGCTCAATTTTGGTCCACCCTAACTTCTTGCAGAGAGCTGTAGTTGCTATGTTCACATCGGAATTGCCATCGATTAACACTTGCGTAATCTTGTGATTTTTATGCCAGACAGTGATTAAGGGGACATAATGATCCACCGTAGAATCATTTTCCGGTTGTATGGTTGCAGTCGCCGGAGTATTAGAAGATTCAGGGCTAACCTGTTACTGGAATTGTTGCCTAACTCCGGGCACTAGGGCGAGTAGTTGCCCCAAAGGAAGTGTAATTGAAGCCTTCAAGAGAATATCCCATACTTGGTCTGTTGGAATTGCATTCTTCACTAGTTTCGATGATGATTCTCTTGTTACTGGAGTAGAGTCTTGTTCATGCGCTCTCACATTTGGCAGGGGAACCTGTGTCACCGGGATTGGATCGGGGAACACGGTCGGCTCTTTGGCGGTCCATTGGCTGGCTTTGGTATACATTCGCTGCTGTTCACGGATACCAGGTTCAAACACCTCAACTGCGGGTTGCAACTGCTTACCGGATCTTGTCTGGACCACTACTGCTTGCGATTCCACTGGGGAGATATAGACCATGTTGGTCATCGGGTTCTAGTCCTCTTTCTTTTGTTTGTCGTATTCGGTTGTATCCTTGCAAAATCTCCGGATGTGACCAATTTCACTGCAAAAATGACATCGAGGTGGTAGCAGAGAAGTATTCTCTTCTGATGTACTGGCCTACCAACGATTTGCATTGAAGTTGGTATTCCGATGTCCCCGGTAATTTCGGTATCCTTGCGTTTGATTGTTTCGCATCTGCGGTGGTACATAGTGGGTTGCGGGTTGACCTGGTTCTTGTATAATGGCGTTTACAGCTGCTCGTCCCTGCACTTTGGCATTATATGCACAATTTTCGGTTGAGTGTCTGGTGGTATTGTAGATGGTGCAATACATCTGATTAAGGGCACAGGTAGCACTGGTATGCCCTGGATTTTTGCACTTGGTGCAATACATCTGTTTAGCCTGATCATCTATACCATGCTTACTGGCCTTCAGCCATTCCAAGTCTTCGGTGAATCCCCCAACCTTCTGCTCTAGTTGTAGGGCCATCGCAATAACATCATCTAGCGTCATAGCACCTACACAGCGGATGATCATGATTTGTCTTAGCTGTGGGGTCAAACCATTAATGAACCATTGGGTTATCACATCATCCGGTAGGTTGGCATGCGCCGGAGGCAGTTGTCTTAAATGAGTTATAAATAATGTGGCGTATTCCTGAACAGTCTGGTGTAGCTTTTGTAGATTATTCTGCAGATAGTCGAAGATTGCGACAGGGTTTTTCTTCAACCAGAACCGCTGTAAAAATGCATCTCTTACCGCCTCATAGGTAACGAAATGATTGAAATCATACTCTGTTAACCATCTCGCTGCTTCATTGACTAATGTAGACTGGAATACGATGGCCTTGTATGCCGGATCGGGTGGATGGTTCAGTACGGCATAACTTATCTCAAAGCTACGCACGTGTGCATCAGGGTCGTCACCTGGAAATCCACCGAACTTTGTGTACGTCACCCCTGTTGGAACAGGTCGAAGTGGAAGTGGCTGTTGTTGTTGCTGCTGTTGCTGTTGCTGTTGCTGATGTTGTTGTCCACTCATGGTGCTAGTAGTGGTACCATTGCTATCTCCTGAGTGTTGAGGAGGTGTTTCGGATCCTTCGAAATTTGTATGGTCAGACTGCTCACCTTTCGGCTTGAAAATAGTGTTCAATCTCTTACGAAACTCCAAATCGAAGAGCCTATCCTCAGCTTGGATATCCCAGGTAGGCAAATTTGCCCAAACAGTGGTATCCGAAATGAAGAATCACCAGGAAGTATCACACTGTCACCGAAAAACTGTAAATTCCCTACAACTGGGACCGAACTGTCACCGGAATTTGTCGAACTCTCCCCAAAACAGGGTATTCTTTCACCGGCAATGATCTCTCTAGGTAACACCACTTTATTCTTGGAGGAGTTCGAATCTTGACCAGACAGTGTCGGGTCAACTGCACACTGTGTCCCTGTACACTCCGAAGTTAGTGTACCTTCTGCAGACTGCACCGAAATTACACCGGAATTTGCCAGAATTTCCTCCTATGTCACCAGAATTTTACCAGAATCGCTACTAACAGACTCTGTTCGTTCGACAACTGGACTTAACCGGTCTATGCTTCTGTCGACTGGGGATGTCCCTAATAAATTTGGTACTGTCCAGGGATGTTGGTCTCTCATGTACTTCAGATACGACTCGCCGGGCTGAGTAACCGACATATATCACGTCTGCACCACTTGCATACTACTCCACCTTACTATTCACAGTTCTGTGCCACTTTCCCACAGACGGTGCCAATGTTAAAATGCTCTTTTACATTACACGCATTTTAAGTTCTTTCGGGTTCTTGGGAGTGGTAGGGGTCTGATAAATCAGAGGCCCTATAACTTGATTTACCCAATTAACTTATCCAAACCGCAGTACGTTAACATTCAAAACTCTGTTTAATACGAATTACTGTCAAGACTCTGGTTAATCTTCTCACAGATTTACTGTTCATACTCAGGTTAATACTGTTCACAATGCGTCAGATAGTAATTACTGATTACCGTCGCATAGACGTATATCGACAACAGAACCTCAGGTGTTAATCACAAAATAATGAAATTAACAAAGGTAAGGACGACAATACTCAGACTTCACGAACATTGCACTACAGCTTCTCCACAGACCGCAATCGCCTAGACAGACAGTATGGCAATCCCGCTTGTCGTTAGTGGAGCGTCACCGCAATGTCTTTTTATTAGTTGATAAGTCGATACATCTCTTCACACGACCTTTCAATTCGTGCGGAATATGAAACTATAGGAATTATGAAAATACAAAATGTCAATCCGGCGGCTTACAACTCCTTAATCATGATCACCCACATCATCATAATCATCTTCATCATCATGATCATCTGCATGATGTGATGTATCCAAAGAGGCATCATGGGTAGAGGGGTCAGTACTCTATGAGAATCGATATCATCCTTGCTATGTTTGTCTCTCCACCTCATCCATATCTACCTCTCCATAATACTCTTGTATTACATATAACAAACAACTAAACAAAACACATAAAACATAAATGGAAATAAAATAAATGATATCAAATTTAATAATACTCACAAAGGCATCTCAATGATCTCTTGTGTGCTCAGACATGGATCTCCACAATGCGTAGCGAATTGGATTTCGTTTTTCATAAGATTATGACCATAATCCTTTTGGTGTATTGAAAAAAATAAAAAAGACTAATAATTAGTGTCTTAAATAAAATAAAAAATATAGTTTCCATAATACATATACTTAAAAATATAGCAACAAAACCATGATGGCCCATTTTGCTTAAGCACAATGTATGACTTGACTCAACTCTCTTCTTTGCAGCAACTTGTCTTTATTTAATGAAACAAAAGTACATAGATTAAATATACAAAATTTATAAAAAAATATGATAATTATAACTTAGAGTAATATAAAATATTTTGTATACCATCGAAGCTTAGACTTGCCTGCAGCACGATCAGATTTAGAATTATAGAATAAAGCCAAATAGCCAACGTCAAAAATAGGGGTGCATAAAAAATGATCATTAGTCTTAGCTTGTCATATCTGGACTTCGTGCATTAACAAAAACCTTTCCAATCTATGTTCATCGAGCGACCACAAGGCATCAAGTCGGGCAGATGAAGAATCAGTCGGTAGTAACTTCTTGTCAATAGCCACCTGCAAACTGGGAAAGACTAGTTCCATGGGAGCTATAGCTTGCAGACCATAAGCTGATTTGAATGGTATGCAACTTGTAGATACTTTATATGTAATGCAGTAAGCCCAAAGAATAGAAGGAAGGAGTTGATCCCAATGCTTAGAGCATTCAATAATGAGCTTCTTGAGCATGGTGAGTTTGATCTTATTTGTACTTTCAGCCAGTTCATTGGCCCTCGGGTAATAAGGCGTACTAAGTTTATGGATAATATTAAAAGTTTGAGTTAAGGACTATATAAGAGTGTTTGCAAAGTGGGTGCCACGATCTAAAACAATTTCAAGAGCCAACCCGAACCGGGGAAAAACATCCTGAGTCAAACATTTCACCACCATCTAGGCAATGCCAAATCAGATAGCCTAGGCTTCAACCCAGCACATTGCATAATCAGTACATGAGTATATATCTGTTATTAGTCAAAATAACTGGCACGGTGATTGGTCCAATAAAATATAACCCCCATTTTTGGAAGGGTTCCAAAGGAAGAAATGGTTGGAGAGGAAAGTGGGGATGATGGAAAAGCTATCTGGTATGCTCAAATATCACATTGCTTTACATAAGCATAAACATCATGCTCCATGGTAGACCACCATAGACCACTTTGAAAAATTTTATGATATGTCAAGTCGACAACGAAATGTCCACTAGATGGAAGGGAGTGAGCCATAGCAACCATGAAAAGAACTTCATGCATGGGGATACATCTGAGCAAGACTCTAGAAGGGTTTGCATAATACAACTAGCTGAGAATAATACAAGATTGACAACTATAAATGGCCAATTTATGGTGGGTTGTACTAGACACCGAACCCGGTGGACACCCATTAGTGAGAAGAATCATTAAAGTATTGTAATAAGAATTGGCTGTTGGTAAAGTAGCCTCTAGTGCACTCGATGTTGTGGTTGCATAAACCGTTGGCGAAGAGTCATCCACCCCACTTGGAGGTTCACATAAAACATCAATAGAAATAAAATAAGTGATATCAAATTTAATAATACTCACAAAGGCATCTCGAGGATCTCTTGTGTGCTGAGACATGGATCTCCACAATGCGTAGCGAATTGGATTTTGTTTTTAAGATTATGACCATAATCCTTTTGGTGCATTGAAAGAAATAAAAAATATTAATAATTAGTGTCTTAAATAAAATAAAAAATATAGTTTCCATAATACATATACTTAAAAATATACAAAACCATGATGGCCCATTTTTCTTAAGCACAATGTATGACGTGGCTCAACTCTCTTCTTTGCAACAACTTGTGTTTATTTAATGAAACAAAAGTACATATATAAAAAATTTATAAAAAAATATGATAATTATAACTTAGAGTAATATAAAATATTTTGTATACCATCGAAGCTTAGACTTGCCTGCAGCACGATCAGATTTAGAATTATAGAATAAAGCCAAATTGCCAATGTCAAAAATAGGGGTGCATAAAAACTGATCATTAGTCTTAGCTTGTCGTATCTAGACTTCGTGCATTAACAAAAAACTTTCCAATCTATGTTCATCGAGCGACCGCAAGGCATCAAGTCGGGCAGATGAAGAATCAGCTGGTAGTAACTTCTTGTCAATAGCCACCTGCAAACTGGGAAAGACTAGTTCCATGGGAGCTATAGCTTGCAGACCATAAGCTAATTTGAATGGTATGCAACCAGTAGATACTTTATATGTAATGCGGTAAGCCCAAAGAACAGAAGGAAGGAGTTGATCCCAATGCTTAGAGCATTCAATAATGAGCTTCTTGAGCATGGTGAGTAATGTCGTAGACTAAATCCTTATTACCTTGAGAGAATCCAGGGGCAGAGATGTATGGAGCTTGTACATTCCGAAAGGTTTTGAAGACAATGGTCATGAGCTCGAATATCTTCATACACATTTTTGCTGCTATGTCGGGTACACTATTTAGACGTGTAGACCAGTGCCGAATTGTTGATATCATGTAGGCTACGGTTGGGGTCCCTCGAGGTGGAGCAAAATATGGATAGTTAACCCAAGCCCAACATTCTTTATTGTTGCGTAGCATTCTTTATTGTTGCGTACCTTGATCGCAAATGCTTGCCAAGATCTGCGACGTACCATTGGGCAATAGCATGGATTATACTTGATATACAGTGGCATGGTTGCCCAGGTGCTCATCATCTCAGGGTAATCGGTTAGTAGACGTGCACGCCAATTAGGCTGGAAAATCGAGCCCGCACGCGCATCTGTCGGTAAGTCCTCTGGCTCAAATTGAGTGGCAAATGTGGGCTCCTTCCCTGTATGTCTTTTAACTTCTGCATTATAATCATGTAGCAAGACAAAATAAGGCATGTATTGCGACTCTGATGTTGTGATTAACCGTTGGTGGGATAGGTTCTGAAAGTAAGAAGACCGAAGGACAATTTCTTCCAGATTTGTGAGAGATTGCATTTGCACAGCAACGCGATCATCATGTGTCTTACCCACTTTCTCCACCCTTTTGACCCAATCTGGAACTTGAATTTCTAAAGTGTCCTGTCCTTCCTCTGTAGTCCGACCACCGAGTGTTGGCATTGGCTCGTACGACTCTTCATAGCTGTCATCGACGGGGATTTCCACTACTGTTTCAGGTTCTGGTTCTTCAGTGGGCGAGGGTGGCCTTTCATATGGTAAGAGGCGTGCTTGGAGTTCTGCCACCTGTTTCCGGAGGGTCTCTACTTCTTTTGTAGAGTGTTGCAAGATTACCGGCTCCTGTTGAGCTGTGGGGGCACTGGCTATCTGTTTCTTTAGGTCTGCACATTCAGTCTCTAATTTTTCATATGACTCCAAGAAATTTGCATGCTCCTCAAGTAAGATGCGAATGTCTTCCGATGGGACTGCTCTATACTTGGTAGGGCTAATGGTTGCTCCTGCAGTTCCTTCCATAGCCGCTTCAAAGTTGTCTTGGTTTTGTTGTTGAAGCCTCTTGTTCTCTTCTAGTGCTGCTGCCATATGCTTCCTTAATAGCCCAAGGTTGCGTCTGAGTGTAGCATTAGATATCATTTGCGCTTGGAGCACTGTTTCTAGTTCCTTGACTGCTTGATCATCTACTGTTGATGTCTTTGATTCCAATTCGAAGTGAGCCTGCTGTAAGGTGGTATGCTCGGTTAGGAGCGTTTGGTAATCAGCTTCAAGAGTGGTGACTCTAGCTTGCAGACGTTGAGATTCTGCGTGGAGGGCAGCAGTGCGTTCTTCCAATTGATGGTATTCTTGTTGTAGTTGATGTGCACACTGAAGTAATCTATTGAACGTGCTATTTACATTATGAGATGCAAGGGGAAAAGTTTGGAATGCAGGGGAGGTGGGATTGGGGAGGGAGGTAGTGAATGCTGTGTGTGCCAATGATGTGGTGAGTGGTGAGGTGGGGGGTAAGGGAGGGGGAGATGGTGGAATCGTGGGGAGAGGTGCTGTGGTGGGTGAAATGTCCATCGGGTCAGACAGAGTGGTGTGTACAGGGGCTACCATGTAGGTGGGTATGGTAGGTGAAGTGAGTGTGGTGTTCGTGTAAATTGATGTCGTTGCGAACAGCGGGGAAATGTGCCTCTGAAACATTGGAGAGCGGATGAACTGCTCCACAAAGGACGGGTATTGGGGTGGTGAGGTCAGGTTGAAAGAGGTGTAGGGGCCAGATGGGAAGTGAGGGTCATGGAATGGAGGTACCCGTATTGGGGAATAGGCTGGGAAACACAGGGTGCCTTCGGTGGGTGCCGGGTTTCCAACCACACTTGGAATTATGGGATGGCCAATTATGGGTTCGAAGGGTAGAAGGGTTGAAGTGTACAAGGGATTGGTGACGAAAGAGAAGAGGGTGTCTTGTGAGGTGGGTTCTCGAAAGGAAAATGATGTGACTGAGGGTGGGTTATAAGTGAAGGTAGAGGTGATGACTGGCGTTTCTTCCATGGTGGGAGGTGGTGGTGGGGGTGGAGAAGGTGGTGATGGGGGATGCTGGGGTGAGATGGGTGATGTCTGAACGAAGGTTTCGGCAGAGAGGTCAATGGTGGTGGTGGGGGTAGCTGTGGCTTCAATGGTTACCTCTTGTTCTGTGACGGGCATCCTGATAGTCTTACCTGCTCGTGGTAATGTGTCGACTCTGCGTTTGTCATACCTCACGGACTGACGGACTGCAGTGTGGACAGCCTCTGGAACTCCTAAAGACTCTGACACTAATTTGAGGGTGTCAATGAAATGTTGATCCACCCCATCATCTGATAGCATTTCTTGCATCAAAGCTTGACCTGACACAAGAGAGAGTTGATGCCTTTCTTGCACTGCTTTGATTGTGTCGTATAACCTTTGTAGTTGAGCTGTATATGCAGGTGCACCTACAATTTCTGGCACTTCTTGTTGCTCATCATGATGCTCTTGATCATAATCCTCCTCATCTTCCTCCTGTTCTTCATCTTCATCATCCTCTTCATCCACTTCCACTGTGGTGACAGGTACTTGGGCGGTTGTTGCTTGCGTTTGCACATTCTCCACTTGTTGTGCCTCTTCTGCCTCGAGCTCTACATCCTGTAATAATTGTTCGAAATCTTCATTCGTGAGTTCTTCCAAAGGTGCACCACTGG
Source organism: Ceratopteris richardii (assembly GCA_020310875.1). Lineage (NCBI taxonomy): Eukaryota > Viridiplantae > Streptophyta > Polypodiopsida > Polypodiales > Pteridaceae > Ceratopteris > Ceratopteris richardii. Next base: position 26,744,196 of record CM035422.1, read on the forward strand.
GAAATTCAAGATCGGTTGGGATGGGAGGGAATATCAAGGTAGAGCCGTCGGTGCTGCGTCTTGGAAGTCGGAGTGTGAATGGTCGGACTCTTCGGGGTGGAGGGGTGACGTCTGGTATTAGGGTGGCTCCACGTGGTTGAGCACAAGGGACTTGGACAGTACCTCTCATCTTCTTAGAAGGGGGTCCAGTGGATGTCCTGCCTCTAAACTGCTCTACACGATTCCACATTAGGGCCCGTTGAATAGGGATGTCATAAGCCAAACACCTATAAATGATTCTCGTCAGAGCACAGCAACCATATAAAACCTGTTTCCGCGGCCATCGTTTGTGAGCTAGGTGTATCTGATCAATTATCCAGTGGGGTAAGTTGATGGTGAGGCTCTGTGTCTCTGCCAGATACAAACTAAACCAAATCTTTTTGGGCGGCATGGTGAATCTATCTTGGGCAGGAAAAGCAAAGTGTTGCATGCACATGCGAAGGTGTATTGCAACATTAGGCATCATGGACACCATGTCCTTGAGTTTGGTGAGGCTTCGATTCTTCATGTAATCAGGCACTAGGGTCTCCTTCTCTGTAGGAATATGCATTCCGCGCATATCTAGGGCCTCTCTCACCAAGTTGTTTGATAGCCTGAACCTCTTGAGCTCATTCCCCTTTGTCAGAGATGGAATCACAAATGAGCTTGCACCTTTTGGGTTCTTGTTTGGAGTCAAGGTGTTGATGAGATAGTAGCATTGCATGAAGTCAGGCTTTGGGAGCCGTGCACTGAAATATGCATTCAATCCTGCCTTCTCCCATACCGAACGTAGACCTTCTGCATTTTGTAACTTCTCGAATTCTCTTGTAAAGAAATGGTATTTGCCTTGCTTCCCATTAAAGTCCAACTCTGATTCCCATAGGTATGTTCCCTCTCCCAAGGGTCTTGATGGCTTGCAATTCTTCTGGTCTTTCGTTTGTTTCAGGCAGAACGGGTAAACTGTCTAAGTCCACCACTTGCTGGCTCGTTTCTGTTTGAGAGCTAGTTCCTACTGCCTCAGCCATGTTGAAAACTTCGCAGCTGGTTCTGTGAGAATATATGAATAAATGTTAACATTGCAATGGACACAAAAATGACACTGTGTCCCCTGTTACAACATTAACATGAGGTTCGGGAGAGGTTAGGGGGTTAGTAAGTGCTCGGTGCTTGTGTGTGTAGTTAGGAATTGGGTAGACATAAGAGCTAAGCGGAATGATGTGGTGTGAGAGTGAAGTAGTTAGTAGGTGGACATGGATTTACAATTGGGGTCCGGGGGTTTATTACAAGTTTTAGGTTGCCAAATGCAATGGATAGGTTTTGATTTTGACTTTGTGGAGGCTCTAGAGAGTGTGATAGGGTATTTACTTGAAAAATGGGGCTTTTTAGGGACCCATTTACAAGGGATTCTACTTGTGCTCAGGGAAGAATACGTGTTAGTGCGTGATGTGTAAGACTGGGCCTCAGATGTTCGTGTGAGTGAAACATGTTGTACAGGGTTTGGCCTTGGTGTAGTTATTTGAGCCCGCAAGCAAGCCTTAGGCACCCAGATTTGTCGTGATTGTGGGCTGGCCTTCATTGAATTCTTGGGTACCCAAATAGACTTTACTTTCGCAGAAGAATTTATGAAAGACTTCTTATTAGTGTCGAGTTGTTGATTACTAATAAGAGGTTTAGGCCGTGGTGTTGGCCTGGTCGGAACAGGGTGTTCGCCTTTTCGCCTCCATACTTGTTTCATCGGCTGAAACAATCTGCTTTGCTCCTTTTTTTGGCCTCCAGTATAGGTAGTGTTCTGCTTCTTCTGTATTTGATCTGTCGTTGGCTGCTGCATCCTTCTGGCCTTTGGGAAAGAAGGGAGTACCGTCTTATTCTTGACTCCGTTGTTGAGACAATCCTCTTTCTGCATAATACATTTTTGGACAAGAATAGCATTGTCAACTTCATGTGCACCCCTGGAAGGACCAGGAGTTCGTGCCTTACCTAGTTCCTTGAGTGCCTCATTTTCCAATTCAACTGTAATTCGACTATGATTTACCCATACCTGAAGAAGTCCACTTCTCAGGTTTAGGTTGACCGCATGATCATAGATCTTGTCCTGACCCAAGACAAGAGGCTCGGTGAGGTCCTCATCTTGACACACTAGTACTTTGACAGTCATTACTTCGTCTTGAATGTAGATGGGAAGTTCCACCTCGCCCATGCAAGGGGTTTCCACACCTCCCAATCCTATGAGATAGGCTTCAATAGGATTGACAGTTAATTTCAACTCTTGACAGTAAGACAATTTAACAGCACTAGTGGCTGCACCTGAGTCAATCAAGGCTCTTACAGTCCTTGCACCCTTTCCTTGTCCTATATCTAAGGTTATAAAAGGACGTCGATCAATTATCCTATGGGAGTTGATACCTGAAACTTCACACATAGCCATGTGATATCCTTGATCTGCATCGGCCTCTGGCCTAGGTTGCTCTCTACCTTGTCTTCTTAATTTCATTTTCTGTATGCGTTCCAATGCTTCTGCTTGAGCTTCTTCTCGAATTCGTTTTTCTTCTTCTTTGCGTTTCTTAGCAATATTGAGTCGACTTAGCATTTCCTCTGTGAGAGGTTCCTGATATAACTTGACTCTGCATCCGCTAATGTAGCTCGGGAGAACATCACCCTCTAAAGTGGCTAGTTGTACTGCTCCACTTGTGGAGATCCTATTTATGATCATAGGTCCGTAGCCTCTTTTCTCTAGTTTTCTCGCGTGTTGTTTCAAAGTGTAGACTAGTACTAGGTCGCCTGCCTTCAAACCTTTATCCTTAACGTGGGCATCAAAGTATGCCTTCTGTCGTTTCTTAGCGGCATATATCCCTGCAGCCGCCCTCAGTCTTGTTTCTCCTAATCGTTCAAGGTCAAATAGTCTAGGGGAGAGTTCATGATCCGTCCATTCATGCTCTTGTGCTACTTTCAGTGTTGGTATTAAGAAGTCTAATGGTAGCACTGCATTTTGGCCAAACACCATCTGAAAGGGGGTGGCTTGGAGGACCGTTTTGTAGGCGACTCGGTATGCCCAAACAGCATGGTGTAGCTGTTTGTCCCAATCAGAGCGTTTATTGTTCACTAATTTCGTCAACACATTGCATAGAATCTTGTTGGTGCTCTCAGCCTGGCCATTTGCTTGAGGGTGATAGGGGGCAGACTTCTTATGAACTACCAAGAATTCTTGGAGCAGCTTTTCAATCACTTCATTCAAGAAGTGAGTGCCCCTATCACTTACTAGCTCTATAGGTAGCCCGTATCTTGTGAATACATTCTCAAACAAGAATTTAGCAGTTGTCTGAGCATCATTCTTTGTCGTGGCTTTTACCTCTACCCACTTTGTTAGATAGTCTATGGCAACAATGATGTATTCAGCATGTGAACCCTTAGCTTGGGGATTAATAGGACCAACAAAGTCTTTTCCCCACTTAGAGAATGCACGTCCACCCATCATAGGTTTCAGTGGCATCTCATCTTTGCGTATAGGATACTGAGTTCGCTGACAGACATCACACCGTTTCACATAGGTATGTGCATCCATGTGCCCGCAAATAGTATTGCCTTGATCACCCGATCTGGTCCAAAGTGTCCTCCTGCTACACCTTGGTGAGCAGTTTCCAAGATCTTGAGATATTCACTTTCATGGACACATAGTCTCAGGTAACCATCTTTACCACGTTTGTATAGATTATCACCAATGAGTGAGTAATCTTGGGCTTCTTGTTCTAAACTCCTTTTCCTAGCCAGAGTCATGTCTGGAGGGAATGTTTTCATCCTCAGGAAGGATACTAGTGGTTCACTCCACTCTGGCACTATGGACAGTTGATAAAGAGTGGCATGTTCCACAGGTGGTTTAGTGCAACAGATTGGGCATTCCTTGCACAACTTTTGGACATCAGCCTCCATAGTAGGCCAATGCACTCCGAGTCTCCTTAGTGTCTGTAGGGTTCGTTGCTTTGAGTAGTGTTGCCCTAATGCACCTACATGTGCTAATTGCAACCATTTAGCGTACTCATCCTCTTCCACACAACAAGCCAAGATCCCTTGATCTGTGTGTTTGTACATACTTCCTGCCATGATGTGATACTTTTGGGCTTTTACTACCTCTCTATCCTGCGTGTTTATTACTGGATGGTTAGGCCCGTATGTCAATACCGGTACCAATGGCTTAGCCCACTGCGGTACAACTTCAAAATTAAACAAGTAAGCATCAGGAAGGTCATCTGACACTCCTTGTGGGGCTTCTCCAGATGTGAGCCTAGAGAGATGATCCGCTCTCAAGTGAGTCTTCCCTTTCCTTACTACAACCTCGAATTCATATTCCATTAGCAAGAGAAACCATCTTACTAATCTTCCTGTATTGCATGGCTTGTTCACGAGATATAACAATGCTTGGTGGTCAGTAAAAAATTTAAACTTGTTTGCAAGCAAATAGTGTCTAAATTTCTTAACTGCATATACCATGCCTAAGCCTTCTCTCTCTGTAGTGGTGTAGTTTCGTTCAGCTGCATTCAATTGTCTACTGGCATAGGCAATTGGGAGATCCATATTACCTTCACCAGTAGGTTGTGCGAGTACACATCCAATAGCGTAATTGGATGCATCCACATGAACATGGAATGGCTTGTTCCAATCTGGTGTGGTCAAGATTGGTGCTGAACATAATCTTCGTTTAAGCTCCTGGAAGGAATTCTCACATTCATCAGTCCAATCAAAGTTAGTCAGAAGTCCGTACATGGGCTTTGCAATGACAGCATACATGTGAAGGAACGGGCAGTAGTAACCACAATGTCCCATGAAAGCTTGTACTTCCTTGACATTCCTTGGCCTTGGTAGCTCTGCTATGGCTCTCACTTTCTCTTCATCAGTGGATATGCCATTCTTTGACACTATGTGTCCTAGAATCTTGCCTTGCCTGACCATAAAGACGCACTTTTTTGGGTTTAGGCAGACTTGATATTCTCTACATTTGTCAAAGATTTGTCTAAGTTCAGGAATATGGGTTTGTCTAATGTTGGAATGAGCACAAAGATCATCAACATAGACTTCTAGGTTCTTCCTCAAGAACTCTTTAAATACATGACACATCAGCCTTTGGAAGGTTGCAGGAGCATTGGTAAGCCCAAATGGCATTACTCTAAAGGCGAAAATGCCCCATTCAGTGGCAAATGCCATCTTATGCTGATCTTCTGGAGCTATGGCTACTTGATTGTAGCCCGAAAATCCATCGAGGAAGCTGTACACTTCTTTGCCTGCTACTCTTTCTAAGAGATGCTCTGTGATAGGAAGCGGATAGTTATCTTGAATTGTGGCTGCATTAACCTTCTTCAAGTTAATGCACACACACAGCTTCCCATTTTTCTTGGGCACCACTACGATGGGGGATACCCACTCAGTATGCTCAATTTCATAGATGAATCCAGCTTCAACCAGTCTATCTATCTCTTCCTTGATCTTGGCCGCATAGTTGTCATTGTATGTATATGGCTTTTGCTTAGAGGGCCTAGCATCTGAGGTCATGGGGATAGTGTGTGAGCATATGTCTGGATCAACACCCTTCAAATCCTTGTAACTCCAAGCGAACACATCTCTGTATTCTCTTAGCAAGGCTATTAACGCATGCTCTTCTTCCTCTGTTAGGTCAGGGCCTATGTACGTGCATCTCTCCTCTCCTTCTTCTAGGGCCACTACTATTTTTTTGGTGGTTTCTTTGTTATCATAGGCCTCTCCTGATTGTGCCTCTCGTTTAGGTATTCTGATCATGACTCTTCTGTCATCTATCTCATACTTTTTAAAGTTTTCCGGGACCTCAAACAAAGATTCTTCCTCTTCTGGTGTGACTGCTCTCTTCTTTCTTTTCTTCCCTTCTTCCTTTGGGGTCACATGTGTGGCTAGCCTTACATCATTTGTAAGCTCTCCGTGCCTTTGGGGTTGAAATTCTACTTCATAGAAATATTCTTCATCTGATGCAAAAGGTGGATCCATAATGATTGACTCTAGATCGGAGTCGCTCGCATCTTCAAATGCATCAGGGCTAGGTTCGCATTCTTCTAGAACTGCCTCTCCCATGATTGGCTCTATGGAGAAGACTGAAATGTCATAGCCATCTTCATCACAGTGAGGTGTCCATTGTTCTTCATTGATGGCTACATCCATTGTTGCTAGGATTTCTGCCCAGCTGTGGGGTTCAAATTCTTCGTCACGAAAAACTACAGGCGCATAGGCTAGGTCTTGAATTGATCTATGTGTTTCTTTTGCACCTATCTCTCTGGCTTCTTCTCTCTTCTCTTCTTCTACTGCTACTTTGCACATCCATAAGTGGGTGTCTTCATGCATCCATGAGGATCCTGACCCTATGGAATGCACAGATTCCGTATCATCTTTGGTTCTATGGATGGGATTCCATTGGATAGGAGGGACATCTCTATGAGAGTAATCTTTGAGATTCACTTTGGTCGTGACACCTAGGTGTTGCAGATACAAGGAGTTGGTTCCCCAATCCTGTACCACTTGCAACTGTCACATAAATGGTCTTCCCAAGATCATCTCATAAGCATGATTCTTGCTGAAATCACATATGGCGAAAGTATGCTCAAACTCAACTCCGCATGTAGTGAGAGTTATTCCTTCCAGCAAGCCTAAGGGTCTCTCTATGTGACCATCGGCCATCTGCAATTTCATTCTCGTTGGCCTGAGTGCTGGCTTGCCCCAACGCTTCCATAGGGAAGTGGTAGCAATTGCAACACCTGCGCCTGAGTCTAGAATGGCCTTGGTGGTGTATCCTTGATGGGTGATAGGAAGATATGTGTTTCCCTCTTCACCCTCACTCATGTCTCCTATCTTGTCCAATGGTATTTCTGGCACTGTTCTCTGGGATCCTACCTGGGAACGCGGTTTTGCTATCTTTGGTACGTGTTTGGCTACATGTTTCCATAGCTCTGGCCTTACTTTGAGTAGCTCTTCTAAGGTGAGGTTGCATTGTACTTTAGTGTTTTTCACTACCTCTGTGTTCCTAGGTATGACTGAGTCCTCATTTCGTACCATGACCGTGGGTGCTCTCATACAAGTAGACTTAGCCTCCCATGGGCCTGTGAAGTGGGGTAATTCTTGTAGAGAGTTAGACTCAAAGTCTAATCTTTCCTGAGATTGGGTGCTCTCCTGCTCCTCATAAATGGATGGGATATCTTGTGGGAATTGGTCGTGTGCATCATCCACAAGTTCAATGGGAGGAGGGACTTCACTTTCTTTAGCCCATTTGTCCTCTTGAATCTCTCGTAGGAATTCTGGTGTGAACCGATTCATAGAAGATGATGTGTCTGGCTCCGTAGAGTTAGGCACGTAGTCTTCCTGGGGAGGTAGGCTCACGTTCTCACTTGCCTTGCCTTTATTTTGAGAGGCGGGTTCCTCTTCTGATTGTGCAATTAGCCTCTCTATTCATTCTAGCAGTCCATCAAAGTGTAACTGCGTCTTAGCTGAACTAGAGATGTTAAAGAGGCGACTGGCTTCAAACATAGTATGAGCCAATTCCACCATCTTCGCGCAAATTTTGCTTCGCTCTAGATCTAGTTCTGCTCTAGGGTAACATTTTTCATGATCGGTTACGGTTGGCCCTTCTTGGATTCTGGCCTGATATGCTTTAAGCATCATATTAAGGTCCTCGGGAGTGGGATCTGCTAGGACTGATCCTACTCTAGGGGGTGGTGGAATTAGGTGAGGCGGGTTGGAAGGTGGCCGGTCGGATGGAGTTGGGAATGGTGGAGGTGGGGTAGTGTGAGAGGGAGTTTGAGATGTGAGTTCAGTTATCTTGGCCTTTGTTTCTCTGAGGCTTTCCTCGAGTTCACTCATCTTTTTTGCCCATTGCCTTTTCATTCTTTCACGACTATCTCTCCAAGCTCTAGTCCTTTTCTTGGTTATGCTCTCAGTTTCACTAACATCTGGGCTCTTTTCCTGGCCTACCCCTCGGTTTTGCTGCAATGCTTGAGCTCTAGTGATTACTTGTACTGGTGCAGTGGAAGTCACACTCCCTGTGGAGTCTACAACTAACCCAATCACGTTGATAGGAGTGATTTTTGGCATATTATTGGGGTTCTTTGGGCAATCTCGTAAGAGATGCTCCTTTCCACAGTCTTGGCAAAAGCCCTGGATCGTCACTGACTAGGGTTGTGTAGGTGGAGGCACAGGACAATCACGAATGAGATGATCTCCTTGACATCTGTAGCATGGTCCTCTAGGGAATGGAGGTCTTACTTGCCTAGGTTGGGATCTAGAGTTAGGGTTTGTGTACATTACATTTGTGTACTCTGGTTCCCAACTAGGTTCACTTGGTTCTTCACTGTAGTAGGACTCACCATGTTCAGGAGACTGCATGTAGTAGGCCTGAGGGCTATCAACATGTGTAGAATCGAAACTATGGTCACTAGGATCACTTTCTGAAAGCACTGGTGTTACAGGGACTATAGCTCTATTCAGGTTTTCTTCTGCAGCAGCATACTTTACCGGAATCACATTAGCTGAAGCAGGGGGTTGTTGTGCTAGCACAGGTTGAGGCCTTTGTTGGTTTTGGTAGGGTTGGGAGGTTTGTTGGGGCCTAGCATACTGCTGTGGTGGACATTGGTTCTGATATCTTCCCTGTTGATATGGCTGAGGGTAGATTTGCCTAACGGTTTGCTTATTGTAGGGGCAATCTTGCGCTGTGTGATTGGTGTACCTCCGTTCTATGGTGCAGTACTGGCTACTAGGATTTACTTGGGGTTGAGCCATAATGGGACATACATTCGCCATGTGGTCGCCACCACAAGTATAGCATCTTTTCACAGGGGCAAACCTTGGGATTTGTTTGCTAGAGACACCTAGTTTTTGTGCCACTTTCTTCGCGAGTTCCTCAATTGATGTGGATTGCGTGGAAGAGAGACTAGAGGCACTATCTGAATCTTTGTATATTTTGGAAAGTTCTAACTCTTCCCCTAGGTTATCCTCAATGTCAATGCACATGCGTACACACTCTTCTATAGTCCTAGGGTCCTTTAGATACACATATGACCTCAATTTGGTACTTAGCAATCCATCCAAGAATAAAGCCGCTTGCTTAGCTGGTGTGGGTAGCTCAGAAACAGTGCATCTTTCAAGATATTGCCTAAATCTTCTTCCTGCAAGTCTCACGGTCTCTTGCGGGGTCTGCTTGAAACTGTGAATCAGCGAGGAGGTGTTATGTCTTATGCCACTTTTAGAGAATTCGATAATGAATGCCTCTAGAAGTTGGTCTATGCTCCTGAACTGCCTCTCATTTAGTGGCTGAAACCATGTCAGGGCAGTGTTCCTAAGGGTTAGACCAAAGGCATTGTACTGCGTGAATAGATCATCCACTTGTTCAGCTCTCAAGACTTGCTTGAACTCAGCCACATGATCGTAGGGATCTCCAGTGCCATCGAAGTAGTTTTTCATGGACTTAACTAGCTGAGTCGGTCTCAAAGTCCTTGTGTGCTCTCTAGGTCGTGCTAAAGGGAACTCATCCGCATTTCTTTGATTCCTGGGAGCTCTAAGTACCTCAGGTTCTACTCTGTTTGTTTCCGTCCTCATTCTTTCTCTGCCCCCTGGGTTGGCAAAGCTTACTTCTGGCCTATCTCTACTTCTGTCTCTTTGAGTTCCATGAGCTTGGGATGTTCCAGCTCCAGGGTGACCATAGGACACATTCGATCTTGGTTGGGGAAAAACGAATTCACCCTTCCAAGTGTAAGCATATCTATCATGTTCTGTAACCACAAAGACCCTCTCTGAAGCGTGATCTAGGTAGGTCACTCTGCCTGGGCTATCAGGATCTTTGAACTCATAGATCATGATTGTTCCTATGTCATTTGGCCGATCAGATTTATACCTCCAAAAGGCTTTGTCAGTCTCTCGGTTCAGAAGCAGATCTATACTCTTGTTGTCCTGGGGAATCCACTCAGGAGTGAGAATTCTCGTAAGAACAGATTTCCCTCGAGGGGTCCTAGGTTCTACACCCATGTTTCCTTGTTCCAGGTCACCTAAGTCCGCTTCTGGGATCACATTTCCGAATTCGTCTGTCCTATCTGGGTGACTGGTGACTACGTATATGGTTCCTTCTTTGTCCAAATATGCCCCGTTTTCAAACTTGATAGCTGGGTGCTCTAGTTCTATGGACTGGTCAGGGTTTTTAATCTGGACCACGGATCTTCCTAGACCGTCCTCATAGATGCTAGCACCTAATCGGTTGGTTCTAAGGTATTCCAGCTGCGTCTTGTACGGGCCTTCTACCCTGTGCAAGTATGGCACTCCTGAACTTCCCGTAGGTCGATCCATGCCTTGAGACATCTCTGATTCACTAGTCTTAGAGCTAGGGTAGTATGAGTGGTGGCTCAACTGCTGGGCCCAAGACCTAGCAGTGTGGTTGACACTAGCCTCTGAAGACCTAAGACTTTGTCTATCTCTCCCTAGATGTCGCCCTGATCTAAGGTTCATAAGCCTAAATGAATAGCCCAATTTTGCCCAAGTACAACCTCGTTGCTGAGTTCTTTTGTATCAGTCACTTGATTCTTTTTTAGTCGATTATCGTGTTTATGCTCTAGTCAGAAATCACGTTGTCAGGAATATTTGAGTTAATTTTCGCACTGTAAGTTGATCGTTCCACGTTAGATTCTTTCCTTTAAGGTTATCGCATCACGAAGAGATTATGTTTAATCTTGAACTTGAGTGCATAGGTAGTCTTCAACTTGATTGATGCCTATCGTTGCCCTGACTTACTCCTATCACTAGTCGTTCTTAGCCTAAGCTAGGAATTGACAGAGGGGGTTGAAAGTTTCCAACCTTTTGTTTCCTGCTTGGTTGCCCTTGAATGCCCAGGATGGGAACACTTGCACTTACACTTGCTTAGAACGCCTTTCGATGCTCTCAATAGATCTGTAAGAGTTCCAAAGTTAGCTTTAAGATTTAAATTCCAAAGACAGAACCAATGATTTTCATTCCTGTAGCACAAATACTAATTTGCATAGTGATTTTTAGGAAAACAATTCTTAAGACCCCTGACTTTGATCCCCCTGGGTATGGTCAACTTCAAAATACCCTAGCTGAAAATCAACGCATTATCTTCATAAAAAACAATTGAGGGCCTGTAGTATATGCCACGAGCTTTCCAACAAGCCCTAGAGCTCAAAAAATGGATTTCGTATGAAAAAGTTATGACCGTTCAGGGTTCTAGGGTTAAGACAGGGTTCAAACAGGATCACTGTGCAACAGGTTTTCCCCAAGTTGTTTTCCTATGGCCTCCTTATGTGCTCTAGAGTAAAATGTTCATGCCCAAAATTAGCCAAACTCTTCAAATTAAAAACCCTAAAAAGTTGGCTAAAATTGGCTGTCAATCGCGATGGACAGGGCAGTCAATCGCGATGGACAGGAGTCGATCGCGACGGATAGGCAGTCGATCGCGACGGACAGGCAGTCGATCGCGACGGATGGGTGTCGATCGCGACGAATAGGCAGTCGATCGCGATAGATAGACAGTCGATCTTGACGGACACGCAGTCGATCGCGACGGACAGGCAGTCGATCGTGATGGATGGGTGTCGATCGTGATGGATGGGTGTCGATCGCGACGAATGGGTGTCGATTCACGACGGACAGGCAGTCAATCGCGATGGACAGGCTGTCGATCACGATGGATAGGCAGTCAATCGTGACGGATGGGTGTCGATCGCGACGGATGGGTGTCGATCGCGACGGACAGGCAGTCAATCGTGACGGATTGAAATTTTGCAAATTTTTCAAAAATTTTTGTGGAAATGTGGTGTGCAGGGTCTCTAGTCCACTGTGGTGCACTCAGATTTACCAAAAGGTGAAAATTTCTGTCAATCGCGATCGACAGAAGTCGGCGACTACGAGACAGTTTTGCACATTTCCGTACCTGCGCGACGTGCTGGAGGGGATGATGATGTTGAAATCTGCAAGAAACTCCAAAAGCATGCAAAAAATAGCACACAACAGTTCGCTCTCTCGCTCTCTCTCACAAGTGAAATGATGGAAATGAAAGGAGGAAGGGGATATAGTAAAAAACTGAAATTTTTGCGATGATGGAGATGGAGGTGGGAGATGGTGATGATGATGATGGTGATGAGGTAAGGAAAAGAAAAAAAGGAAAAGTGAAGAAGTTACCTACAACGCCAACGTCCCAAATCTACGTCTTACCATCACACGCTCGTCCTCAAAGCTCGATCCCCGGCAACGGCACCAAAATTTGGTGTAGCTCAGTGATGAGTAGCACCTCCTTTAATGTCAATCCGGGAAGAAGTGAGGATGGTATGATGACCTCGAGCAAGTGAAGGCACAAGTGCGTGAGTGAGAAGCACACTAACATGCACACACATACACACACACGCGCACACACAGCAAGACAAAGAGTAAGAAGCAATGGAGTTCTTAGATTACTTTCAAAAAGCTCTTACAAGTTCATATCAATTAAAGCTAACCTCAAAAATGAGCTCTCTAGCTCTATTTATAGTTTTTGACTAGGTTTTGGCCCTGTCCAGACCTAGTGTCCGGCCTAGTTAAAAATTAGGTTCCAGGGCCAATTTGAGGGCTTAAACGGAGTCTAAAAAATACGAAAATTGATATGTAGGTACTTCTAAGGCTCCTCAAGCTCAAGGACTCCTTGGCTTGCACAAAATGGAGCTACAAAAATATGAAATGGTATTTACAATGATTGTTAGTGATAAGAATCACTGTTATAAAGATGTTGATTTGGAAAAATTTGAAGGGCCTATCTGCCAGATTTGCGTCGACTGCTTTGTCTACTCAATCCTTCACCTCGCTCTGACTCTCTCCGCTGGCTTCCTTGTCTAGTCAGTCCTTGGGTGCCCATACTGCTCTCAACAGGTATGCTCAAATATCACATTGCTTTACATAAGCATAAACACCATGCTCCATGGTAGACCACCACAGACCACTTTGGAAAATTTTATGATACGTCAAGTTGACAACGAAATGTCCACTAGATGGAAGGGAGTGAGCCATAGCAACCACGGAAGGAACTTCATGCATGGGGATACATCTGAGCAAGACTCTAGAAGGGTTTGCATAATACAACTAGCTGAGAATAATACAAGATTGACAACTATAGATGGCCAATTTATGGTGGGTTGTATTAGACACCAAACCTGGTGGACACCCATTAGTGAGAAGAATCATTAAAGTATTGTAAAAAGAATCGGCTGTTGGTAAAGTAGCCTCTGGTGCACTCGATGTTGTGGTTGCATAAATCGTTGGAGAAGAGTCATCCACCCCACTTGAAGGTTCACCGGAATCAATTCTAGATAGAAATTCTGCAATGTCATGTGCCAAACCCGATTGGTGTACTACATCATAGTCAAATTCCTATAGTAGGAGTACCCAACCAGCAAGCCATCCACCTAGATGCTACTGCCAAACCATGTAGACTAGGGCAACATGATGAACATGAAAAGTAAATTTATAGCTAAGTAAGTAGTGCCAAAATTTTTTAATGGAGTATATTAACCCCAAGCTTTCTCGCTGAATTACAAAGTAGTTGCATTCTACAAAAGCAAGACGATGACTAGCATAATAAATACGCCTATACCATTTGTCCTATCGTTGCATTAATACACTTCCAATGGAAATAATAGATGCGGCAATGAAAACATGGAATGGTAATTGCCAGTTGGGGTTCTATAGGATTGGAGCTTGCGTGAGGAGAGTTTTGAGGTGATCAAAGCTCAACTGGTATTCATTAGTCCAACAAAATTGGTCAGGTGACATAGTAGTCAGTTGGCTAAGTGGAATAGTTAAGTGAGCCAGCCACCAAAGATGGTGGCCATGCAGCAGACCTGGCCCAAGAAACACATGACTTCTTTAGGTGTCTTTGATGGAGGTGCATCTAAAATCACTTGGACATTATCCGGGTCCACTTGAATGCCTTGCATAGAGATAGTGTGGCCAAATAGTTTACCACAAGTGACAAAAAAAAAGGACTTGTTAGGGTTCAAACAGAGACAATATTCATCACCCACGTACACTCTCATAAAACCCATTAGGTAAAGTGAGAATATCTCTTGCATACACAGATGGAAAGTGCTAGATGTGTTTCACAAGCTAAACCACATAACAGTACATACATACACGCCCCAATTAGTAATAAAAGAAATTTTAGGAATATGTGCTTCAACCATTCCAACCTGGTTGCATCCACTATATCCATCTAAAAATCAGTACATCTCTCGGCTAGCTACATCATCCAGTATGCAATCTAAGAATGGCAATGGGAAAGGTTTAGGCACTGTAGCCATGTTCAATTTTCTATAGTCAATGCATATTTGTAACTGTTTGTTCTTTTTAGGGACAATAACTATAGGTGAAATCCATTCAGCTTGCTCCACAAGAATAATAAATCGGAATTTTAATAATCTATCTAATTCCTCTTTCATTTGTTGAGCATAATTAGGATTTATACAGTAACTCTATTGTTTGATTGATCGACATCCAGTTTTGAGATAACTCAATGCTAGTAAATGCGAGGATCTAGGCCCTTCATGTCCTGATAGTCCCACACAAAGACATCTATAAATTCTTTTGGTAGATTGAGTAAATCTTCCTGAAATGCAGGAGCGAGGCTAGCTTTAGTTTTAACCAATCACGGATTAGTATTGTCACCTAGGTGGCAAGTTACTAGCTAGTCTTTTGACAGGTAGAGGGGTCATCCCTAGGTTGGAAGAGATGTTTAATATCCATAGATTCTACAAAGTCCTCGGTCTCACTAACAACATCTTCCACTAGTGGTTGCACCGAAGAGGCCGTCGGAGACCATTGGTCCAACACGTGCTAGAGATCTATCGTTCCCAAAGAAAGAAAATCCTCATTTGCAGTAAAAAAGGCTTCCTCCTCATCATCAAATAAACCGTCTAAGATGCACAGGCTTCGCTACATATGGCCGTGCATGAATCTCACAGGGTTTCATGTCATTCAAAGGAACCACATATTTATGGTGGTTGTACTTAAAGACGAGTTCTTGTGAAGTCCAGTCTTGCAAAACTCTAGCTTGCTTAAGTTGTGGTCTACCAAATAGTAAATTATAATCCAATCTAGACTTTGGTAAGTCCATAACAACAAAATTCATTTTGAATACTGCACCCTATAATGTAATAGGGATATTATAGACTAGTCCTACTGGATGAATGCATGACTGATCAACCATACAGACAAAATCGTTAATTGGTTTGATGTGATTCTAGCCTAGTTTTTTGCAAATTGTAGTCATAGAAATATTAGCTCCCAATCCTCCATCTTTTAGCACCTACAAAATCTTGTGATTCTTGAACCAGAAAGTAATGAGTGGTAGCACGTGATTACCTCTAGAGTTTTCTTGGTTGATGGTAGCAGTAGCTGGTGCCCTGGTGGAACTTTGGTCAATCTGCTATTGGAACTGGTGTTTAATGCCAATAACTAGGGTGAGTAGCTATCACAGTGGAATGGTAATCGGTTCTTTAGATAGAATATCCCATGCTACACTTTGGTTGGGTAGCTTTAGTGTAGCTTTCGTTGAGGTTACTGGTAGTATTGGTACCGAGTCCATGCAGGTACTAATGACTCAACCATTGTTTTTCTTGTCACGGGTGTAGGGTCGGGGAAAATTGATTGCTCCTCCGTCGCCCACTTAGATGCTTTGGCATAGGTCCACTGTTGTTCCTTTAATCCTGGCTCAAACACTTTTCGCAACTAGGTGGAGCATTTTACCAGATTGGGTTTGCACTATTGCAGTTTACGTATCTTCTATCGTGATGTGGACCATATTTTCCATTGGACTCTATCTGTCTTTCTTCTGTTTGTCGTATTCACAAGCTTCTTTACAATGACGGTGTATGTGGCCTACTTCCCCACAAAAATAGCATCTAGGTGGAGGTAAAACTATACTGCTACTTGTTTGCCCCGAGTTCCATCGAGTTTGCCCAAAGTTTCTTGTTCGAGGTCCCCTGTAATTGTTGTAAGTTGAATAGGTCATATTTCTCAAGTGAGGGGGGTACATATCTTATGGGTGGTCATCCCTTCTCTTGAAGAACCACATTAATAGCCAGTCTATTATGTGTCTTTGCATTGTAGGGGTAAATATCTCTTAAATGGCTGGCAGTATCACAGATAGCGTAGTAGACTTGATTAATGACATTGTTTGTTGCTATATGATGAGGGTTTTTACATTTTGTGTGGTAAACCTGTTTCAGAAGATCATCATTCTTACTTTTGTTGGAATTCAGCCACTCCATATCTTTTGTGAAGCTGCCAACCTTATGCTCCAACTGTAGCACCATAGCTATGACTACATCTAAGGTCATTCCTCCAATGTAGCAAATAATCATAACCTGTTTTAGTTAAGGATTTAGTCCATTGATAAACCACTATGTAATCACATCATCAGGGAGATTCGTGTGGGCTGGAGACAGTTGGTGTAAGTGTGTGTGTTGGAACTCAAGGTCAAGCACAAGCATGGAAGCACATCAGAAAGGTGGACACACACAAGAAGAAGGAGCAAGTAGGGAGCTCCAAGAAGTGTATGCCAAATTTTAAGAAGAAATCCCTATAAAAATAGTGATTTTCATCACTAAAAACCATTGTAAATATCATTTTCTATTTTTGTAACTCCATTTTGTTCAAATTGAGGAGTCCTCGAGCTTGAGGAGTATTAGAAGTACCATCGTACCAATTTTCATAATTTTTAGACTTTGTTTGAGCCTCAAATAAGCCCTGGAACCTAATTTTTAACTAGGCCGGACACTAGGTTTGGACAGGGCCAAAACTACTCAAAAAACTAAAAAAAGAGCTAGAGAGCTCATTTTTGGGGTTAGCTTGTTAGAGAATAGAGCTTTTATAAGAGAACTCATTTGCAATCGAAGCTTTCCATTGTTCCTCTCTTGATCTTACCTTGTGCACGTGTGTGTGTATGTGTGTGCATGATTGTGTACTTTCACCCATGCACTTGTGCCTTCACTTTCTCGTGGTCTTCATACTGGTCCTCACGTCTCCGCGGATTGACAAGTAAAGGAGGTGGTGCTTACGCTTGAGCTACACCAAATTTTGGCACCGTTGCCGGGGAGAGAGCTTCGAGGACGAGCATTGTGATGGTAAGATCGTAGATTTGCAACGTTGGAAGGTAAGAAAAACTATCATTTTTGTTCATTTTCTGATTTTTCTTCCATCATCATCATGATCATCATCTCCACCTTCTTCCATCTTCTTCGTCATACAAACTTCTTGTTTTTAGTGCATTTTCACCATTTTCATACCATTTTTCATGCATTATTGTGTGGGAAGGAGTTAGGAAGTGCAAGGGAGAGCAAGCGCATGTGTTTTTCATGATTTTCTGCTCATACGGAGCTCGCCATTGCTCGGCGCTCAGAAATTTGTATTTCTTGCCAAAAAACACGATTCTGTGATGAAAATCGCGATTCTGTGATGAAAATCGCGATTCTGTGAAAACTTCAAATTTTTTTGAAAATCACGATTTTCTGTTTCCCGCCTAAAAGCTTGCTGAAAGAATCACGATTCTGTGGTCATTCTCAGAATCGCAATTCTTGGTTGTGCTCAAAATCGCAATTCTCACAAATCACGATTTTCAGCCAAAAAAAAACACGATTGTGAGAAAACACGATTCTGTGCTTGTGCTCAAAATCGAGATTCTCTAAATTTAGAAAACCACAATTCTCTGAGACAAAATGGCGATTCTCTAAAACACGATTCTGTGAAAACACGATTCTATGGTTGTGCTCAAAATCGCGATTCTCTAAATTTTTGAAAACCACGATTCTCTGAGACAAAATCGTGATTCTCTAGAACACGATTCTCTAAAACATGATTCTCTGTTGGAAATCGCAATTTTCATGTAAAAAAAAACATGATTATGAGAAAACACGATTCTGTGGTTGTGCTCAAAATCGGGATTCTCTAAATTTTTGAAAACCACGATTTTGAGACAAAATCGCGATTTTCAAAACATGATTCTGTGAAAACACGATTCTGTGAAAACACGATTCTCTACTGACAATTGCGATTCTCAAAAACGCGATTCTCTGATTTCATAGCATCGCGATTCTCGGATTCCATAGCATCGCGATTCTCTGATTTCACAGCATCACGATTCTCTGATTTCATAGCATCGCGATTCTTTGATTTCATAGCATCGCGATTCTCTGATTTCATAGCATCGCAATTCTCTTGAAGTTCACAAAATCACGATTCTCTTGAAGTTCACAAAATCGCGATTTTTTCCAAAAGGTCCTGTTTGCCTGTTTTGACCCCCAGGAGCGTGATTTGACATAACTTTTTCATCCAAAGTCCCTTTTTTGAGCTCTATAGCTCGTTGGAAAGCTCGTTTCGAATCCTACACGGCCTCAAGTGTTTTTGAAGTTGACCCTCGAGTGGGACCCTCGAGTGGGACCAAGAACCCAAGGGGACTCCAAAGGATTTTAAACCATACTAAGGGGAAATTTTGGAGTCTTAACCAAAGCTTATGAACTTGAGATCTGGTAGACACATAGGCAAGGATAGACAAAGCATTAGATCTTTTGAGGCTAGTGTCAACCATACAGCTAAGTCTTGGGCACAACAACTAAGTGGTCATTCTCACGTACTAAGTTCAGATACAAGTGACTCTGAAATGTCATTTAGCATGGAGAAACCTGCAGGTAACTCAAGCACTACCTATTTACAAACACAAGAAGGTCCCTATAAGACAAAATTGGAATATATTCGGACCAACCGATTAGGTGCTCGCATCTATGAGGATGGCCTGAGGCGATCAGTGGTTCAACTCAAAAATCCAGATCAACCCTTTGGACTTGAACACTCGGTGGTCAAGTTCGAAGAGGGTTCATGCATTGATAAGGAAGGAACCATGTATGTGGTCACCAACCTACCAGATAGGACCGATGAGTTTGGAAATGTCATTCATGAGAATGAGATAGGAGACCTAGAACAAGGAAATGTAGGACAAGGACCCCATACTCCTAGAGATAAGTGAGTTTTGACCAGAGTGATCACTCCAGACTGGATCCCTCAAAACAACAAAAGCATAGAACTATTCTTGAATAAAGAAACGGAGGAAACCTTTTGGAGATTCAAGCCAGATCAATCTAGCCAATTGGGCATAGTCATCATCTACGAGTTCAAGGATCCAGAGACACCAGGCAAAGTTGTCTACCTGGATAACACATCAGAGAAAATTTTCTTGGTAACAGAACATGATAGACATGCATATACTTGGAAGAGTGAATTGATTTTCCCTCCACCAAGATCCAATGTTTCCCATGGCCTCCAAGGAGTAGGATCATCCCAAGCTCATGAAGCCCAGAGAGAAAGAAATAGAGAGAGACCTGAGGTAAGTTTTGCACACACTGTGGGCATAAATAGATCAGGATTTGAAAATGAAAGACTTGAAAGAGAGAGACATCAAGCACATAGGCAACAAAGAGATGAACATGATTTTCCATTGCCTAGACCCCTAGAGCACCCAAGAACCCTTAGACCCACTCAAGTGATCAAGGCAATGAAGAATTATTTTGACGGGACAGGAGATCCTTATGATCATGTGGCCGAGTTCAAACAAGTGTTAAGAGCTGAACGGGTTGAGGATTTGTTCACCCAGTATGAGGCATTTGGTTTGACTCTTAAGGGCACTACCTTAGCTTGGTTTCAACCACTGAGTAGTCACAACTATCATGATATAGGTCAACTGCTAGATGAATTCATTGTAGAATTTTCCAAGAGTGGTATCAGGCATAACACATCATCTTTGATCCACAGTTTCAAGCAGACACCCCAAGAAACAGTGCGACTAGCAGGAAGAAGGTTCAGACAGTACTTAGAAAGATGCCCTATTCTAGAGTTGCCCACACCTGCCAAACATGTAGCCTTGTTATTAGATGGCTTGCTGAGCACAAAGTTAAGATCATATGTGTACTTGAAAGAGCCTAGATCCATAGAAGAGTGTGTGCGGACATGCATTGACATAGAAGATAACTTGGGTGAGGAGTTAGGATTGTCCAAACTCTATAAGGATTCTGATAGTTCTACTAGTCATACTTCAAAAATCTCCACACAAATAGATGAGATAGCTGAGCAAGTTGCCAAGAAGTGGGAGTCCAAAATAGACAAACACAAAGAGTCACCTCATTGAACCGATGCTATACCTGCGGAGGGGACCACATGGCTAACGTATGCCCAATGCAAAACCAAAACATTAGAGAAAGGAATGCTCCATATTGCACTATTGAGAGAAAATACAGGAACCACACAGCTCAAGATTGTCCTTACAATAGACAGGCTGTTAGACAAACTTATCAGCAACCTTATCAACAAGGTAGGTATCAGAACCAATACCAACAACCATATTATTGACCACAACAGCAATATCAGGCACAATATAGGCCACAACCAATCTTCGGAAACCAACCACCAGCTCTTGGTAACGTGATTCCAGTCAAGTATGCTGTGGGAGAGGAAAATCCAAATAGGGCATTGGTGCCACTAACCCCATTGATACCAGATAATGACTCTCATGCTCATAGCTCAGACTACTCCCATGAAGGTAGTCCACATGCTTATTACACAGAGTCACCTGAACATAGTGAGATTTACCCGTATCAATATGAGGCACCACCTATGGAGCAAAATTGGGAGGCAGAATACTCCAATGTCATGTACACGAATCCTAACCCTAGGCCCCAATTGAGACAAATGAGACCACAAGCCCCTAGAGGATCTTGTTTCAGATGTCAAGGTGACCATTTCATTCGTGACTGTCCTCACCCACCATCTCCGAGTCAAGGTCAGGCTATCACAATACAAGCTTTTTGTCCTGAATGTGGCAAAGACCATCTTCCCAGAGATTGTCCAAGAAACCCCTCCAGTGCACCCACGATTACACCCATTAATGTGGTAGGCTTAGTGGCTGATTCAAGTGCCAATAGCAGTAATGTGGCACCTGTACAGGCAGTTACTAGGGCACAAGCATTAAAACAAGATAAACCAGCAGAACAATCGGAGTCGAGCGAATCAAGAGAGCCTAGTAAGAGGAAAACAAGAACATGGAAAGATACTAGAGAGAAGGCCGTGTGTAGGATATCAATTAGGTGAACAATGAAGAGCATCATTCCCACATGAAAAGCATGTTAGTGAGAATGTGCTAGAAATATTACATACAAATGTTAGGGGTCTTGCAAAGACCACATCTATGGGAGATTCTAGGTTTTATGTTTTTTTCATTGATGAACATACATAAAAAGTATGGGTATATTTCATGAAGGAGAAGAGTTAGGTGTTCAATCACTTCCAAAATTTGAAGGCTAAGGTGTAAAAGTAGACAGGGAAGTATATTAAGAAATTAAGATCTGATGAAGGAGGTGAATACATGTCAAATGAGTACACATCACAATAGCATGGAATTGGTGAATGAAAAAGTAGACATATCAAAGAAATAGCAACAACCTTGATGGCTGAGAAGAATATGCCTCATTGTTATTGGGTAGAAGTTGTGCACACTGTTGTATACATCATGAACAAAACTCCGATTGCTGTTTGTTGAGCCCATGAAAGTCATATTGGTCAAAGTCAACTACAATCAAAGACAAAATGTCAAAGTCAAACTAGTCAAAGTCAATAAGATCAAGGTCAAATTCAATAGTGCAAAATCAAAGTGCTAAAGTGCAGGTGTCAAAGTGCACATGTAGTGCACAATGAAGTGTCCACAAAGGGTAAATTGGAGAAAGTGGGTTGCAAGTTGCAGAGGTTTTTCTCTAATTTCCCTAAGGTTAAAAGTGTTGTTTAAAGTGTTTTGGGAAGGTTCAGGTGAACCCTCTCTTAAGTACAAAAGTGAAGAATTAAAGGGAAAATGTGAAGGTATGTGAAGCGGCAGCGTATGCAGAGGTGAAAGTATGCCCCCCAATTAAAATTTTGTTTTTAGCCTAAAGTCACTACATGACAAAACAGGGATTCGTTGGCTGCCACTTGTAAAAACAATCTTGGGACATCAAAGTGAGGACCAAGATACTCTTGCAGTTAGGAGCGTACGTGAATCGACACTCAACTGAAGGCAAGGACTATTCTTGGACCATTCTAGTGTAAGCAAGAGAAGCATAGTCTAAGGGAGCAAGAGAGAGAAGTGCAATGGACACATAGTGTGCGACGCAGAGAAGTGAAGTGCAAGATGTGCATGAAGAGTGACCAAGGAAGTGTGCAGAGGAGTGCTAAGCTAGTCTCCCAAAGATCCCAAGGTCTTATTGAAGTGTGTGCGTGCCGAGAGAAGGTACCCATCCCTCCCCCTTAGTGGAAGCTTGGTGCAAGGTGTGCACAAGTGCAGGCTTGGAGAAGGTGGAGGTTTGGTGCAGAGGAGGCCGGCACCATTGTTGAAGAAAATAGAGGTGAAGAAATAAGCCCCATAGAGAGGATTCTTTGCTTAAAATAGAGGATTCTCACATTGTTGCTTCTTTCAAGAAAATACCACGTGCTAGTTCAAAAGATACAAACCTTATAGATATCAAACTTGGCTACA